>WBMY01011597.1:165089-229046 GCA_013397315.1 Donacobius atricapilla
TTTTTTTTTTTTTTTTATTTTAGTGGTAGATTCTTATTCTGACTGAAAACCAGGAAATATGGCTTACAATTACAGATTTTTTTTCCTTCTGCTGTTTTGTTTTGTTGTCTTATGTCTTTGAAAGGAAGCGCTGTTATAACTTCTTAATCAGTGGCTGAAGAGCCAGCTAAGAAGGTTAATTCTGTTTATGGCAAGAAACTCCTTTCACAGATCTTCAGGGACAGCTTCTTCCAGGCATGGCAACTACAGTCTTCCCCTTCATCACCTGGGGAATAAAGCTGAAGTAAAGACACTTCATATTACTTTGATTAAGAAATGACCTTTTCCCTTTTTACAACCAGATGTGTGTACCTTTATGTTAAGATTTTTTTTATAGAGGCCATAAGAACAATTACATCTTTCACAGGTAGGATTGATTTACAGCCTTTCTTGTGTTACAATTTAAGTCCATTTGATTTTAGTGTATTGGTTTTATGAAAGCCTTTCATATGTTAGTGGTATTTTTAGTCCCTCAAAACAGTTTGTTTGGGGTTTTTTAATACATATGTAAACTATTCTGACTCTCTCTGAAAAGTCAAGATTACACATTATTTTGCAGTGAAATGCTGTCTTCTGTATTTTTAAATTGTTGGTATTTAGAATTAGTTCCATGTGCCACTGGAATACAGCCACTTCTGGAGTATTACAGACCAGCCACTTACAGAAGCTGAAGTAGTATGTGTTGGCCAACTGAGATGACAGCAGAATGAGATGCTGTGCTGTGGAAGGTATTTGTGTTGTCTGGCATATCTGATCTAGTTTGCTATTTTCCTTGGAGAATTCATGATGAAGTCTGGCAGTACATCACAGCATTTATCATCAGTGTTTTGTTATAATTTGTAGAAATTCTCACAAAGTGGAGTTTATTGTTGACATTTTATGCCGTGATTTCTTCAGGGATTTCTACAACGTGCCCAAGACAAATGCAGATTCCTGAACGATTCTTCTAAGTGCTCAGAGGAAAGTCAAAGCACTCCCAATCTTTGAGACTAACCGAGCACTGCAGCCTTGCCCTCCCTGCCCCTGAAAGGCATCTGGAATTACCCAGTGAACCAGGCTTGAGAGAGATCACTACATTTACAATAGAAATTTTAAGCAAGTACTTCTTGGTGAAAGGGTGTGTGAGCAGGTGATGAAACGTTGCACTGAGGCCTTGTTCCAGACTGGCCCCAGCTCCTCCCGGGTCACCCAGCAGGACAAATGGGACAAGCACTGGCTATGGGCAGGAACCGCTCAGTGCTGGGCACGCAGGTGAGACCTATGTCAGCATCAAGATTGCTGATATAATATAAATTTGTCTGTCAGCATCAAGATTCCTGATATAATATAAATTTATCTGTATTTATATTGGTATCTTGTGGCTAATGTAATTTTGGTCCAGCACTGAAGTTCTGAAGACTCTCCCTGCGTCACTGATCCATAGTGGGAAAACCTTAACCAGGACCTGAGGTCTGCATCCTGAACATGGCTGGAGGCACAGCCCAGCTGGAAAACCTGCACAAGCTGTTCCTTTACACAGCAGCTTCCACTGACACAGCTTGTGCTGCTTCTGCCTCATGTGAGCCACCCCCTGCCACGCTCAAAATGGGTGATTACAGGACATTCTCTGGGTCCAAATTCACAGGGTAGGGTTTCGTGGGGATTATGTGTGAAGCTGCTAGATTGGCATTCATGTGACACAGGTACTATAATGTTAATTTGAGTTGCACAGAAAGTTCAATTTAGAAACTAGTCACTGTGAGAACACTGTTCGTCTATTAATTTGGGGGGAACTCAAAAAACAAATTAAAAGTAATGTTTTCCAGTACTTCTTTCTTCAGATTAATTTCATGCCAATTACTGCATTACTTTTAGCTGATAAATATTCAGAGACTGAAAGAAAGCAATAAGATGGATTAATTCTCCCACAGTACAAACAAAATTTTAAAATATTTTATATAACATAATTAAATGCTGTTTGTTGTTATCAGAATGAGATCATGGGACATCTTAATTAATTGCTTTAAGAGGACTGAAGACTTGTCGCAGAGCAAAAAGATGAAAAGATTCAGATACTTATCTGTAACATTAACTTTGTTGGCTAATAATTCCAAAATCAATCCTACCTGCAGAAATCCGGTGGCACCATACCATAAACATTTATCTTGTCACAGAGCTCTAATGCGATAGTCATTGTGAACCAGCCCGTGCTAAGCCAAGTGTTGGATATCTTCCTGGAAGCAAAAACATAATTAAGTTTCTAAGCTGGCAAATAATTCTTGATATTTATTTATTTATTTGTTTATTCTGAAGCAATTTCTCTGCATTTTCTTCATTCTTGTAAAAGGCTTTGAAAACTGGGCAACCAAGACTACTTTGCTCGTCCATCCTTTAATGATTTTTCTGGTGCCTCCTGTCAGTAGAGTAATCTGGGCAGAAACTTTCCTCGCTGTAATTAATTTTAGGCACAGCACCATTAATATTTAACTGACCTTTTGACTTTGTTTCTAGAAGCTCCCAGCCCTTCACTGTGATTGCTGGTAGGAAACTCTTTAGTTGGTTGCAGCTATGACTGGCCCATAGCCGGGCTGGGAAATCTTCATCCTAGGAAGCACCCCGGGTGCCATCCCTGCCCGAGGGGAGCCCTAGAGTGGGAATAACAGCACTGGCAGAGAGGCCTCTAAAGCAGCGCCTTTCCTGCCTTCTCTGCAGGTTGGGACATGGCTTTAGAAGAAGCTCAACTGATCCCAGCATTAATTATGCAATGTAGGAGATAGCACCCTGTAACTGCTCATAGATGTAAGGGATTTACAAATTGTGTTCAAATTCTGCTGTATCACAGGTTCTTATCTGCAAAGTGGTAACAGTAATGTTTCCTGTTCCTCTCATGTGCTTGACAGTGCTGTTTAGTTTTTAAGAGCTGGCTTCTATGATGGTTATTGGATGCCTGGCACATGCACTGGAATTCCCAGTCCTTTTTAAGTTCCTGCACTGGCTCTATGTTGTGCGAGAGCTGACACTCTTGGAATGGGAGGATCAAGGAAATGCCAGCAAAGAAAACATCTTTAAGGTGTCACAAGGGCATGTGTAGGGACGGGCACCCCTCTTAGACAAAGGCACAGAAAGTCAGGTGTTTGCTCAGAGAAAACAAGTTCACTCAAAGGTCTCCTTTCAAAAGAATAAGACAGGAGTTCTCCCTAATCCCTCACCCAGCTAGGAAAGTCCCACAGGAAGAAGTTCAAGCCTGTGTTATCTGCAGCCCAGAGTCCTCAGATTCCTGCTGACAGCCTGTCACAGTGACAGGCTCTCCCTTCATCTCCTGCTGAAGCTGAGGCACCAAGGGAGCAACTGCAGGCTCTGGGAAGGCCTGGGCACTCTACCAGAATGTATTAGTGTGGGACCTACATTAATCCCATTCCCCCATGCCTGTATCTCCCAGATACCTGTGAAACTTTGTCACATTCCCCCAAAAAAGCACAGCAGGAAACATGAGGTTCTCTTCAGAGAAGTCACCAGGTCATCCCAGGTCCTGGCCCGAATTCCAAGGCCATATTTTACAGTTTACCCACTGATAGCAGGATGTAGAACAGTCTTGGAAGCAAGGACCTGAGGCCACAAAAGCCTCTGCAAGCAAGTGCCAGCAATCACTAACATCTAATTCAGGCGACAGGAGCCACCACGCAGCTTCCCAAGCTAATGCTAAGCTGGTTCCAAGTAGGTCACCTACAGGGCAGTAGGAGGAGACTTTCGAGCACTGTCAGATTGAGGAATGCCTTGTACCAACGTTTCCCATTTCCTCAGGGAATCAAGACTACTGCAAGGAAAAAAAAAAAAAAAGTGGTGGCATCTGTGCCAGCTGCTTAAAAGACATTTCTAAACATAAGGGAATTCTTTGACTAAATATGCCTGGAGGATGCTGAGGAGCCAAGGTAATTTGTCCTGTCCTTAGTGAATCACCTGATAATGTATAAACTCACAAAACACACATTTTTACTGCTCCTGACACACAGACTTTCAAGCTAAGCTAGCATTTGGAGAATGACATGTTATAAGCATCTCATTATTTCCAGTTATGGAGCCTTATTTATTTTCTGACTGTGCACTGAAGCTTGTGGGGTGGTGGTGCAGTTTGTCACAATGTCATAGCTGGGTCATAAGCTCAGTGGAGGCCTTCAGGCACAGCAACAATATAAAACAGTAAGAACTTTTGGCTCAAAATTATTAGGAAAGAGAATGGTCGGGAGAAGCCTAGAAAATTTGCTTCTCTGCCACCTGAGAGTTTCTGAGCTCTGAATCACTAGATAACTCAGGAACATGTTCAGGGTAAGAGTGCTCTGGACCTTGCGCAAGTCCACTGTTTCAGATGCCCAACATTTACATTCCAAAACCAAGGGAGCAATTGCAGCCAGACCATGACCAAAAGCTTTTGCACAGGTCAGGACACCCAGCTAGGCTCTCTGCTGGGTTAGTTTTCTTTCTGCTTACACACACTTAGGCTGTCATTTAGTGTTTCCAATAAACAGGAGAACAACTGAATGTAACTAAACTGGCTTAGAAGCTGAGTAATCAAATAGAATTTTGAAAATTCATTCAAGTACCACTCTGCCCTCTTTAAATACCATGTCTGTAGGACAGCAACACAGAAACAGGGTTACAGTGTCTCACATTTCATAAAAGATCTGAGAAAGAGTCCAACAAAAGAATACTGTTTTTATACCTAATCAGCAGTAATGAGAGAATATGAAGAACTGTCATGTGCTTATTAGTGGGAATTATCAGATAGTCTTTTATATGATGAACTAACACACTGTGCTGATAATTCTGTAGTGCACACTAAATTACAATTAAAGGCCTTTCTGCTCCACCAAAATCTCATTTATAATCTCTATGGAAATACTCTTCCTGCAGTTATTTCATTTATGCTGCTTTTATCTAATTACTATAATATTGATTCTGAATCATATTTTCTTTATGTACCCTTATTCAATTATAAAGTTATTTTCATGTACAGTTACTTTATAATGCCAAGTATATTCCTCTGCAGCCTTTGTCTTTCACCATGCTATTTAACTGGCAATGTTTTCTGAAGATTTTTCTTAATTTCAAAATAATTTTTTCTGAAAAGCACAATACATCCAATTACCTTTTTTCTCATAATTTTCAAGATGGAAATGAATAGTCTGATTCTTGCAAGCTTGCAATCATGCTTCTCTCTCCCTCCTTTGTTTTTTGTAGGCATTAATGTCAAGAGCTCAGCAGAAACCTGCTGGGAACAGCAGCATTCTGGGCCATACAGTGTTCTGCTCCTGCTCCCACAGGTACCTGAACTTTCTCCCTTACAAATCCTTTCCTACCAGTGTTTCTTTTCATCTTCACTTTCTTCTGTGCAGCTTATTCATTTATTTTCATCTCCTGTTTCAATCATCTTAGCCCTTCATGTTGTCTGTGCCCTCTAAAATCAACAGGGCCTGTTCCTCAGGCTGAATTTTGCTGGCGTCTGAGTGCCCTTGATTCACACTGGGAGTTCAGGGCGCCCATGACTGAGTTCACTATAAATTTGTTACAATGTCATTAATGGCTCAAATACCTTGAGAATATTTCAGGAGCTGAGCCCAGTGCCTGTGCAGAAAAATAAATGCTTTCATCACACGCTCAGTACAGGCCTCTGGCTCTGGGCGCCTGATGCAGAACCAGAAAGAGCAGCTTGCCTGAAGTTGCACAGCATGTGTCAGAAAAAGAACAGGATCCTGGCAGTGTCAGGGAAGGAATGGGACCCGGGCTCCCCGGGACAGAACTCAAGTTCTGAGAGTGAAGCAGGGGGGGAATCTGTTCCTCAGAACTGGGGACAGCACCTGATCCTACCCTGGATCACCAAAAGCATAATCCAGGTAAAAGGAGGTGGCAGTGTGCATTCCTTGTGTCCAGGGCTTCCCCCTGCGCCTCATGCTGGCCAGGTTGCAGTGCAATTACAGCTTTGTTGACTTTCATGCCTTTGTAAATACTGAACACAGATACCCTCTGCACATTTCTTGAAAGGCTCACATGCTTAATTCACCTTCTCACTTTGCTTTACTCTGGAAAAGACAAATACATCAACTGGAAGATGAAGAGAAGACCCTTTAATGTTACAAAACTGACCAAGTTACTCTGTGCTCTGGTTTGAGCCTGAGTCAGCCACAAACCCAGTTCCACTATAAGTGAAGAGAGCACTGCAAGCAAATCATGTGGGCTGTGACAAAGGCAGGAAATGCCAAGCAAACCTTGCCTTCAGCTAAGAGGATACAAGTTTCCTCTAATATTGGTTCTGCCTTTCTCAGCCCAGAAAATGAAATCTGTGCTGGAGTCCACTAGAGGATTGATCCCTGTTCAAGCTTTGGTGTGTATGTTTTGTATTTGTAAGGTAGCACATCTGACTGTGAGTTATTGCAGAATAAACCTACCTCTTCATTTGTATCTAAGTGGGGACCCTGTGTCATTTTTACAGCAGCATATTTAATAAGTAAAAAAATAGAACTTCATTAAAAATAAATGCCTTTCATGCTGGGAAGTCTTTGGTTTGAATGCCCATTTTCAAACATTACATGTGAAAATACTCAAGTACTGCAGTGGGTCACTTACTACAAATTCGATTTGAAGATCAGCCTACAAGTCTCATAAACAGTCTCATAAAGATGTAACTATCATAATAACTTTCCATTTTCGAGTTGCAAATGTAAGATGAACTGTTCTGAAGCACCTAATGTATGACTAATGTTTATTTGTTTTACAAGAAGCTTTACAGCTGCAATGTTCCAAGAATGCTTAAATTCAATAAACAGCTATTATAATTCACTGAATGGTGGCATTTCCTCTACAAGAAAACATAACCTATCCATTCTAATTTTTCAGAATCAGTGAAAAAAACTTTAAGGTATATTACCCTAAAGTGAGATTTAAACAGCTCCTGCCTCCTTGACTCCATAAACTGTACATCCAGACTCTGGTATTCTAGGCTGATGAGGCAATACACCATACAAATCATTTTGATGCGTATTTTTTACTTATGTTACCAGTGATGTTGTTTGGCATGTCATGCCACATTACAACCCATGAGGCAGAGGATTTAATGGGCAGGATTGTCCCTCTGAGCAGACCTGAAATTGGTACATATAAACTGCAATATTTTACTACTCTGTGACATCCCCTAGGTGTATCCATGTAAGTTCTCACCTGTCTTTTCCAGTCTCCCGTTTAAAAAGGTCATCAAATTGAAGCATCTTGTGGCGAGAAATCATATACACTTTTAACTGAGGCAGTATCTGGTTCATCAGCTGCAGGTTATTGTACACCAAGCCTTTGCCATCTCTCCTCATGTAGCTGCTCGGGCCCCAGAAGATGAACACAGCACCATGGCTCATATTTAGGAGTTCGTTGCGATTTCGTAAAATCCTCTGAATGCTGGAGTGTGCAATGACTCGGAGGCTGGTTTTATTCCCAACATCCTTTCCGTAACCCCGAGTGGGTGCATCGTTCATCCGTATGACACACTCGCTCTCGTCGATTCTGTCCCCTTGTCTGCTCCCCAGGAGGTGTCCAGAGCTGGTGACCAGCGCACAGCTCTTGCAGTGCATCTTTAATGGCTGCAAAGACATAGGCACTTCACAGTTAGCTCTAGACATCTCCCCTTTCACTACACAGCTGTGTTTTACATGGTCATGGCATCTTTCACAGCAGAAACCTCAGAGCAGTGTACATAAATCTCTCCTGGCAGTGTTCCCAAATAGCTGGGGAGCCATTACATTTTGGGGGGGAATATGGTGTAGATGTACAGCCCTTAGAGTTCCTCCATTGTGTAAATCCTCCCTTCCACTGCTACTTCATAAACAGAAATCACAACAGCTTCTCTACTCTTCCCAACTGCTTAGGGATTGTACTTCTTCCACTTGCTGTAACAGCTATAATTAGAGTATTTTTTACTCTTCTGCTTCATTTTTTTTCAGGAAATAATAAATCCAAAGTGCTCATAAGTTCATATGTGAATAGTTTTTCAACCCTGGGATCAGGACATTTTGCTAAGGGAAGAGATTGATACCCCGGCCCAATCCTTCCATGCTATTTGCAAGTTGTGCCACAACCACTGTGGTGCTCTCGTAGCTCCTTTATGGTTCAACAGTCAGAGCTGGTCAGTAATGTCTGTGTGCATTTTACATGGCAGTGAGTTAGTGCACTGAACCTTTGCTCCCTTGTCAGGCCATGTTTGAAAGTTACACAGTAAAATGGAATGGGAGGCACCTGATCAGTAAGTGCTGACCTAATGGAAGCAGAAGAGTAAAACAAGCTTTCATGAAAATGAAAATGCATGATAAATCATGTTACTGAAATATGCCATCACCACAGGTATCAATTATAGAGGAGTATGTCACTATCTACTCCTCAGCATGAGAACTAAAAGGAGCAAGGGTTAACAGTATTCCCAACAAGAACACAAACACATAAACTGTGAGGTAAACAAAGACTGTTTGAGGGTGTGCCTTGGTAGCCCTTCAGGAAATAGTATCTTGCACTTGGTGTGCACCTTAGTGTCTTTGAAAAACAACGAACAACAAGAAGAAGGCATACAAACAACAATGCCCACCAACCCCCCTCAAAAATACCCCAACAAAAAAAACCCATCAGAGAAATCCCTGGCACAGAGACTGAACTGCAGTTGCTTGATCATTCTGATCTACACATAATACAGGAATCCAAGGACTAAATCAGTCTGCAGTGAAGCCCAGTTTAAAACTCTTAAGCTGAAAAAGATACATGATGTGGGTTTGACACAATCTCAGGCCCCTGTTTGAAAATGCTTTGGCCCTGAGTACTTGATGGGAGTGTTTTACTGTAGTAACTTGGTTTTAATTTCGACGGTACTAAGTGGTTACAATTACAGTTCGAGATTCTTTCTTCTGTGAGACTAGCTCGTGAATGCTTAGTGGTTTTTAATTAAAGAAAAAATAAGAAAAAGTATACAATCTGCACAGTGATTCAACCAGTAAGCCTTGTATCTCCATCTCCCCCAATAAACAAAGTCTCTTGCACATCTGTGGACTATAATCCAGAGCTAATGGTATGGGTGAAAATGTTCATGCCTTTGTGAGCCAAGGTTCCTAATGCAGTATTTACATGCATTTTCCTTTAAGCTTTCATCTGCCACTTTGATGAATTACCTAATGAAAAGCTCTAAGCTGAACTAGCTGCTCTACCACCATGCTTGGGAAAGCAAGACAGGGTTCTAATGAGGTTAAAGGAAATGTAGTCAGCACCAATGTTAACTCACACAGGTTGGAATATCCACAAAGCAAGGCATTTTCACCTAAACAATCTCTGCTGCTGTCTGGCCTACTGAGCTACAACTTCCTTGTTTCTTTTAAAAAAGTCTGCCACAGAATCCATCAATTGTTAGGAAACAAGGGCGGCCATCAGCAGAGCTGTGGAAACTTGGGCCAAGGGTCTGAGGCTACATAATGAACATTAACACCCCCAGAACATCTGTCCCAGATCTTGTTTGAAGCATGTTCCTCCTGGGAAAAAGTCTTTAGACTGAAACAGTCAGGTATTGCCTAGCTGCGTCCTGAATGATGCATGGGGGCTGAGCCCTTGTAGCTGCTCTAGGCAAGTAATTTTCAGTCGCCTCACTCAGATTCTTTCAGCTGAAGTCTACAAAACTTGTACCTAAAAATTGTCAGAGGAATTCACAGAGAACAGCCAGGACATTCTCACACCAGCTGTTTATAATGCTTTGACAACAGTGAAAGCAAGGGGGGAAAAAAGCCATAGGCTGTAATACCATCTCATTGGGAGGCAGCGGTGGTGCCAGAAATGTCATCTACTTAAGCAATAATAATGGAGGCACAAGGCAGTTCTTTGGGATTGATGGCCAGCTGGAAGAAGTTGATGGCCTGAAAATAACCAGGGGCCATTAGACCAGAAGAACATTAACTCCACAGAAAACGCTGTTACAGTAATTATTACAGTGATATTTTGGGGAAAAAAAAAAGTAAAGTGAAAAAAAGAAGAAACTCCATGAAATATGAATTATATTTCAGGGGTCTTGCTTCAAAAGGGATGGGGTGAGAGGTAGGTGAGTTTTATAGCATCTTTGTTAATTACTTTGAAGTGTAACATACCCATTGTTAGTAAGCAGCCACAGTTCTTGTGTACCTGAACTCCATGGACAGCACCTTTGTGACAGGGCAGAGCACGTGGCTACTGCTACAGCACAGGTCGGGCACTTGGACAGCACACAAGCCAAGTACTGTCCAAAAAAATTGCCCAAATCACTGCTCAGTTCCAGACATCTCAAGACACGCATGGAGACAGGGAGAACAGAGGTTACAGTACAAGCTCACAGTGTAGAGCCCCAGAAGATGGCAAATCAGCTGGTGCTTTTCAAGGATAGATGGGCTATCCCAAGGGAATAACAGCACCTTTGTGCCCGCAAGGAGTAAGCGCAGCTTTGCTCAGCTACAAGTATTCCCACGGGCCAAACTGACTCCTGGCAACTCCCACTTCCAGAGATTAGCCCAGAATCAGGCATTTGTAATAGCTGCTCTATTACAAATGCCTGATTTGGTTAATGAAACAAAAAACAATGTCATGGTTGTTTCTGTATTTTCCAATTTGAGACAATTTGCTCTGTTATTGACTTTAAAATCTATGTTGTCCAATGATCGAAAAATGTTATTTTCAGACACTTTAGTGCTCAAGTGCTCGAGAAGAATAAATTGAAAAATGCTGTTCCTGATACAAAATATGTTATTCTCAGATATAATTATTTTCTTTGTGATGAAATCTATTTTTTTTTTTTTTTTTGCTTATAGAAGTCTTTTGATTTTAAAGCCAAGATTTAGAGATGAAGACAGCTCTCTCCAGTAAAATCATGAACACTGTAAACCACACTTTTTCTTACACAGAGTACTTAATGACCTACTTTCAAAACCCCTGAGTTCAGATCACTCCATTATCAGTAGTATAAAAATTTCTATTCTGAAAATAAAAGTTAAGAGTATCTTATCTTGGCAATGATGACCTGGCCACAACAGCAACAACAAAAACAACAACAAATCCAAAGGAGCAAACCCATCCCCCCAAAAAACCCCAAACCAAAACAACAAAAGAAGACCTGGAGTGAGAACAGCTCACTGCTGAGTTCAGCAGAAAAAGACCACCTGTCAGTTCATGAGCACCAGCATTCATCATGGATACATTTGGAAATATCACAGATGACTTCAAAGTCTATTGGGACACAAGAGATACTATGAAAGGTTAAAGAATATCCAAATTTGGTTTTGATGGATGACCCTTAACTAAGCACTTGAGCCAAAGTGCAAAATGTTTCCCTCCAACTGCAGCACCTCTGCTGTTGGCCGATAGAGGTCTTGTGTCAGGTCTGGAATGAGAGGCTGCAGAGCTGCTCCTCTCTGTAGTAACCACCTGAACAGTACCACTGAACCAGCAGCCTCTCTGCAACATCTCCCAAACTGCACAAGTAAAAGCAGTGGTACAAATAAGAAGACTGATGTACAGGAAAGCAAATCTGTTCCCATGTTCAACTGAATGAATTCAGTTGAATTCAAGATGTTAATGGTTGAAAAAGCACACATAAACCCTGTAAGAGCCAGTCTTACTGGTTCAGGAGAGAGTGACCTTATTCCAGAGCAGCCTTGCTTTCTCTTTTTGTTACAAAGCAGGTGATTTCTTTGGAAGTGTCATGCCTCCCCCACCTGGTGCCCATTGTGCCTGGCCTAAGCACAACAACATCTTGTGACACTCACTGTATGTTACCTCAGTATTCGCTTTTTATGTTACTTGCCTTGTGCACAGAACTTAATCAACATTTCCTATGTGATGCTAATGAACCCTGAGTTCACACCATATTCAATTCAATTTATTACTTACGGCTTGCTCTTGATTGCTGCGTCATCAGCCACCAGCAAAACCACTAAATAATTAAGGCTTTGCCAGTGATACAATATTTTGTCCTGGCATCTTCAATATTTTTTTACTTTCTTGTAGCTTTGAGCAGCTCTGAGGTTTCTCACAAGCTGCTGGTGTGGAACCACTGCTCCGCCAGGCTGGCTGCTCCTTCCCAGTGCTCCTCTCCCAGAGGCTTGGAGGACAATCCCCCTGTCACAACTATATCCCAAGCTCTGCAGGAGCTCCAGCCATGCCCAGCCCATTGCTGGCACATCACACACAGCTGAATGCTCCAGCTCTGCTGAGCCCCTGTCATTCAGCACTGCCCCAAGTGTAAAGTTTCCCATGCTATTAGATATGGAGAAAAACTGAGGCTTTCTTAAAAAACTGCCCTTTGTCCTTGAAGAGCCTCTAGGCTGGCAGGGAGCTGTTGTCATCAGAGCGATTGATACAGCTACTGGCCCCTCCCTTTTTCCATCTCATCCATCCCTCATGACAAGCTGCATTTCTATCGCTGTGCCTCCTTCCTTAGTATTTTCCCTAAAAGAATGAAAACTGTAAGACCAAATCTGCTTTTCTTTGAGAGATTCCCAACCTTAAAGTAGAATCGAAACCCTGAGGCTCCACATCTGCCAAGTAACTTGTGTTCTGTAAGCCAATGCAGCAAGCTGTGGGGCTCAAGCTGTCTCATTAGTGAAGCACAGCTGTGCACTTCAGAAGGGATTTCCACAATGCAAGGACTCTGGGAGACATGATCCTGTGAAAATAATGCAGGTTCCCTGATTATTTTTGGTTTGTAATATATTGATGGAACAGTGCTTTCATAATACTATGAAAGGAATAAAAAATTAAAACACCAAAACCAAAACAAAACAAGCCCCAACCACGTACAAGCTGAAAGAGTTTGCTATTTTAAAGTCCCATCTATGAAATGATGTATCAAGCCAGTCTTCTCTGAATAGCAGAAGTCATTCAAATGCATATTGGAATATTGTAGGTAACACTTCAGTGTATAAAAAGCCGGAGCAAAAAACCCAAACTGAAACATCTAAAGCATGAGAAGAGTTTTCAACTTCAACTTGCTGAGGTAAATGCCCTTTTTAAAGTCTCTGTGAGTTTTGATTTTGTGGTGCCAACTTTGGATCTAAAAGATTATTTTCCTTTGACCATGACATTTTCACTTGTATTCATATAGGGAGTGCAGCTTAATTTCCACATTCTGCGTGCCTCCTTAGACTTCCCCCTCAAGTTTAATAAATTTTGATTCTTTAGCCCTTATACTAGGTAAGAGCACCTTATGCAGGTACAGAGTGGTGTCAAAGGGGAAAAATCTTCTTAGCAAATCCATTTATAATTATTGTTGAAGTACACTTTTGGAACATTAGAGAATTTACCAGGAAAACAAACTGCATTATCCACTGAACTAAAAGCACTGATTGCCTTCAAAACTGTATCCCAGTGACTGATATCGCAGAAGTAAACAGAAAGGGCTAGGAGATACCACTTGCCCAACATTGTTAATCCTTATGCAAATTCAAATAACAAGCATTTGCAGCGAAACTTTGCAATTCAAAAAAGGTCTGGTAAGTCGGCTCATATTGTCTGCTATTATCATAAAGATAAATGCATGTCTGTTTAAAAAGATAAAGGATAAAACAAATGAATTTCTTATTACTTCTCTTTGTTTCTTGGGCTGTAGAGCTTGAATATGCAAATATTGTGGAAACATTAGCATTGTCATTTCTCATTGATTCCTCTGAGTTAGTTATATAACTGGATATTGGATATCAGATTGCCTTCAGATATTGGACAAGACAGTGAAATAGCCAAACTCCAGCACATGCATTCTTCACATTAGTGATCACGGCACCTTATGTTTTATTCTGCCAAGGAGTCAATTTTTTTTTTATTTTTTTTTTTTGGCATGGTACCCTACTGAGGGGCATCTGCAAAACCTGTAGGAATAATATAATAATCCTATTTTCAAAAAGTCCTTAGGTCTAATTAAGTTTCAGAGCATAAGGCTATATTATGAAGAGAGAAAAACCCAACAAATGCACTCCACAAAGCTTTCACTGGAGCAATTTTCTTAGAAAAGTACCGTTAAGCACATTAGTCAATGAAGAGTCTTCTGCTTGTGTGAACTGTTTTCCGGC
This sequence comes from Donacobius atricapilla, assembly GCA_013397315.1. Taxonomy (NCBI): domain Eukaryota; kingdom Metazoa; phylum Chordata; class Aves; order Passeriformes; family Mimidae; genus Donacobius; species Donacobius atricapilla. The sequence goes on from WBMY01011597.1 coordinate 179,201, forward strand.
ACATTAACTCCTTTTCAGGGGACTGCCTGCTAGTCAAAGCTTCCATTAGATTAATTAAAATATGGCTTCTCTCAATGGAAAGAAAAGGCATGAGTTTGGTTACAGGACATTGACCACCTATAGAAACTGAGCCCTTTCTAGCTACATAAAATACATGAGCAGAGGCAGCAGCACAGGAGATGAACAACAGGCTAACTTCTGGTATATGGGGCACATTTCTCTTCTTATTTTAGAAGCATGATTACCAGGTGCTGATGTTTTCCCCTAAGCCACCTGAAGTGAATATAAGGTGCAACCTTGCAAATTGTCAGCACATATAAAGCTAAGATTTAGAGAGTAGTTTCCATCCTGAAACCTATAAATGTGTCCCATGAGGAAGATTAGTATCAATCATAGGCTTATTGGAGAAAGAGATAGGATACAATGATAACCTGAAGCTATCAACTAGAGTAATGGTCTCAGAAGAAAAAGCAATCAGAGAAAGAAAAGAATATCCTCAATGAAAGGCAGAACTGGAAAATCAGGCAAGAATGTATCATGTTGATGAACATGAACTGTTATACAAGAGAGAGTGTCATATGAACAATATACAGGCTCTAAAGAAATGGTTACTGCCTAATGTTTATCTTAAAACGAGTGCAAATAGGCATCCATATTACATCAAACTGCTTTACTTTTGTTCTGCAGCTAAAATATTTGCACTAAAATGAAATAAAGCCACGGGCATGGTGTTTTAACTATGCAAATTGTTACCAATGAAATGTCAGAAAAACAGAAATTATAACAATCTCCAAGAAAGGTATTGGACAGTTTGGATTTTTGCATCAGAATGTTTTCACATCAACTTCTCTGCTTTGCTTTGGTATGTTTTGGCAGTTCTTTCCAGTTTAAATACTTCATGTAAGTATGCCCTCATATACTCTTGCTGCACCTGTCATGGCTATGCAGGATATTTTTTGAGCTTCAAGTTTCACTTTTTATCTAACCCAACTTTAAAGCCTAGAATCGCTGATCTTTAAAGTTTGTGCCTAAGTTCTCAAATTCAAGCACTTTTTTCTTTCTGTGGCACTATCTGGCTCACCCAAATGCATCTGAACTCTCACTACAACTATTATCTCTACAAGGCAATAATGGGATGGGCATTGCAAGGACAAAGCAAGCCCTTCCAATGGTATCCAGTTTTAACAGAACTTAGTACACCATGCAGAGGCCCTAGAACAGGCCAGATGAAATGCAAGACCAATCTCTAATTGGAAATTTACTGAATCCGCAGAGAATTTTTCTAAAATATATACTGTCTTGTATTTCTCTACCTGGTTGAAGTAGAGTGAAATAAAAAAATAACACTGCTTATTCCTTTGAAATGTCTTTGTTCAAAATTTTTGCTCAAATGTCTTTCCTTCAAAATCTGTCAAAAATGTTCAGCCTCATGGTCTTCTGATTCTCATGTGCTGGCTCCATGTAATCTTCATCAGCTTGTTTTATGTAAACCAGGCTGTTCATCCTCTTACTTCTGTCCCTCTGACTTAACAGCACACCAGAAACTAGAGAACAAAATTAAAGAAAGCAGATTTAAACACTTTTTTTTCTCCCCCAGAAGATACTGCATCTGAATTTAAAAGGTTTTTCTGAGGATGTATCAGATTCAATAATACACAAAGTTGTATCACCTCCACAGCAGGATCCCAAGGCAGCCTCCATAATCAGTGGCATATTGACACTAAAGACAGATGCTGGAAACAGGTACTGGCAGCTGAAGTGGCCAATACATCCAGTTAACTTAGGAGTGACAGGTTGCAGAAACACACTGCAAATTTCTCCCATGCACAAAATAAGAAGAGCGTTTTGTGCTAAAGTATAAATATATTTAGTTTTGGAAAAAAACAGATGCAAAGAAAACATCTTGAAGACAGACATATAAACATCTGCATATCTGCAATTACATATCACTACAATTTTAACTGATTTTGGACTACAACTACATTTGAAAAATAAATGTTTTAATTCAGGGGTCAGCCCTTTCAGTCTTGGGGTTTTGTTAAAAGGTCTCAAGCATTCAAAATATGTCTCTCCAATTGTTCACTGTTACCACAGTCCTGATCAGGAGACAAAAATAAACACATTTATCCAATCAGGATGTTTGTATTGAGTCTATTTGTCTGCATGCAGGTTAATCTGAAATTAAACACTTCGTAGATGGAAACATTTAGCACTGAAATGAACCTGCCAGTGAGGGTTAATTAGACAATCAAGTACAAGAGCTGGCACTCTGTCTGCCAACATGGCATTGCTTCTCCAAAGAGGTGCTCTTCAGTTTACAGCAGAATGTCAAAGCTATGTTCTGTGTGGGTGAAAAGGATGAGGTTAACTGAAACCTCTGGAGGAACCACTGAAAAAGGCTGGCTGAAGAGAAAGGAAGTTCTCTCTCAGAGGAAGGTACCCTGAGCTGCAGGGCAAATGAGAGGAGGGAGCCCTCAAAAAACGGAGTCAGGGCAGAGCTGATAGCAAGTCAGCTAATAACAGGGCAAGAGCAGGGGCTGGCCCTGCTAGAAGTCTGTTTCCAGATGTGTGTATTTCACAGATGTTTAGGGCAGTGCCTTGTGGCTGTGGCACACAAATGCTTTTATTTATGCTTTACCATCAATTAATTTGAGTGAAGCATGATTCCCAAGCACTTAGTTAACACTCTTCAGTAATATTCCTTGCTTAAAGGTGTACCTGATCTAAAACTGGTGAAATGATGTAACTTAAAATCACAGCTACCTAATGCATTTGGTCAAGGAATTTGAGGTGTAGGAAGGTGTGCCAGAGAGAATGCAAGAGGTAGGTTCAAAACAGTAGTACAGAAATCAAGAAAAAAGGAATCACCTCTCAGTGAGCAGCAGCAGAAACAAAATCTTCCTGCAAAGAGGTGAGATGTGGAGTCCCAGAGTCACAGGGGATTTCTGAGTGCTTTATACAATTTACCTGCTTTTTATTTTACATTATTAGTCCTAAATTGTTCTCGTGGATGTGATGTGTGTGTCATTTAAGTGCATTTTACCTGGCAGTGGCACGGAACAATTCCTGCTCTCTTTGTCCTGGGTTGGGGGTGGAGTGTATTTCACTGGATCACTCCCTGGATCCATTTCACAATCAGAACAGGAGACAAAGAGAAGTCAAAAGAAGGAAGGAACCAAAAGAAAAGATAGGTGGATGCACAGCACTGCTGTCTTTAGTGACACTGAATATACATAAAATTCAGCCCAAACTGCTATGATAAGATGGGTGACAGTGGTGGTGATGATGGTAGAATGAAAAGGAGAACATGGCAGCATGACTAAGAAGTTCTACGTTGCAGATACTTTTTCCAAGTACCTCTCAATCTTTCATTGTTTAAAAATCACCATTACTGAATGCCTTGACATCTAACCAATAACCTGTCAGCAGGAAGTTTTAAATTCTCTAACCACTGTTTGCTTTTCAGGGCTCTCTACCACACCTGGCTGCAGCCCAGGATTCTTCTTTCATGTGAATGAACTTCCGTCAGTTTCTTCAGAGCAATCGGCATATTCGAAAGCACTTTTTCTGCACTGGACATGTAAGTTCATCTTTCCAGCTTTACTGCCCCAAACAATGCTTACCCATCTGAAGAACGCATTTTTACAAAGTCAGACCTTCTCTAGAGCCACAGTTTCAACTGTCAGGAGAGAGGGCAGAATATTGCCTTCTTGTAAGAGAGAAACACTGGAGTGTCGACTGTTTTTCGTATGGGAATCTGCTGCCCACATGCCCACAGTCCCGGTGCTTCCCACTCCTGGCACACCCTGGGAGCCCTGAGCTGTGCGCACCTTGCTGTGCACGCCCTGTGCAGGTGGAATGTCCGAGCCCCCAGCCCGGGGCACCCTGAGCAGGGCTCCGTGCAGCGTCCCCATGCCAGCACCTCCGACCCCTCAGGGCCCACTGGAGGCCACCTGCAGCCCCCAGCTCTGACCCTGACCTCGGTGGGCTGGCACGAGTGACCAACAGGGCTGGCACGAGTGACCAACAGGGCTGGCACGCAGTGACCAACACATCTGCACAGGACAGGGCACCCCAGGGACAATCTGCCAGGAGATGGCACGAGAGCATAATCCTGGCTCAGTCACAGCACCGGGAGACCAGGAGCATCCAAGGCATTCACAAGGGACAGCCACCGCCGACAGCTGGCAACCTGACATCCTAAAAACAGCGTGGGCAAAGTGGGAATTTCACCTTGGGCCGGGCAGTGTCTGCACTGTGTCAGCCCTGCCTATTTCCCAGATTTGCACATCCGCGGAGAAAACCAGGCATCCTCCCAGGAGAAAGCCCAGCTCCTGTCAGCTCAGCACAGCACAGCCGGGAGGAGTCTCTGTCCTGGAAACCCACATTTGAAGAAACTCCACTGATGTGTCAGCACTTAATTACAGCTGGAGTGCTGTTCAAATCTTTCTGTCGTGTGTTCTGCTTCCAGAAACACACACTCAGAAAAAAAAAGCAACAGTGCAGGATTTCTACCCCTCAAAAATAACAATCATGCTGCAGCCTTCCTATTATAATTAAACAGAAAATAATTACATTTTAGAGAAAGGGACAAGTTCCGAAGGCTTAGCTGGTTTCCTTTTTAATTACTGTGTAATGTTGTGAACACAGCAAAAATCTTCTTTTTAACATGCTAAATGTGCTGGGGGTTATGTTGGCTTTAACAGACTGCAAAGGATGCTACATTTGCATTTAATTAAAAAATAAGTTATTAAAATAGTTTATTTTGGTTCAGTGTGTATTTTATTTAGCATGTGGATGGTTTCAAATCAGAAATAAGATTTATTTTTTCAATTAGTATTGAGCAACAGACACCTGGGAGAGCAAATAAAAACAATGTATTTTCAAAAGAAAAGCTTGTTAATGCAAAAGCATTTGGCCCTCTCACAACTAGATTATTTTTGAACTTCCACCTTTTCCAAAGGAATCGATCTCTATCCCAAAAGGTAAACAGCATGTTACCTTTTTGACAGGAACAAAATAACACAACCCCAGAAACTGGAACACATGCAGAATCCCCACACCAAGTGTGAGCTACCCTCCAGCCTGGAGCACTCTGAAGAAACAACTCCTGTGGGTAGATGGCATTGTCCCTTCCAGCTGTGAAAGGGAAGGGCTGTGGGAATGCAGGCTGGGTCTGCCAAACCTGGCAGAGCATTTGGGAGAAAGAAATTCTAATTTTCAGCTCCTGAGCAGCCTTACACAGGATTTTGGCAGATGCAGAAAAACAAACGCAGGCATCCAGTTCACTTGAAATTCAAATGAAGAAACAGCAAAGCTCATTTAAGTGATTTCAGGGTTAGTCAACAGCTAAGCAAAAATTTTTTTTAACTGAAACTTTACATTTAGGTTTAGGAGTAGAGCTTCAACTGGGTTAAGTCCTGCTTTACACACCAAAGCTCTTCAAGGGATCTGTCTCTGCCTTTCTGTATTCAATAAAAAGTCTTAGGGAACCACCTCTTCGTAGCCACGTATCTGATTCATCACTCCTTGGAATGCTACAATAAATCTGTCATGGAACCCTGCTAATTACTAGTAAATCACCAAAGTTGGAAGTGTCAGAAGCACATCCAAAAAGAGTTAAAGTGAAAAGCTGAATATTCAAAGAGCTCTGGGGTGAAACTGTGTCACTTTACAGATGAACCTGTAATCTATGTGAAAATAAATGATGTATAATGATTACAAAATTTGAAATCAAATCTTCACACGGGGACAATTCAATAAGGTTAGGTGATTATAGGACTATGCAGCAGCATCAATTATGGAGCCAGAAATAGTCTCACATCCCTCAGAGGCTACAAAAACTCTGCATTGCTTTATTCACCAACATCAGAGGGCATTCACTTTCATCAAATAGTCTGGGGGGGTCTTGTCTGGAGGGAAAAAAAAAATAATGGAAGGCCTGAGCCGAAGAAATGACTGGCAACGATCCTAACTTATCATCCAAGCTACCATTTGCTCTGCCAATTGATGGGAAATGAAGTGTGATCAATTCTAGTCCACTGTACATCATTACCACTGACTGACCTGCCAACTCTTTGATTGAATAATTAGCTAAGATATCAATATCTGCCATTTTGCACAATGCTCACCAGACAAAACCCTAAAGTTTTCAGAAAATGGACAATCACCACATTATCTGTAACTTTACATTTTCTTTCACATGTATTGCCAAAATATGGAATAAATACATATCAGTACATAAAAAGTATTAGAATCCATGAAATCTAGAGGTCAGTGCAACCCCCGAAGTAATACAACATACATTTTGAATCTTACAGATGAATAATAAGCCATATCAAAAAGGATTACCTCTGTGCTCCTCATTTACAATAGTTCACTGTAAGCAGCAACCTATTTTCCATTCTCACTACCAGGGCAAGCCGCGTTAACTCAGGTGCTGGGTGGTGACTGACAGCAACGCTGACATTTTAATAGCAGCTACTGTTTAAGAGCACTATCACCATCTTGTGCTTCTTAAATAAAGATTTAATCTACTTTTGATGCAGCAGAGCTCTGCAGACCTGGCAATCTGCTGTTAGGGCACATGGAAAGGTGGGGGTTTCTTTACTCCCATCACCCAGTCCCACACCGGGTGTGTAACAAGCTGTTCCAAAGCCATAAATTAGGCTCAGCAAGGCACTGCCTGACATTGTACTTTACATTACAGTCCCAAGCCTGAAGTGCTAGCAAACAGGGACTCTGCACTTACTGTTCTATTTCAGACATAAATGGTGTTAACTCCAAGCACAAATCAGTTATTCAGTGCAAAAATGATACATGACTTGTAAATTAGACCCTTTATAAGTATTTTGGCATTTCTAATTTTAGTTCACACACATGGATGTAATTCCCAAGTATGCAGATGTCATAGGCATATCTAAAGACACCACTTCTCCCCAGACCATTCTGTTGTGGCTTTGAGTGTGCTCACCACTTTTCCTCCTAATTCTCATATCTATTCCCCTCCTATATATCTATGAAGAGCAAAACTAGAAAGGGAAATGTACAAACTGAAATGGCAAATGCATCACCTAAAATGAAGGAAAGGGCTAGCGGCCTACAAGGCAGAAATGGAGAAACCATGTAAAAGGGAGAATCACAGAATCAATTAGGTTGGAAAAGATCTATCCTACTCCACCTCATGGATGACTAATTTCTTTCTGTGCTATGTCATAACAAATCCTAGCCTTTGCTACTTAAGAATAGCAAAGTCCTAATAAAGACATTCTGCCTAGTGCTCACTTTAGTGTGCATAAACAGAAGACATTTCTGGTTTGGCAGGTAGTAGCATCTCAACCCAAAGAAAGCAGATTCACCTTTCCTTCTGGGCTGACAGCAGGTTAAGAGCACAAGGCCAAAAGGCTTCCTCTGCACCCTGTCCTAGGTCTTTGTTTTTCAATTGGCAGAAAACCTCATACCAGTGCCACCCTAGTGCTGGCAGTTTGTTTGCTCACCACCCTGAATTGTTTCAACAGTGCCCACCTATGAAGTACAGGCTATGCAAGTGCTGTGCAGGCAACTCTTACTGCGGAAATGTGAATTACAGATTACTATTTCCTGGTTAATATAATCTGAGGCAAGCTGGTTCTGTGCAATTCACATGTTGAAACCATTCCCTTGTATGTTCTGAATGATGCCTTTTAATTCTATTTGAAGACCCATTATCCAAAATTACTTCACAATATTTTACATGTTCATCCCTCCTGAACAGAAGACTGGAATGACCAACTCCAAGCCCATAGGCAGACAAAATGTTAACAGACAGTCTTCATCAGACCAAATTGCATTCTTTCTGTGTTAGTCATGGCAGTTGGCCAGCCTCTCTTCTTTCATGAAAAAAAAGAGCAACATCCAGAAACAAAACAAAATCCACCACAAAAAAACTCACCCAAAAATCCCCCAACCCAAAAAATCAAAAATTATCTGTTATTTTTTACAGGGCTTAGTTTTGGTGAGTATTAATTAAGCACTTTAACTATCACAGCAAAAAAATTGCCTTCTTCCAACTAGCACCAGGTCGGATATAAAATATAAAATATTCTACCCTTTCCAAATTAGCCCAAAACACAAACTAATACCAGTATTCTCTTTGCTCTTCTCACCCAGAGCAAATTCTACATGAAGTTTGAGAAAGACACATGCAACTTGAGGAAATTAGCTCCAGGAATCAAACAACTTATCCAAGAAGAGGTAGGATACCTAGACTTTCACATTTGTGGAATTGGTTAGTAGGCATCAGTGACAATGACAATATGATGGACTGGCACGACTTTATTTTCCTCCAAGTCTGGAAAATTCTGATTCCACCTGGCAATAAACGTAAATCATTTACAGAGTAAAGATTTGGTAGCTACCATGCAGTCTGCTGCACATGGATGTAGGTAATCCTTTAGGCCATAAGTGTGCACTGTACATGCATGGATAAAATTAACAGAACTGCAAGCAGAATACTTCTATCTTAAAAAATATGTTTCATATTAACTGTTCATCTTAATACCATGCCTTTTCTTAACTGATTGTTTTATTGAGTATTGGGAGGCTTTTTTATTCAGCTAAAGCTCACTGAATGAAGGCAAATATGTAGTTGTAGCAGGTCAGGTCAAAGTGGATAAAGGAGCCTCAGGACTGCCTAACATGCCAACATGCCCTACAAAATAACATTTAATAAGCAGATTTTCACAAGCAGCATTTTCTATTTAGTAAAGAGGTAAATGCTGTCTTGCAATATCTGAAAGAATTAAACATTAACTGTGAAAATTAGCCCTACAGCATCACAGGAGGTTCCCCCTTTTCCAGCATCAGTTAAATTTTGCTGTCTTCTAGGAAGGAGATTAAATTTCCCCTTTACAACTCTCTTTCCAACTGTCTAATGCACTTTGGCAAGCTTTCAAAGGCAGGCTGGCACCAATGAATTCTTCCAATCTAGGCCACTTCTTTTGCACCAAGATTCTCTACTCACTTTTCCTATGTTTTTCCTTTCTTTCATGGTGGCTCACTCCCCAGTACATTGTTTTTTCCTAAGCTAAAATCTCTATGCCAGATACAAACCATTGCAGTGATACAACTATAAATGAAGTAAATTTGTGGTAAATTAAGATAGTAAATTAAGAACACATTTGAAACCTCCTGAAATTAATTTTGAAATATGAAGGAAGCAGATCAAAAACTTACAACATGGATGTGAATTTTAAGATGTAAGAAATCATCTGGGCTTTCTGTAATGGCTTAAATATTTTTTCTATTTCTTTAATATTTGCTATATGACTTAAACCTAGAAAATACAGCACTTCTGGACCTTAGTAGACAACCTTCCTTCTAGCAACTACATAAGGCTTTTCTTGACTCAGGCATCACCAACTGAGGAGAATTAATGGCTGCATATCGTAGTCTTCAATGATTTTTGGAGTATCTTTGATGATTGATGATCTGTTTACTCTACTTACCATACAGCCAGTTATACAATTTTTAATATATTTCATAATATTGTGTGTTTTTCTTAAATCTCCAGCACATAGGGTGACAGAGAAGAATGAGTTTCTCAGAAAGACAGAGATATGACATTGAGGGAATGTGTGAAGAATGGTGACATATGCCCACTTCAGGCCTCTCTAGTTATCACAACTGAGATATTTCTGTTTAAACTCTATCTACTCTTTATCCAGGAGTTCTTAAGTAGTCCCACCTGTGAAGTGTGCCATATTCTCCTTGTTAGCCCTCTTAGTGTGAGGATTCCTGCCAGGGTTTTGGAGAACAGTGCTCTACCACCAATTAAGCCCAGCATTTCCTGTGCCTTCTCCCCAGAATCAGATCTGCAACAAAACCTGAGAATATCCTGTATACACAAAGCTTCTGCAGGGTAACATGACTTCAGCATCACAGCGACTCCTCCCTGCTTGCCCGCCCTGCTGCTGGCTCCATCTCTGAACTCTAGGACATGCCACATATGTTTTTGGAAATCTATTCCTGCTCCAACCCTCTCAAACAGATGCACTGGAGCCTCTTTACTGTTCCCACTTAGGCAAAAGACAATTGTGCTGCTTCCCCTTCCGGAGAACTGGCCACTAATGAGTCACCTGGCACATGTCTTGGTAACAACAGTATGGTCATTTGGACCCTTTTTGTCCTCTCTGCTCTTGCCTTCCTCCCCAGGAAAACCCAGCAACTCTTCAACTCATTCCTGCAGGCAAAATTTCTTCTCACCTCAGGAGAGAAAATGTACCTGTTTCAGTCTCTTAGTCCAGTTGTTGGCACTCAAGTACAACTCAGAGTGACAACATGAACGGAAATTTTTTTTAAAAACAAATTTTGAGTGAAATTTTAACTGTCTGATTGAAACACTAGGCAAAAACCTTTATGCCAAATGAGAGACATTACAAGCTGCCTTAAAAATTGATGGGGAATGAATGAGCTACCTTCTTAGACCTGGCAGGACTGATTTGCATCACAAAGCCACCACTGCCTTCTCGCATCTTGAACATACTGTCAGGCAAAAAGCCAAGGACTGAACAGGTAGGGATGCAGATGAGTCACTTACTCCCAGGCTTCAGCTGTAGAGGCAGCCCAAACTATCACTCCCTCAGCCACTTTCTTACCCCCACAGAAAAGCCTGTGACCTGTCCCGATGCTTTCAGCTTTTGTTCACACAGCGAGGAGAGCGCAGGCCTGAGCCCTGACCTCGGGCTGCCAAGCTCCCAGCCTCCATGCAGCACTGAGGCACACCCAGGCTGCTGCTCCCCAAGCACTGCTGGACAGCTCCTCTAGGATGAGATCCTGGTGTTCTCCAGCTCAAATCTTAAACTGTGATGAACCATGATGCAGAGTTGCTGGAGCAAGATATGGCATGAGCAAACACATGGATTTCATCCACGTAACTTGACTTTGGCATAAAAAAAAGAGTGTCTTCTTAAAAGCTCTTCCCTGCTGAGCAGAAAATATATAGTATTTTAATTTATCACCAACAAGCCCATTATTACACTGAAACTGACTCTATTTAAAGAACTTTCAAACCCTAAAGGGTTTCAAGCAATTCCCAATAAATTTCCATGTCTAGATATGTCAATAAATTCAGTCTCTTAAGCAGCAAGAATAATCCACCATGGGAATTACACTGCATTTGCCAAATGTATGCAAATAAATTTGACTAACAAAAATATCAGTTTAAATACAAAAAGTCAAATACTATTTGTATTTATCAGTATTAAGCATAATTTCACCCATTTTCTTTGTTTTGTACCAGAAAAACTGCAGAAGGATGATTCCTTCACAGCCAATAATCCTGCTGAGCTTCACCTTTTACCCTGGCCTCTTCATGAAATCTGTTCCAGCTGCCAAGTGTGACAGGTATGCAGCAATATATGCTTGGTGATGAGCACTTGTGACAGCATTTAGGCTGACCCAGTTTCCAAGGCAGTTCATATATCTTAGTGGGAAAAAAAAATCCATATCAATGAAAAGGATAGGAATGCTATTATCACATTATTGTCGCTAGTGACCCCTCCCAAAGAGAGAGAACCTTCCTCTGTAGTCAGCCTTTTCCATTCTTAGGCAATTTTTATTCTAGAGACATGCCATTGCTATAGCAAAACAAGTATATTATGTTGGGAAAAAGCAATCTTAGCAGAGATTCAGCTATACAGTAAAGAAAGCGTTTTTTACTAGGCAAGTTGCATCACCCACTCAATCATGCCAAATTCTGCCAGATTTACATTACAAGTCCTTCTAAATTACTGTCTCCTCTAAAACAACTGTGCCTGGCTGTGGTCACATCTTTTCTCCTCTCTCATTATCTACATGATTCCTTAGCATAGGTCTGCAGTCGGATGTCCTCCCACCACCATTAACTGTAGCACACAAGAAGTTATTCCTATTATTCACATCCTACAGAAGGCAATAACCTCCACTGCCATTTGGACGAGGCATTCTCCTCAAAAGCTCTGGAATTTCCTACTGCTTTAGTCTTTCTTTGTGACAAACAAACAACTACAACCAGTCCTTCCACTGACCAGCTACAAAATTAGGCTGACCCATTATGCTTCAAAAGCTCACTATATCCACTTCTCTGCTTAGCTGTCGCATGAGAAGAGCCTCACTTGATTACTACTAAATAGGAACTTCATCTTACTATTTGAGGTTCTGCTTAAGTGATTTTTACAAGAGTAATGGTAGTTTATTCCTTTTGAGCCAAGAAATTCTCATGTCAAAACCAGAAAAACAAATAAAAAATTCCTCCTCCCCCTTCTCTTCCATATCAGGTTTGTTTAATGAAATGGCTGTATCTCTTACAGCCTAGTTTTTTTCCTGTATCTCTTAGAGCCTCAATATTTGGATGCCAGGTGCTTTCTCCCTTATATTGTTGAGCATAATTAGGATTTGAAACTCTCTGCCAGTTGGCCACTTAGTTGATGAGGAGTAAAGCAGAAAATGAATTTTAAGTTCAATACTACTTTCCATTACTTAATGCAGAAATAAGCCAAGGAGTGAATAAGGAGAAGAGATGGTGAACAGAGATCGCACAACATGCCTGCCTGATGGCTCAAGAAGCTCATCAGTGCCCCCAGGGCTTTCAGGACCTCTCTGTAAATGGTCACTGGATAAGATGCAGACAGAGCCCTGGCTGAACTCAGCTCTTCCCAGCATTCAGCTCACACTCCCCCTTGCTCGCATCTCTGTGCCTACAGGCACAGCTTCAAACAGAAGTACAAAGCAGTCTGACCTCTAAAGGAGTTTGTAGTTTAAATATTAGGGTTGTATCCTTGAGAAAGAATTGCAGATCACTTCTGACTGAGGCAGAACGAAGGGTTTGGCTCCCTCACTGTAGATAAGCACATAACCAGGCTACCCTCCGTGCAGAAAGACTTCCTTGTTTAACTGAGGGCTCAGAGGATTTCTGCAAAGTTTACCTTGATCACCCATTTTTGAAAAAAGGGCAGAGGACCTTCCTTCAGGACCAGCATTAGGACAGTGTGAAGGAAGGTGTTTCCTCAGAGCTATGAATAAGCATAAAAATAGATATTTAAGACAATCCCTCCCTCAGTATTTTCTATAATCTCTTGGTTTGTATTTATGTTTTTTGAGGTTTCCCCCCCAGATAACTATATTCTGTCTTATACCTATGCTAATGTATATATATGTTTACTGAGTACTACATAAACTAAGCAGATTTGGCATTTTATGTTCATACACAGTTACACCTCTAAGGCTTAAACAACTTAAATACTTCAAGTATATTACAGTTTTAGCTGCTTTCACAGACCTTTCTGAAAGAAGAAAATAAGAAGAGATGTTATTTCCTGCCATACAAGTCCAATGCAAAGCATGACTCTATTTACGTAACATGCTTTTGTCTTCCTTTCATGCATCTTTATCTCCATCATTAATTTTGTACCATCAAGAAATTCCCAATGTTTATCTCCTGTAAGAACATGAAGAACTGTATTCCCTTCACACTAGCAGAGATGCATAAATACCGTACCTTTCTTCCTAAAGATAGATTTCAATGTATTCTTGACAGAGAAGTGCCCACCTTATTGATACAAACATCTGAGAGGCATCAAAACTTCAGCAATAGCTAGGCTGGTGACAATGAATCAAACTCTTTTTCAGCACATGTGAACTGGGATCTTCCTGCCCTAAACACTGATACATAAATACAGTTATTTGACATAATGCAATTTCAGAGCAAACTCACATCAGTGCATTGACTTAATATCAGGTTCTGTATGACAGTCTCATATTCTTGGCTGATTACTTAGAAAATGCAGCCTAAACCACCCTGTGCAAGTAAAAAAAATCTAACCTATAGAAAATAACCTTATTGGACAGATACACACTGAGGTTTTAATTCTGCTTCAATTCCTATTTAGCAGAAGTTCATTAAACTCCTACATCATGAGTCTGACCTAGAAAAGTAAATAAGTACTCTGTTATTCCCTTTAGAGCCCTGAGTTACTAATAAGGAATTATAAATCTCCAGTCACTTTGTCAAGCAGCCAAATACATCCCAAGTGAAACACAACTGCAAAGTTCATAAAAATGAGACCAACTGAAATGCAAGACTAAAAATGTGATTTTGTTTTATAGACCATGAATTAATACCACATTGTTTCAGCTTTTGTGAACTACAAATATGAACAAGTAGGAATGCAGTAAATGCAACTAACTTCACTCTTCACTTCAAGTCTTCACTGGGCCTTGTTTGTCTCCGCCTTGAGCATCAGGTTACTGCACTTACACAGGACTGTTCATCATAGATGTTTAAGCTCTTATGAAGACAGATTGGTAGCTTAGATGTGAAGAGACTAAGGAGCAAAAAATCATAAAATATTCCCACGTTCCTCAGCCAAAGTCACCACACAAGCCAGAAATAGGTCTAGTAATGGGATCATAGTTCCCTGGATCAACTTCCAGCTGTAAACCCACACAGTATCATGGGCATTGCTCCAGTAAAATGATAAGCAGATACATTACTAGAAATTTATGAATAATCCCACTGAAGCAAAGCCATAGCCTTTCTGTGCTAAGGGTGAAACCTGGGCTCTGCTGGAAAACCTGGCTCACTGATTACTTGGCTTCAGTGGGTCTAGGACTTCCCTTTTTTTCCAAATGTTTCCTGAAAATATGCTTTGGATTTGTTGATTCATCTATTAGAAGACCTCAGTCATACTATCCAGGCTATGTTAAATATAGTATCTTGAATTGTCATTACCTACAGCAATTAAGCCTATAATTAGATCCCCTTCAATGTCTTCTTGACTTGCAAATGCATCTCTCTGCCCTTCCTGATGCTGTTTTACATTTGACCCTGGAATTTCTTTGGTTGCTTTCCTAATACAATAGCTCCAAAGTTGACTTTGAACTATCTGGCCAAAAAGCTGAGCCCTAGTTTTAATAGTATAGTAAGAATTATTTCTAATCACGTTTCCTCTCTCTAACTACAAAAGACATAAGGTTCATTTACAAATCATCCTACTGCTGTTTATCCCACTGCTTTTGCAGCTGTCTATCAGCCCAGAGCTTTGCAGAACATTCTGCATGCTGCTGAAACTTCAACATTTGCAGCTGTTCACATAAACATTAGTTTTGGTAAGAATTTGGCTACACTGGTAAGACTGGTAAACTCAACCTTTCACCTTGCAAGGCTCACTCCATTTGTCACGAGGACATGACAAGACCTCCCAACAAGACCATAAAGACCTAAAGGTCTGTCTGCTCCCAGAGATGAGGATGGTACGTGTTGTTTACAACAGTCATGTGAACTAAACCTTCCCAAGTCAAATAGTGCACATTTGGCTGCTGCCTTCTGAGGGCAGAATGGTCTGTACAATGTACATTCTGTGCGTTCACTGTAAAACAGTTTGGGACTCTGTGGTATGAAAATAACTTAAGAGAAGTTATAACGTGGCTTCACAATTTGAATTATACCTGATGTATTTGTCATGATGATTTTTAATTCTCTATCCACCTCTAAAGCTGAGATGGCACCATTAATAACATAGCTGGAACACTGTACCTGTATAAAAAGGTGAATGAAATCGCTAAATTAAGATTGCCTCCAAGAAACTGTTGTTTAGACTCATTAGCAATATAATAGTGCAGTAATTGAAATGCATGCAAGAAGCTATTTATTCAACTGGCTGAGAAACCTGACAGTTACTAAAGACAATCTGATCTATACAAAGAGAGGGTTAATTAAAAATATGCAAATAGTTCATGTTCTGGTGTTTCAAACTAGGAAGTGCCTAGTGTCCCATTCAAATAGGTAATGAGAAGACAATGGATCATCTGGAATATAACAAGGAGATGTGAAATACATTGTACAAAAGGTGTTAAAAAAATTCATGTGTTGAAATACAACATTATCAGGAAAATGGAAATGAAAATCTTGTGCACTTGGTCCAATCTGCATGTCTCTTAGCATCCCACAGGGAAAATAAACATGTTTTGTAACTACTGACACCTTCGCATCAAATTCAGAGACCAAGTCACTGAGGGGTTTTCCAGCCTCACACAGTGTTTCAGAGACAGCGTGTCACAGGCTTTCCAGCTCTGACAGAAAAAGACAGACATAGCTTTGGGCTGTGACAGAGACAATGTTTGACTGTTACGTGGTTAAAACTAGCTAAAATTCCACCAGTGAGTCAGTAAACTGAAGAGTAATGTTAGAAACTGGACAGTCCGTGTCTCTACTTCAGGCAATTTAATATCTCCTATCTGTTATTTTCCTTTTCTCTCTATTCCATAAAATACCAATAAATCCTCTTTTTCTTTAATCTAAGTTTAATTGGGTTTTTGGCTGTTATCTGGGGAAATTACTTTCTCACATTCCTGAGGGAAACTGAACAGTGTCCTCAGGAGAGCTGAACACAACAGTCAGCCTGGTGGTCAAGGTCAGGGGAAAAACTGTTATCTTCTTTCAAGGAATTGCTTCAAAGGGGTCAGTCATGTCATTATGAACAGAGAAAGGGCTAAATGACTTGAGGATACAATGCACCATCAGGGACCTAGATACACATAATAGACTACTGGTACTGAGAGGTGGGATTATACACGTTAGGAATAAGATGGATATCTTAAAAAAACACTTCAAAAGCAATGTATTCAATCAAATACAGTGCATGTGCAGAAGTCATATCACTTAATTATAAAAGTGTGATTCAAGTGGTACAATTGTCTTAATGTGGATGGAGACTTACAGGTACAAAGGTGTTTGTTCCACAATAAGCAAGACTTAGAAAGCAAGAATAAAGGAAATCTCTGGGATAAGGTATCTTGACACTATACATCTATGCCCATGGCAGAAGGCAACTATTTCCATTAGGGATGTGAACATAATGGAATGAAAAGTGCACATAGACCAGTCCCAACAAAAGAGGGCACATTTTTACAGAAAAGGGCAAAATGGGGTTCTTGATTGAAAAAAGCAGTTGTCTTTTGTTTGTACATCAAAGGCATGTCATCATGAACACAAAGGGAACTCTGCATCTCAGTGATGTCCTCCTCAGGGTTTGCACAAACAGGCTTTCCATTAATAGTTCTCCACGTCGTGTAATTATAGCAAACAGAAATATACCCACCACCACAAGGTGCTTTCAATGGAGTTATCACTTCGCAACACTGAGCCTAGCATTTTCATTATTTTTGCTGCATTGCATCACTGTGCTGCTTTGAATATTTATTCAAAGCATTTGTGTTCCAAATATTTCCATTTTCAGAATACGATTTAATGTATAGACAGAGCAGCAGACTGCCTGCTTCCTGACAGGGCTGATAAGAACCAAAATGTTTACAAGCAAAGCTGTCTGAGAAGCAAAGCAACAGACCTCTGCAGGACAGCTGCTCAGACAGGAGTATCTGTTGGTAAAACTGAAATGACTCACACTGACAGAACCATCCTACTTGCTAACCACACATATTCCTCTGAAACACCAACACAGCTCATGAGTACAACTGAAGCTATTTTTATTGTGAAAATACTATACCTTTCCCTACTGGGGGCAGATATAGATACAGTCCAGACAGAATCCAGGCACCAACCTACGTGAAGTGTTTTGCTGTGGCACCAACAACTCCATTACATGAGGTTTTTCTCCTCTTAGCTGTGATGTGCTGGGATGAACACACATAATGACTTATTTGCCTGGATCTCTTCACCAACTCTGTAGGGCATGGAAACTCATGTCAGAGTTTGTGTTGTTTGTCCCTGGCATTGAGCACTGCGATCTCCAGCTGCCTTCTTTGGCAATGCCTCCTGTAATCCTAACTTGCACCCACAGCCTACTAAATCCCTGCCCAGGATCAAGTTGCTCCCATGGGACAACTGTACAAGTGATTCAAAAAAATACCTCAATATTCACAATTCTACTGTGGCTACTTCGTGAAGGGAATAAAGAGCCCTGAAACAAACTGCTTTGTGAATTATTCTGATGCAAATTCATACTCAAAAGCATTCCTCTTGTGCTAGAAGGAATTAATATAAACAACTGGGAATATATTTTTATATTTGGATTTACAGGGGTCATTATAAAAAAGTGATTAACTCCAACAAACCTCCACATGAATACTGATTTAGAGAGTTAGGTGAGAATCACAGTAGTGATGGAGTGCTAACCAGTACATTCATCTAACACAGTCACAGTCAAAAAATATTAAATTCCATTATTCCTATTTCATGATGTGGATTTTAAAATATTTTCATCTAGATCTTTAAAACAGATAGACAATGAAATCTGTTTCAAATAAATACAAATTTTCATCAAACTACTTTTGAAGAACTGACCCTCTGGATTTCTCAGGGTATTATCATCACAGTTAATGCATTCACACAGGAAAGAAATTGGCTTAGTCACACATCTATCTGCTGAGATTTGCCGCACCCTTCTCAGTGAAGAAAATGATCTCATATTAGAATTTTGAACATTTTCAAACTGTTTCAAGGATTAATATTGCTCTGTGCAGCTTGATCCCTTCCTATGGTGATGGCTAATATGCTGATATCACTGTAAAATCAGGGTCCTAAACCCATGAAATACTCAATTATATTAAAACTAGCAGGTGCTGGTCCTACCCCGCTATGTGGCACCTGCCAGTGAGGTCCAGCAGCTCCCTGGGATGCAGAAGCAGTGGGGGCTCCCCATGGAGCCCATGGAGTCAAAATATCGAATAAATGGAGCTGGCAGGGCACAGCCTCAGCTTTGCAGCCAGGGACAGGACAGCAGGAGGCAGCCCCAGCCCTGGGAACAGGGATGTGCTGAGGCCAGGCCAGGATGTCATCCTGCGGGCTGGGCCTGGCTGAGCAGGGCTGGGCTGGAGGCTGGCTCTCCTGCAGGCTTGGTGTCAGCATCACTGCGCCTCAGGCTGGGCTCAAATGGGGCTCCTGGGCCACAGGAGCAGTGGGAAGAGCTGCTCGCACCCTCCTCCAAAGCAAAAGCAGAACTGCTAGGTGACCCCTGCAAAAAGTGTCTGTAGGTTTGAGGAGAACACGCAAGAAGACAATGTGTGGGGAAAGGTTCTGTCATGAAGGAAAGGCTGGGCAGGAAAGCCCTTGAAACTGTGCTGCAGCGTGACATCCACAGCAACATCAATGTCATATCCAATGATCTGAAAAAAAAATTAGGCATCAGATAAAGGACACACAGGTCAAATAGTATTTATAATATTTAGAGGTACCAGCCAAACATTTAGATGGCATTGGCAGTCACAATGCCATCTAGTACATTGTACTAATTAGTACATTAGTACATTGTACTAATCATTAGTACAATGATTCCATGAAGGCAGGACAAGACCAAGCCACACTAACCAAGTGGCACTATTTACTATTTTACTAGTCTAAAGTACATCAGGGTAAGACAGCAGGCTATGATCTTTCTCCCAAATGTATAATTTTGATGAGTTTCACAAAATGCCAAATTATAAACCTACTGTAATCATTTTGTAAGACATGAGATGTTTCCAGGTAAAAGCCTTAAATGTGAGAGACCAAGCTCAACACAAGAAATATTCCACTAACAGCAATTTATACCAGCTTGTGTCTGTCCAACCAACATAGATTTAATTGCCAGTAACGTTCCTTTACTTCTAAAAAAACCTCAAGCCAGTCTTTCAAAAAAGTCACTATGCAATTCACTTCGGAGGATTTTTTTTTTCATCTCTTGCTAATGCAGATTTAAATTTACATGTTCTATAACACAAGCAACACTCCAGCTCTAAGAACAAGAACCAATCTTGACCCTCATTTTATCTTAGCTGGAGATAATTACTTGATACTAACGTAGAATGCCAAAGACATTCTGGAATTTCACTGAATTAGACAGATTTTGGATCAAGTCACTCAGTGTAACACTACACCAGTTTATTTTGTAGTATTCTTGTTTGCTTGCAGATGAAAGCCACAAACCTTGACTGTACTTTCAAATAAACCCGCAGACTTGAGGACCAATCCCTTAATCTGATATACGTAAGTAATCACATCAATTGGTTTGTACAAATCCTTCTCCAATAGGTTTCCTTGAACCACGCTGAGTGCATTTATTACAGAACAAATGCATCGAACAGTATATTCCACATAGGGTATTATATGTGCACACATCAGCTACGCAGCAAGCAGTCACTGCTTTTTGTGCAGGTGTCACATGAGCACGTGTCAGACTGTGTCAAGCAATACCTTGAAATTCAGTTGTATCTCCATGGATGACTGGTTAATTTTACGGAGTCTAGACAGAAGTTTGAAAATTAACATGCATAAATTTGAATCAATCATTCCTTTGCATTTAGCAGTCACTGCTGATATCTATGGAAAAATGACCAGAGCTGTCCAGAATATCAATAAGAAACTCCCCAGCCTGTCAGCAAATACCGAAGTATTTACATAATCACAATTCTAATGTTTGCAAGGATGTAGGCTCTCTCTAATGAGGCAACCATGCCCTTAGCAGCTATCAGCATTAAGTAATGGTCAGGCACGGTGCAAAATCTCCATGGTTCAGCCTTAGTACATAGAGCACAGTGTTATGTGTCACATGAGCAAAGACCAGCTAGATTTTCACTAATCAGTTCTGAGAGAGCCAAAGGCTCACTGATTGTTTCATCAACTCAGGTTTATTCCAAGTATAGCTCATCAGATTACAAGCCTGACAGACGCTGAAGTACCTCACAGTGTTACACTGCTGATGAACAGTGTCACAACAGCAACCCAAATGAGGCTGAATCTTTCTTTCAAAACTTATTCTAAATATTAAGCTTGCTCCTTCAGAACATACTTCAAGACTATGATGTATCATGCCAAAATTCTTTAATATTCATATGCCACTAAAATGCATATTCCAAAAACTCCTTTTCTCACTGTGTGCCAGAAGTGATACCTCTACAGATGCTGAAGTAGCATCAAAAATATGGCCTCTTGTATTCTTAATCACAACCAAATACAAAGGCACAAGATGGCTGCTCTGAGAAAGCAACAGGCACACAGACATTAACTAAAAAAGGTACCTGGTATATGAAGTAATCCCCACAGTAGATGTTTCACATGCATCAGACACGTTGCTTTGATATAGGTGCTCTAAAGAAGTATTTCAACTTTCCTCTGCAGCCAAGTAAGTAGTTAATAATCTCATCTAGTATATTTTTATACACTGTAGAACATTTTATTCTATCTACCACAGCCTAACCAGGAGTGACACACACAGGCATGCCTCCTCACACTCTTACTGAGAACCTCCACTCTACTAACAAAACAAATCACTTGGGGTTACAGGAGTTTAGAACCCTCGGGACATTTTGCAATACTGAAGGAACTTTTCACTGCAGAGGCACATATAAGCAGCATAGACATTTGTAGGTAGTTCTGTTACTTATTTTATCTTCTGGTGCTTTAACTTTCTTTTTCACTTCTCCCCCCCCCCCCCNCCCCCACCCCATGTGTGTGATATAGTTACATCATTTAAATTACCATGTAATTGTATCAATGTGAGATAATCAGAATCTACAATGCTTTTATCACTTACAACGACTTCTCAGAGTTCAGGCACAAGTATACTCTAACAGTCACCTGTGACTTTATGTTCTACCTTGCAACCTCTTGCCTTACCTACTGTCTTTCATCTGACTGAGCCCTCAAATTCTTTTGTCTGGCAATTGATCTATTTATTACATGTTTATGGACTTCCCAGCACACTGAGGCTTGGTTGCCCACTTGTGCCTTAAAATAAATACACAGTAACTGAAAAGGTTCTCTACTGCAATTCCCTAGGGACCCTATCCCACCAACATCCCAGTGCTCATTTCTTTCCAGCTCTCTGGCCAAAGTAACGCTAATTTGTTCCACTCACAGCAATCTACAACTACAAAAAGGGTAGTTCAGCACACTTGACCCATGTAACCAAATGTAATAAGTTGAATTTAACCATCCTTGAAAAAACCCAAAAAACTCTATAATCTGTACTTTGAAGGATTTGTGGAGTGTATGCTGATATACAGAGTGTCAATTGATCTTTGTTCCAAAATATACTGTCCTTTATTCTGATCCTTCTTAAGAAGACTTTCCCCATAAATGCACAAAATTTCACGCATTTTCATATCTTAAGATACAACATGAAACTGAAAATGGGGGTGGGGTTCAACTTTTGTATGGGCCATTCACTTAAGAGTTGGACTTGATCCTTTTGGATCCCTTCCGACACAGAATATCCTGTGATCTGGAAATAAAGATTAAATATTTCACTAAACATTCCCCTCCCCACCCACCCCCCCTATCAAAGGCTTTATGAAGCATCAGAAAGCCAAAGTCAGTTAGGTATTAAATAGGCATTAAATCAATTCTGAAATCCCTTTTCCTAAAGTAATCCATACTGAAAAAAAAAAAAAAAAGAATAAAATCTTCACCCTAGTAAATAATTCATGATAAACACAATCTTTGGAATTTGAACACATAATTAAATGCTGTCATCATTAAACATTTATCAAGTTGAAAATATGGTACACTTGAAAACACCCAATTTGTTAGTACAGAGAAATGTGACTTGCCCTGATTATTCACTGAACCCCTGACATACTGTAACATTGGAACTTGAATCACTGCATCAGATGCTTGCTCATAACAGAACATTTCAGACTGCAAAATAAGTTTTGGATTTTCAGGAGTTTATTTCCATTTAAGAATCCAAAATTATACAGTGAAGGCACTAGGAGTCAAGGAGAACTGTCTGGAAGAAGCTAGGTGAGTCCTGCCCTGAAATATTTACAGATGTAGAGAAATATTCAGCTACACGTATTTAATGGTCAAGCTCAAAACATTGTAACAGGACTGTGAAAGGCAATGAATGATTTGCACAATGAATACAAGTTCTTAATGGCACATCTTTACCTCTCAAACTAATACCCCACCGTGGTCATATTAACCAATTCCTCCTGAAGAAAAGCAAGATACTGATGATGAGGGTCCCAATTTGAACACAGATTCTCTTCACAGAAAATACTTCAAAACCACTTCTGTTTTGAAAATTATTAATTTAGAAAAACAAGCAAAACCTAAGCTTCCTGGAAACTGCTTTTCCTCTCAATATCAGGGTTACTAGATTTTCCTAAAATGCTTTTAAAAAAAATTAAAGATACAAAATATATGTCATATGAAATATAAAAGATCTGGGCTTGAAATATCTATAATTATTAATTTTTAAGGGCTTGTTTGTTTGTTTGTTTTATTTGTGGTTTTTTGTTTGTTTGTGGTTTTGCTTTCTGGTAGGTTGTCCCTACAAGAAGCCAGACATAATGATGTCAAAGTATGTTTTAAGGCTGGTCCCTTTATATACAGAATAGTATGGGAGAATTATGAAAGAAACTCATCCTCCCACTATTATTATAACATGGCTCACTGGTAAAACACAAAGTATATGAACTATATGCAATACATTCAGATCAATTCCATTCATTAAAAAACAACTGAAGAAACACTCTTGCCATGCAAGTTATTTGACATTAAATCAATAATTAAAACAAAATCAATTTCACTTGGGATTCCACTTTATCTTAGAGTGAAATAAGTGAATATATCCTATTTGTTTTCATGTTTATGCTTTCTTTGATCTTCAAAACACAGGAAAATCTACACAATAAAGTAATTTTGTATACTCAATATCATTAATTTCTCCACAAACTACAGTCACCAAACCTCAACCTCATTTTAGGATAACACAGAGCAATGCTCAAAGGGGTTACCTCTCTCCCATAGATTATTTATGAATGTCCATTAAAATATTGCTAAAATGCAGGCTATTAATTAATCCATTAAATAGCTAAAATAACATTTGTTATAATCTAGACTATTCCCACAAAGGAAATCACCTACACCTGCAACCACATGTAAAAAACAAATGTTTATAGTCGTCAAAACATATCTACAACTGCAGTCAAACAAGCTAACCATTAAAGCTCCTGATACATAATAACAAAGAATATTTACAGCTGCAAATAACTGACCATATAGCTTTAAATTAGTAGCTAATTAGTATCTAATATGAAGATTTGGGCACATGGCATCAAATTCACCTTTATTTGTATTACAGTGTAGTTTGTAATTAACCATAGCTTTGTTCAATGCTTAAAATTTAAACCCCCTCTTTTTTTAGGATTAAGACTTTCTATGACAAAATGAATGCACCTGCAGAAATGCAATTTAAAGATAGACCTGTGTAATTAAATAGGATTGAGAAATTCTGCCCAGCTCCAGGCTGGATGCCTGACTAGATTTTCTCCAGGGAGGCCTGGCTTTTTTGAGCTCAGAGTTTCGGGTAATTTGACCGTGGTCACGGAGGAGCTACAGTCCTCCAAATCTCCATCTGTTCCCGAACAGGAAAGCTGTCCTCAGTAGCTGGAATACAGATGTGATGTCTGGCATTAGCCTGAGTTATGGAGCTCAAATCTAATGCCTGTTTAAAGACATGGAAGTCTTAGGTGGAATCAAGCTGAGGTATTGATCCTTATTATATGTAATAGGCAAAACAAGCATCATAAGCCCTGATTAGTGCCATAAGCCTCCAAGGTGTACTTAGCACAAGGATACAACTGAAGTCTGGGAACACTGAAGGCAGAAGTAAAACAAAACATGAAACAAGCAGGAGGTAGAAAGTAGAAAGCAAAAAAGAAGGCAGGGCTAAAGGCAAGAGAATGTTAAATTTCATGAGGAGCAGTGTTTATGGAGTAGACAAAATCCCGAAGTCTCAAAGAGAGTACTAGAAAATATAATGGATACTGACATGAGATAATTTTTAAAGAGAATTTCTTCAGTAAGTGGGAACACAATTCATGGTCCTTCAAACATACCTCCTCAGAGAGGATCAGAAAAAAAAAAGCATTCACCAGCTTTCTTCCTGACATCAAAACCCGGTTTAAAAAGGACAGTGATCAAAAGCTCATTCCATCTACCAGACAACCAAAGCAGATAATACAGCACGAGGTGCTTACAGGAGAGAAACTGCCCGAGGGAGGGGGCTGGAGCACGAACTCCACACAGGATGAACTCCACTGAGGACAAACCCCACACAGGATGAACCCCGTGCAGCACAAACCCCACACAGGACAACTGCAGGGTGAACTGCAGACACAGCACCCAGCAGGAGGAAAAGCACAGAGGGCTGTGCCTGCTGCCACTGCTGCTGCTCTGACTTTCAAACTACTGCTTCAGGGAGGAATATTTCAGTCACAGTCTTCTGCAACACAAAACCAGCAGTAGGTAAATGAGCTATTAGAGGTAACGAAACTACACTTGTTGATTAAAAAGTGTTTGAATTATATTCTGTTCCCCAGATCTGTCCAAAAAAACCAGAACCTGTATCACACTTCTATCTTAAAATATCAAGAACTGTGTTAATACAAAGGCACACCAACTCTTCAGACACACTTGCAAAACACCAATGAAATCCTGCAGAGAACACAAAAGAACATGATAAAGGACTTTTCTTACACTCTAAGTGAAAGACCTGACTTACAGAGGAAAGCATATGAACTGTGTTAGTTCCAGCCTCAAGCAGACAGAAGGAATCATTTGACCAGTATTGCAGAAGTGTTCAGAAGACTGAATGATACTACACTGTGTTCAGAACAGTGGAACTTAAACTGGAATCTTAAAAATAATTTTAAAAAACCCCATAGAATTTTACTTCAAAAAGAAGGAAAGCTACAAAGCTCAAACCACTTTTTTATTATTTCAAAAAGCTAGAGTTTGTGCTAATGAACATATAGGATGGCGGACAGGTGTTTAATCAGTTCGGCTTAAAAGCTGCAAGTAGATGATGTATGAGCCAGTCAGGTTTCTAATTCAAGTGTTAAGATTCATGACACAAATTCCTCTGTATTTCATTTCATTTTCTCATATTCCCGGAACCAAAACAGTTTCCAGTGTGCACATTACAATAATCTATTATATGACCTCAATTACATATATATATATGTATACACACACACACATGAACTTGGCAGTGCTGGATTAACAGTGGAACTTGATGACCTCAGAGAACTTTTCCAGCATAAATTATTCTAGAATTCCATCACCCTGAATATATCTCTCCAGTATAAATGCATTCTACCATGGGTATCAGTTGCTTAAGCTCAAGCTAGAACAACTCAGTTCTTTAGCATCCTTTGGTTTTCGGACTGCAGATCGACAGTGCAACCTCTCCTGCCTGTCACATACATGACTAAACAAAACACTGATACAACTACTACTGTTACAACGGCTCAACAGCCTATATGCTAGCAGGACTATGGCATTCAACTCTACAGAACTAGAAGTTCTCAGGAAACAAAGCAAAAGGAAATGCATCTATCTCCTAACTTGCTTGAGACAAGAGACTGTACGTCCCAAAGTAAAGAATATTTTTCCCCTCAATAACAATAGAATCACAGAATATATTTCAGTATTTATTATTTATTATGCCCCACAGAAGTCAGTGATGAATTTAGTACTGACTCCAGAACATCAGAATCTAATGCAAGACATTTTCATTTAATAAATTCTAATCAAGTACAAGATCAAAGTTCTGTCTACATACTTGGAATGCCTAATGTTGTGTTCACCATGTCAAGCTAGCTGACATTCAGGATGAAAACCAAGATAACCCTAAGGAAGTACTAGTCATTAACATTCCAAAAGACTCAGCCAAAGGATGCACGACTGAAGCATGTGTCTGAGTGGATAGTTTGGAAAAGCACTGGATTTCAGAGAACCCCCTCCCTGGAGGTGGAGAAAAAGGCTAGAATATTGGCAATAAACACTTAGTAGCTCTAAATAACTGAAACATTACAGTAAATGAGCAGAGTGAATAGTCACGTATCTATTTCTCACTGATTTCAATGAGATTCCAATGTACCATATCTGATAAATTATACTGCAATGCTAATAAAACACGTACAAAAAAAATCACATGACTATTAATAGGCATTTCTCCTTTTTTAAATCATAATGCTATAAATAGTACTTTGTATTTTATATTGATTTTTGAGCACTTATATTATGTCCCATTAGAATCAATGAGGAGTGAAAATACAATTACTGAAAATAATTTGCATTAAGATAAATATGATTGACCTTTTAGCCTTTTCCATGTTTTCAACAAAACAGCCTGAGAACCAAATTTAAGTTGACATTTACATTTAAGAATAGCACAAAGGAATAAGAGACTTGTGACATCCAGAAGCATAGGATGGACCAACAAACAAGGAGAAAATTGCTCAGGTGAATGACAAATACAAGGAGAGTTCATCCTATGACAATTTTCTTACCACTTACTTCTTGTTTGTCCCCTATCAAACTTAGTTTTTTATCTTTTTATCAAACACTGAAATCATCAGCAATTTTCTTACAAAAAAAATGGAATTTAGATTCTATAGCATATGCTTAATCTTCTAACACAAGCCCAGACAATTATATAAAAATATCAAATAAATTAATTTTGGTCAAATTTAAAGGCTTGAATAAAATAACAATGCTACTTATTAAACATGTCTATGAAGAGTTGACAGATTCTGTAATTGCCAAGAATAACAAAACACACCTGAAAATAATCATAAACAAAACCAAAGTTGCTAGCTCATCTCATTCAGAGTGATAAAATAAACAAGAAAAAGAATATTGACAGAAAGGTAAATTATAAATAGTAAAAGATACCAACACGCCATTTTGTAGTTCTGTCACAAACATATGAATGTAAATACTAGGTTTTTTCATGCAGGACATGAGCATATTAACTTCAGAATCAAAGACTCTCCCCTTTGTCTTCCAAAACATTAATACTGAACTAATATAAGTGTGTTTTTGCTGCAAAAGAAACATTTTCCTTACAGTTCTTAACAACTTAATCATGTCTCTTTTACCTCCTGCTTTTTTAAAGCACACCAGTGCTATGGGGTGTTTTTTAGAAACTAATGAGATTAGAGACTTACATTATCACTATCTACTAGTAAAAGAGAAATGTGTCTCACTGGACTTTAGAGAAGAGGTTTTCAAATATACATGTTAACAATGTATTTCATTTGAATGCACAGCAACAGACTGCACTGAGGTGAGAAAATAACGCATAAGAAAAAGAACTTTAACAATAAAGAAAATCACACTGAGATGATATATGAAGTACAATTGGGATTTTTAAAAGTACTGTTCTCTAACACAGGATTTAACCTTTACCAAAAGAAGACCAAGGAGCAAGTTTCTCTGACTTTACAACAAATGTTACACTATGTTCCACTTTAGCACTGGTGTCTCGAAAATAATTTGAGGTAAACACAACTACAATGTAACTAAGAGCTGATTGATATCGACATCATTGGGTTCAAAGCACAAACCATTCCTTTTGTTACACCAAATCCACCATATATCACTAGTTCACTACAGGTGAATTACAAATCCCATCTATATCCCACTCCATCCATACACTCACTTTTACTGCAAATAAGATGTACCATTCTGAAAGACAAATCTGGACTGGCACAACTGATAAATCTTTCCATAAGCTTTACCTATGAGAGAATACTGAATCTGGTGTGCCCTTGCTCATATCTTCAAAAGTGGTGATTTCACAGATGTCACTGGATTAAATACCGAAGAATGTACGTTACTTTCACAACTAAATATGCGGCACAAGGTAAAATAAAAATTAACATCACTGAATCATTCCACAAAAAAGTACATGGCAGCCGCTTGCAAAATACTGGTTGTGAAGCCCTGTGTATAGTTTTCCAAGAATTACTATGCTTCACCTGGTCCCAGACCTAAACAGTTTAGTTATGCAGCTTTGTGGGACAATTGTCTCAAAAGTGGAAATATTTGTGGTGGATTGACCCAGGCTGGACACCATGTGCACACTAAAGTTGCTCCATCACTCTCCTCCTCAGCAGGACAGGGAAAATAGAACAAAAGGCTCCTGGGTTGAGGTAAGCACAGGGAGAGATTGATCACCAATTACCTTCTCGGGCAAAAAAGACTTGACTTGGGGAAACGAGCTTAATTTGCTGTCAGTCAAATCAGAACAGGATAATGGGAAATAAAGCTAAATCTTAAAAGACCCTCACTCATCCCTGCTTCCCAGGTTAACTTCACTCACAATTTTCTCTACCTCCTCTTCCCCAGTGACCCAGGAGGATGGGAATGGGGGCTGCCGTCAGTCCATCACTCGCAGTCTCTGCTGCTCCTTCCTCCTCAGGGGGAGGAGTCCTTCTCCTGCTCCAGTATGTGGTATCTCTCATGGAAAACAGTCCTCCAGGAACTTCTCCAACATGAGTCCTTCCACAGGCTGTAGTTCTTCACAAACTGTTCCTGTGTGGGTCCCTTCCATGGGGTGCAGTCCTTCCAGGCTGCTCGAGTGTGGGGCACTCCCATGGTCCCAAGCCCTGGCAGCAAAGCTGCTCCAGAGTGGGCTCCCTCTTCACAGGTCCTGCCAGGAGCCTTCTCCAGCTCAGGATTCCCATGGGGTCACAGCCGCCTTCCGACATCCCCCTGCTCTCGCGGTGGGTCATCCATGAGTTGCAGGTGGATCTCTGCTCCAAAGGCTGCAGGGGCAGAGCTGCCTCACTGTGGGCAGCACCACGGGCTGCAGGGGAGTCTCTGTTCTGGCACCTGCAACACCTCCTCCCCTCCTTCCTCACTGGCCTTCGTGTCTGCACATGGACACATTTCTCTCACATACTCTCATTCCTCTCTCCAGCACAGGTTGTTTCATAGGCTTTTCCCCCTCCTTAAATCTGTTACCCCAGAGGCACTGCCACTGTCTCTGATGTGGCAGCGGCAGGTCCATCTTGACTCTCTTGCACAGGGGAAAGTGTTCAGGAGCTTCACCCCTGTAGTACCCCTGCTACCAAAACCTTGCCATGCAACCCCAATATAACATTTTATTCCAGTCTCTATCACATTTCATGGCTGTAAGTCAGCCCCTTAAAACAAATAAGAAATTGTTATCATTCATGAAACAACCACAGCAGACATACAGCAGGTCCAGCAAGTGTGGGTACAGACGTGAACCAAGTCTTAGACTAACTAGCCAGGCTGTACCTCTTGATTGGGTGCCAGAATCCTCCTGGACCACCACAGGCCAGGAGAGAGAGAGTCCCCCAGCAAACAGCTGCCTTTCAGTCTAAGAAGCACCCTCGTGGATCACTCTGAACCCATAGGCTGCCTAGTTTATAGTGAAATTACCACTTGGAATGTCATCTTTAAAATGAGAGCCATAACACTGATCCATTTGTTACCCTAAGGGCTCAAAGCATTCAGTGTCTCCTTGCCCCCCGTTTGAAAGCACCTGGCACCTCAGAGCCTGCTCTGCGAGGAGGCTTAAAGGAGTAAGGTTAACATAACAAATAAACATCTTATTCTCTGTATCCAGTTAGCTTTGCTCCCAAAGCCAACTAGTCCATTGCCAGGAACAACAGCAAGGTCTGTTTGTAGAAGTTCACCTCTTATATGGCCTTGAAGAAACAATTTCTCTGTCCTATTATTTTCATTTCAGTATTAAAAAAGCAAATGAACTGAAAAATATCACTCACTAAAAACAAATTATAATTTGCCTATCTTAAATGCTTTCAAAACAAAGCACTCAGTAAACACCATTTCATGGGAGGTGTCCTAGAAGAATATGCCTAAAGTGTTTAGAAAAATGCTTAACACAGGACAACGCCAGCCAGAGGCTCTTGAATTTGTGGTCAGATGATGCTGCTGATAGCATTTCTTTTATATCTTCACTATTTCTCAACAGCCTCTGTAGGAGCGAGAGCTGAGTTTTTAGAAGTGGGAGTTAGAGCAAAGGTAGGAGACATGGAGCTCTCACCCTCATCTGAAACATGCTGCTAATGTCTGCGGCAAAGTTATCAACCATATGCTCTAGTACGGAAAGACTGTAACACCTCATGAGGCAGAGCCTGAGTTTTCTTGGCTGGGGGCACCCACTTTGAAACCTGAAGCACAGCCAGACACGGAGAGATGCACTTGAAGGGCTGGGGTTTTAATCTAAAGATTCCAAAATAGGACTAGTTAGCCTGGTTCAATTTTACACTAAGTGCATTTCATACTTGTAAAATATTATATAGGAGTGTTCAAGTGGGCAGATATTGTGAAGTGTCAAAAAATGGCTTCACACCAACCTCTCCTGAGCCATTAGTATAGACAGCAGGAAACAGTACAGAATTGAACCACTTTGTTTACCATTACAAATGATATTACCAAAAGGAGAGAATAAATTTAGAGATGGCACAGAGCTGCTCTAACTCTCAATAAGGAACAAAAGTAATACAGTCCAGCTCCAGAAATACTTTGTTATTTGAATTTCTCTTTCAGTCTCAGCTACAGGTCAAAACCCAAAGTCATTTGCAGTGTATTAACAAAGAGGATTTATATTTAAAATAGTAAATCTCCCTCCCAAAAAAGCATACAAAAGTATACAAAAGCACTGTCGTTTTGTACTTAAAACAGTTTCTGTACCCATATCTCTGATTTCAAGTCATGCGACACATACGTCAATCTCATCAGCCAAATGTGGTTTTTGTTTGTTTTCCTAGGCTTTTTAATACATACAAGAGCTTTTCTCCATTTCCTCAGATTTAGAGTAACATATTTAAAAGACATTCAGGACTCACATTAACATCTAACCGGCAGCAAAATATGTCACTTTATTTTATCCCTCTTAGCTCACTAGTTACCAAGTTCTATTAACTGGAAGACAGCACCAGTTCACAAAGATAATCAAGAAGAAAGGTCAGTGGTTTATGCAAGAAGTCCTGGCCTTTCAGGGAGCTGCTGGGACTTGAGCTCAGTGTTAGTTTCGAGAAGGGGAAGACAAAGGTTCAGAGTCCCTCATCATTGAACCATATAATTATTAAGGTTGGAAAAGACCAGGAAGAGTCCAACCATTAACCTAGCACTGTCTCAACACTGAACCACGTCCCTGGGCACCACATCCACATGTGTTTTGAACACTTCCAGGGATGGTGACTCCACCACTTTTCCAGGCAGCTTGTTCCAATGCTTCACCACCCTTTCAGTGAAGAAATTTATTACCTGGAAGAAGAGACCAACTCTCACCTATCTACAACCTCCTTTCAGAAGCAATAGAGCCCACTGAGCCTCCTTTTCTCCAGACTAAACAACTCAGCTCCCTCAGCCACCCTAGACTGCAGCCTCACACTCTTTTTCCTAACCTGCATGAACCTGACAGAGTTGGCCTGACCCTTGCCCTTCCTGTCTTCAAATTTTATTGATCTATAGACTTCAACAGTTCACAGCAAAATCAGAAAATATCTATGTGCCAACATGGGAGAGGTGATCAGCAGCTGATGCTTAACATCTCGCAGTCTGTACCCACAGCACTGGCAGCCTCAGCTAATAACGACTGATTGGGCTGCAGACCTGGGCACCAATCTTGCTTCCACTGATTTCCAGGGGAGAATTCCACAGAGTTTTAGTAGAAGCAAGGTTCTTTGAATAATGATATTTCATTCATAGCATTTTCTGACCTTGTGTGTCTCTTGCCAGCTCTGCAAAGAGCATGTGGGAACAGCCCCAGTTTCCCAGTGTTAACGCTTTTGTTCTCCCAAGAAATACAAAGGGGAAAAAATTTACAAGAATGTCTGTCAATATAAGAGTGTTAGGAGATACAAGAAGTGATGGATTATAATAAAGAAAAAATAAAGTTATTTGACTCTGTTTTGCCTGACAGAGTCTCAACAGCACTTGATGGATGACTTGCCAGGGTTCACCATTTGTGAGTCTGTATCTGACGCAGTTCGTCACACACACACAAGCACACACTCACACTTTGATCAGAAGGCATGAACTAAAAACTACTTTATTTAAAAGTCTGACTCCATATATAGTATCTCTACAAAGGCCAGGGATTGGGGGAGAAGGTTGACACCTCTCCCCATCCTGTTGGTCAAGACAACTGTCCATCAGCTGTCCATAGCTCTAAGAACAGGAATGAAAAACTTTCCTTGGAAACTACAATAACATTGGCTGTGTTTACCAGAGCGTAAGAAAGAACCCAAAACATGAAACTGTGAAACAGAAGAGAAGGCTGAAAAAATCAGGGCGACATGTATCCGCCTTAAGCTACAACACTGTGGAATATGTGTATCTCAGTGTCAAATCAGAATGGCCTGGTCTGAACATTCTCACTCTGAAAAGGGTGCACAGCAGCTTTTATTGCAGTTTTGTTATCCATGATAACCCGATTCACTACTTGCAGTTCTCTTCCCAAACTTTCCTAGTTTAAATGAGAAGAATAGAACTGTCTTATCTTCATTTTTACCCTTTGGAAGGGAAGGGAAAAATATTTATTCCTAATCCATAGAAAGCAAAGAAAACTGAGGTCATTTAATCTTTAGCTGCATAATGTTAAGCCTGAAAGAAGACCTCAATTTTTTTCAAAGGTCATCCTTCATAAATGTGGTATTTCTGTACCCAGTTGCTCGTATCTCACTACTGCTATACACAAAATAATTGAAACCTTTTGTATCTGCACTCTTGTATTTATAATTCCCATACTTGATCTTTAGACTTCGCAAATTTTAGCCAAAGAAAACTGAGGACTATCTAAAGACCAAGCATACAGTGGATGCCCTTACAGTCAACAGAATTTAGAGACCCACTGTTTTAATCTACTAGATCAAACACAGTCTCAACCCAAGTGATTTTGCCACAGCTCAGTGTCCAAGGAAACTCTGGATCAGCATTCCTGGAGAGGCAGCCTTAACGCTATCTCTGCCTTTGTGCTTAAGATGGTCTCAACAGGTATATGGCAGGATTCTTTCTCCTCTTCCCAGACTACTCATTTCGTAGGACTGTGTGATAGACTTCATACTCCAAAACCATCAGTCAGTTACTGGCTACATTTATAGTGAAGTATCTTTTAAATCATCCTATTTGTTGGCCACCTTCCGGAGCCAGGAAAGGATTTTACTTTTGCTTTAAACTAAAATAAGATGGGAGTATTTGAATATGTAAAAAGAAGTCTGAAATGTATTATTATGATTCTTTTCCTCATCAATGAAATTCACATATTTTATTTTTAAACATAATATATTTTTAATAAAATGTCATATAATATCTATCAAATTCATGATACAGCACCTTATAAAATATACACCAAACATTTCAAGGCGTAATAAATTAATGTAAAGTAAGTAGTTGGTGCCAGTATGATGAATAGACTGTTTCCCTAAGGACCTGAGGGTGCCTATTTAATGCTGTTCAGTGCCTGTGTGTGCACGTCCCACTGAAGTTTATTAGAGCCCAAAACAATGTGATGTGCAGCCCTGCTGTGCACATCAACTCTTATGCCTAAAGAGTTAACCTGCCCTAAGCCACCGGAGTTCTTGCAAGGCATATGTGGCTTAACATGCTCTAAAAATCAAGGTATTTATTTAAGTGCCTGTGTACTAATTTAGAATGAGATCTCGTGTCTCAGACATAGCTGATGACACTTTGACAGAACCTGAAAACCAGAACCTCAAGTGTGGTCTACAAAAGCCTCGTTCAGGCACCACCCAAAACTGCATTTAAGGAACTGCTCCTTCTGTGTGTCTGACAGGTAAATCTGGCAGCCTCGCAGGACACCCAACACTGCCACCCATGATGAAGTTGGAGGAGTTACACAGCTCCATAAAACAGATCAGAAAGTTCTTTGGAAAGCTCCAAAGAGTTGCGATTTCCAACTCAAAATACGTGCTTTAATAGCTCCTGGAGAATGAACTCAAATGCTCTATGCACCGTTTCCAAGATCTGCAACTGAAACGCACAATTTGCGTTCTCTTTTGTTACCTGTTTCCTGGGCTGAACCATCCCCCACCATGGCCCTGTACAAGCAGAAGGGCTGGACTGAAAGCACACTTGAACATTTTTCTGATGGGGAGCTCGGCACAGCAGAGCAGGTATCTCAAATCTATTCCAGGAGCATCACTCTCGCAATCCACTGTACACAACTTCAACTTCAGTGCTACACAGAATGAGGTCTGAAATTTAACTTCCAAGCCATACACGAAAGTCAGGTATCCCGAAGTGATTGTGTGCCTATCCCAAGGCTGACTCCCGCAGTTTTCAACACACCAGAGCTTTCCAAAATCCTACCTTAAATTCCTCTTCTGACACTCAAGATCAAAACTACAGTTTGAACTTTTTTGTTCCACTATCCTCCTATGTCATAAGGAATTAATACTCCTGCACTTTATGACAGGAGTCTCCATGTAATGCTTCTATGGCACTTGGAGATCCTCAGAAGCAAGGTGAATGGTAAACAGAAAGCGTTACTATTTAACGATTTGAAGGAAAGACTCTCTTGTTTCAGAAAAATGGGAAGGCTATATGTGCATAAAATGCAAAAACAGCCACTTGAAACTATACCTGAAGGAGTATGTAAAAAAAAATAGTAGTTGTTGAAGGCTTATTCTCCTATCGCTAAAAAAAAAAAAAATATATACAGCCTGATCGGAAAAGTACAATTTAGGCACCTATCACACTCAAAAGTTTCTTTGCAATATATTTTACCTACTGCTTCAACATACAGCCTGTATCACTTCATTGAAGAATATTTGCACAAATTGCACTGGTTGGCTATTATCAGATAATTATTAAAAAATTCCTCTTCACAAATTTCAGCAAGACACAATATTAATTAAATGGTACAAACAATCACAGTGAAACACAAACCTTTGATACCTATAGCACAATACTATGGTTCCTTGCAACCAGTTTTGTACCCTTTTAAGGTTAAAATGTTAACTTTTATCGTTCACAATGAATTTAACTTTGCCTCCCATCTTCACCTTATTTTTCATACAGTTTTGTTTCAATTGTGGTCATGGGCTGCAACTATAGCACATTTCTTCTTTTGTGACTTCATGTTGTAATTTGAAAGAAAAATGTAAGAATAATTGATGTAACAATAAAACATGGACGTACTGTAGATAACTCTAGAATTTTAGCTAGGAAATGTAGGTTCACCAAATTATCCTCTGTCCTCCTTTAAATGAGCTGTCACCCTGAGCATATCTTACTTCCATGAATTTAATATTTTGAACACTGCCAACTGTCTTCATATTTCACAATCATAAACATAAAGCAAATATGATGCAGCTAAATAAGAGCTTGAAATACAATCTTCTTATAGAAATATGTATGTCTAAATCTTCTCATTTTATTGATTGCTCTGTGCAAAAACATGAAAGCATAAATACTAGGGGTTGATTCGTTTTAATTTCTTTGCACTTAGCCATGGCCTGAGCCTAAAGAAGGATCTAACCAGAGTCTGACAGTTAAAGATTAACAGTCCTGCCATACCAACGGGCTTGACAAAGGAGCTTAACTTAATCCTTTAGGCAGTATAAGATGTCTTATGTGTATTACTGCACAGGAGCACAACTCTAATAAACACAGTGTAATGTAATTTTCGGTAGTTTTACTGATGTCAACTATGGGATATGAAGCAAAAAACAATTTGACAGATCTATTTGTTTTCCAAGACAAACTGTTTTTTAGAGATTACTTCTATTTTGAATTTCAGTCTCAGTGCTTTGCAAGGACTGGTTTACAAAAAAGCAATTAAAAAAAAAAAAAGAGACAAGGAGATGCAACCTCATCATTCACAATCATGAGGGACTCCATTTCAGCTAAACTGGCTTACACACTGCTCTGTTATAGCTGTTTTTACCTCTGATCTCCGTCACAAGGTTTTCATCCACTTGCTGTGAACAATGCACTCATTTTTAAGAAGTTTTGAGAACTTATATAACTGTTAGGTCCTTGGACTTAGTATGACATGGATGAGATCACCTCTTGCACCTTCAAAAAGAATTAATCTTCTTTTTTTCTTTGCTATAGACCGTGAAAATTAACCAACATACCTGAAAATTCAAATGTTAGGACATTAATTTTCATGCTAAAATGATTTTTTTCACATTTTGCACTGCAAATATATGTCAGCTTCATAATTTGCTGAAAAATACACCTAGAAAGTGGCATAATTAAAAAATGTAATTTCTGATACACTTTTAATAAAGTTGATGCATCATATCATCAATCAATTTATTCTCTATGTGTCTGAGAGCACTGATGGAAGCACAGTGGCTCAGTTTCTTTCTGGCATACACTCCACTTGCAGTTGCTCACTTTGCTCCTTAGCAATATGAAACCTCAAAGACAGGTCGGCAGGTCCTGTGAGGTGTCTCAAATCTCAATTTGATCTGAAGATACATGCTCTTACGGCTTATATGGATGTCTGTGTATGGGACATATTGCTCTTCCACCCTGACAGCACTGAGAGCTCTGACAGAAAGACTGAGAGCCACCCACACCTTCCACTGAAGCCCAGGATGCTGCACATCCACTGTCTTTCATGAGAGGAGGAACATGATCCCTACACTTACAAGTGGGTAACAAGCTGCGCCAGTTTCAAATCAGCACAGCTGGGAGTGAAAGGTGATTCTAAAGCCTCATTTCACTTTCCATCCCAAAATGTCCGCAGGCATAATTAAAGATACCCAGAAAGCTATTTTGTGTTACATAAACTGCTACAGATCAAAAGGGTTCACTGTGCTGGAAGAAATCAGACACATTAATACCAGAGATACCCTCCTGGCCCTGATATCCCTCCTCCACATGTACCAGCTGCACAAAGTACCTCAATTATACCCTTAAACCATCAGGGACACATCAACACTACCCCTGAGAAAGAATATTCAGCATATCTGTAACTAGGTTCATTGCTTCTTTGCACTGTTACTGAGACATAAAGCAGATACAGCAAAAGTGAAAAATGCAGCCCGAGTTTTGATTCTACTTGTAAAAAAACAGAGCTTTTGGCTATTCATAAAAATTAAATCAAAATTTAATACATTAATATGATAATTACATATGGAAAGAGTAACATTAAAACTCAATGAGTAACATTAAAACTCAAATTACATATGGAAAGAGTAACATTAAAACTCTTGTTAGTGAAGACATTACTAAGTATCCTATCAGCAACAATTCTGATCAAAATTGAGATGCAGTTGTCAATATTTCCAAAGCAACACATACATGGTAAAAACACCAGAAAAGACAAATGAAAACACAAACATTACAAATGAAATAACCTGTGCATACAGAAATAGCCATATTACAGACAAAAACCCACATAGCTTCATGCACAAACATGATTTTGTAAAGCAAAGAAATTAAAATCTTTTCTTCAGCAAGTATCTGCCCAGTGAAAACAGCAGATTTTGTTATAAGTGGTGACTCAGATGACTAAATCACACTCTGTGAACCAAATTTAGTGTCTCATTTCAAACTTTGAAAACTTGACTCACAACATCATCTATCATATTAGACTGCAGTACAAGAAAGAGATTATGAAAAACAGTCTTTTTTGTTGAGTGTACTAAACATGTGGTACACTAATGACCAAAATTTAAGTGACAAGACTACTCCAAGTTATATTCTGCAGTCATATAGGTTAAAAATTCCTGGCAGTGCAGCAGAGGACTGAAAATGCTCCTCCGGAGCAGAGTTAGGAAGCCATTAGGACATGGACAGTTTTTTGCTGGGAGATGCAAGCAAATACTGATCATGCTCCATACAGCCAACCACATGCCAGTGCTGCCCAGGAGTCGACTGTAGGACTCAAAGCAGCTCCATGTGAAAGCTACATAACCACACCATGTATGCTGAGCCCAGGACAATAAACCCTGCTTTTCAGTCAAGCTTATTAGTTCTGGCTTAGCAACAGGCAAACTGCAGTGGCTCTGCTGCCAGAGCAGAGCCTGTACATCTCCAAGCAGCTCAAAGGGAGGGCAGAGCGTGCTCCTGTCTGCTGGCAAAATCCCATCCTGACATATGCTTAGACATCATGTCAGCTGGCACTGGGAAACCCTCACTGAAGGGCTGGGTATTATGTACAGTCCCATTCATGGCCGAGGTAGTTCTCATGGATAATGTGAGCGATACTATAACAAACTGTCTCAGTCTTCATAAGGCTCATGAATCACTATTAAAAGCAGAAAGAAATCTGGAGCGGTGTTACAAAGAGAATACGTAAGTAGGTGAACAAATAGAAATAGCAGTGACTTTGTTATAGGTATTTTACTTGTAAAATGTATTTTAGACAGTCATCAATAATATCAACAATGACCACTTTATGGAACATAAACTCTAAAAAAGAAATTACCTAAATAAAACATGAAGTGTTTTGTCATATTTTGTTTTTTATAAACAGGGGTTCGCCTGCAATTATCCAGGCACAGGCAGATGAGCTGAGCAAGGACAGGCAGTGCTAACTCTGCATAGCTTCAGCAGCTGCATTCAGACCACTGGCTGTGTTTTGAGGTTCCATGTTTCTATTTTAGAGTCAACCAATAGACTGAGATGTGTAAAACTAACCATTTTACAGAAGCTTTAGGACTAAAACAGACAGCAAGCAAATTTAGCAGCACATATGACATTATTTTAATCTCCATGGGTGAAATTAGGCCAAGTGTCAGAAGGACTAACCCAAAGATGTCACACTGAAAGCTGGAGGAGAGCAGGGAATGGACAGCACAGGTTGTACAACAGCACATGCTCCCTGTAAGCCTCTGAGCTCTGCACCAAGACTGAGGATAAAGCTGGGAGAGCACTGCTTCCATGTACTTGGCCAAAAGCTTTCTCATAAGCACCATGGACAAGTCTTGGAAACCATGTTTACTAAACATGTCTTTGCTGTGATCAAAGATTCAGTCTCCTCAAACACAAGGTGTACATAGTTTGGATGGCTAAAGTTAAAGAACAGCTACAATACCAAACACAATTTCAGTCCTTGGCACTGCACTTGAGAACTGTCCAGAACTGTCCAGATGTGCTGTTGGTGTGTCTTTACCCCAGGCACTCCATGTAGCTTCCACATATTCGATCTACAAATGCTACAGAAAGCTGGGCAGAGGCAGCCCAGCTCCAGAAGAAATGTGGCTGCCAAAGACCAGGATTTACTTCTCGGATACAGCGTGACTGTTCTGGTTTCAAGCTAACAAGGCTGTCTCAAACTGCACTAGGCTGACTTACTGACCCAGCCTCTGCCAGCCTTGGAATCTCTGCATCATTTCATCAGCCCACAGCCTTGTGCTACCCTCCTGTCTGCTGTGTCAACTGTAGTTGTTTAAAATATGCTCTTAAATTATTACATCTCTCACTTCATTAAATTTAGTGTGAACTATACATGAAATACAGTAGAGCTGAAGCAGGAAACGTATCCTATGACAAGAGAGAATGGCTTTGAATTGGAAGAGAATAGGTGTTGACTGGATATTAGGAGAAAATTCTTCACTATGAGCATGGTGAGGCCCTGGCACAGGCTGCCCACCAAAGCTGTGGTTGCCCCATCCCTGGAAGTGTTCAAGGCCAGGTGCTACAAGGCTTGGAACAACCTGGTCTAGCGGGAAGTGTCCCTGCCCATTGCAGGGCGAGGAGTGAAACAAAATAATCTCTACGGTCACTTTCAAGCCAAACCATGGTAAGGTTCTAGGATTCTGTAGTTACATGCTTCCTCAGATGCTGTTTTGTACAAGTCACAAGTGTAAAGTTCATTGGGATGGAACAAAAGTGTCTATCCACAGAGAGCAGGCGAGAAAGTTCGGAAGGGAATAAGCCTGGCTGTAACTCATGTCACTGCCTGCAAAACACAGCCTGGTATCTCAAACTGGGAGAAAAGGTTTTAACCTCATGCAGGCAAACTGGTAAGCAGCCCATACTCAGTGATGAATGTGGTCTCTAGAACCCGTTTCTCAGCCAGCCATTTCCTAAACATAACAATAGTTCCTTTAACTTTCCTGTGCAAAAGGCTTGGTACATATGTACATTTGCAAAAATTTGCACAGTGGAATTTTTCTTTTCTTTAGACTTAATTCTTAGACTGATGCTCTGCTGAGTGTTATTACATATACTTTTATGACCTGCTATAGCTGTGGGCAAGATATATTTTAACAGTACAAATTTTACAGAGTATTTTGTTTCTGCAATATTAACATCATGCCAATACCTGAGGATGCTAATAACACACTAAATTCAAAATATATTATTTGCTAAACAAAAATGCATATTCCAAATATACTGAATGTTTATTGAGAAACATTTTCCTCTTCTAGGTTATTTCTAACTAAGCCATCCATTCTGTAATGGAAATTTTTCTACAGCTGCAATGAATTCCTAACATGTTGTATTCAACAACAAGACACACATTTATATATTCTTGTTCTGTGTTACTTACAAAAGTCCATATTATTAAATCTGAATTAAGAAAACCTGATCTATGCTGCCTGTATACCATATAAACCCATTACAGTTCCCTTATTTTGAATGATGAACACTTTGTACAACACTGTCATTGTGAAAAAATACTCTACTAATCTATTAAATGTATCAGTTTTCCCTCTCTGTGTTTTAAAATAACCCAATCTTACTCTGAAGTTCTCTCACAAGGTTTCAGTAAGAATTCAGTATTCATTATTGCATATAATAAACACACTGTGCTTCTCCTCCTTCCTGTGTCACTCTGAATATAGCCCAGACACAAAGTGTTACCAGATTTGCCTAACCCCAGTTCAAATGTGCTGGATTCTCCATAGCTGTGTGTACGCGTTCCTCAGTGCCCAGCTCTGTCTTTCATACAGACTATCAAGGGACACTCAGAGCTCCACTTCATCTGTATTTTGCACTTCTGTTGCAAACAGACACTCTGAAGTCAGAAAGTTTCAGCCTTGGCTCGTTCCCTCACTGCCTATGTGAATTCTATTTTTAACGTCATTTGGCTATTTTCAGAATGACAATAGAGAACAATTAATAGAAGTTTTTGAACTGAAAATACTTGCTTTTCCAGCTGACATTAAACTTTAGTAGTTAACCTGGTCTTAGCACTTCAGGTTTTAACTACTAGAAAAAGAGTGATGACTAATGGAGATTGCTTAGGGATGAGGTGAAACGGAGTGAGGTTAAAGACCACAATGCTTCACCTCACCTTCAAAGTAGCTTTTGTGCTGTCACATCTGCTTAAATCAGCACCAAACGACTGATGATTTGATCATAATTGCCCTAATTAGAAGTTCAATTAATGCACTGAGCTCTTTGTATCAATGCCACCTCAGCACCAAGGATGTGCACAGAGCTTTACTGAGCAATACAGGTTAAACTCGGAAGGAAGGTCACTGGGAAAAGGAAACTACCTGCAATCTATGGCTTTGAGGATATCACAGAGTTAGGATGACACTCAATATCCACTTATGCCCCGGGACAAGCAGAAAGGGAGAATTTAAGGACCTCTATTGAGAGATATCCATCAGCTGTGAGCAAAAATTACATTTCTTGTCATTGAAAATCTCATTTAGTTCAGACTTGCTTCCACCAAGGATTAAAAACCTTCAAAAGAACACTTTGTCTTCACAGGAAGATGAAAATAGCCTAAAATGCTCACAGTGAAAGATCATGTGAAAAAGCAGTGCACAATATAGCAAATTTAAATGGTTATCAAATATAATACACTTCAACACATGCTAAAAATACAAATGTGGTCAGTGAAATTAACGCTGAAAGTGAAAAGAAAAAAAAGTAAGGGGCTTTGCATGAGAGAAATTTCATCAACAGACAAATTCCACCAGCAGACAAAGTTTCATCAATTCCCTGCCTGAAAGTATTTTGCAAATCCATTGAATTAAGAATTTTGTATGTTCACAAAAGAAGACAGGTAAGCAGGTGAGGGAAACAGACAGCACCCACATATTTAAATAATATGTGTATGATATTCACAAAATGGAAAAGAGCATATTTACTCATTCTTCACCTTTCACAAAACAAGATAATTTGTGAAAAATTAATATCGTTCATAATCTGTCAAAAAAAGAAGTGCAAAAACTAACATCTTAATGCTCCTGCAGTTTTTCTTCAACAAACAAAGGAAGAAAAAAAACCAAAACAAAAACAAAAAATGCACTTTGTCTTGGTAAGTTGCAAAAATAAGATAACATATCATTACCAATATATGGCATCAGATACTGCAGTGAAATGTGACTTTTTTAAAATGTGAGGAAATTAAAATACAATTCTGAATCAACTGTTGACCTGACTACCTACTATTTATGTTTGTTCTAAAATAAATCATCAATTATTTCAGAGACTGTATCATTGTGATACATATCACAAATTACATAGGACAAGATTTTCACCTGGTATAAACTCCAAAACCTTCTCTTGTTTTCAGTATTACAACAATTATTGTCTCTCTTTTATTTTCCCAATCACCAGGAAACGATCAGAACATGGCTAGTTTGTGGATGGGCAGGTTTTTATCCATCACACTTCATTAATGAACATTTACAGCACCATGCACTAGATGCACACCAAGCATCTTTCACTTTTCAGGGACATTTCAATATTTAATAGTACCTGTGCTCTTTTGAGATGATTTTTTAAGCAACAGATCCTGACCTCTGCCTGGACTCACTACCCCCTCTAGTTAGATTTCATCTTTAACAGCACTTGTTTTAGAAAGAATTAGGCAATACAGTGTTAATTGTAAAACATGGCTTTTTCTTGTTATCCTAGCAAGCATTTCTCTCTCAAGCACACACAGGAGTCAGAATTCCACAAAATATGTGTCCAACTACAGAACACAGCCTTTTTCATAAAATAAATGTATAAATTGCACAGCACCTGGTACCTACATGTAAACATTTTAAAATATTTTAAGATATTCTAAGTAGAAGCAGTGTCCTACTAGAACTACTGGTGTCTTGCAGAGATGCCAAGCAACCTGGAAAACAGGACAACATACCATAATTTGCTGTCATTGCTGTGGGCTCTGTATTGCCCTGTGTGAGCAGCTAGTGCACACAGAAGCTGCTAAAAATTTTAGGCAAGAATCATCAAAATGAATGTTAGCCTGAAAAAGCACACTACTGTAGTAGATCAAAAGTAAGAAATTGTAAAGTACAGGACAGTCATTATTCAAAAGCTGGGTAAAT
This sequence comes from Donacobius atricapilla, assembly GCA_013397315.1. Lineage (NCBI taxonomy): Eukaryota > Metazoa > Chordata > Aves > Passeriformes > Mimidae > Donacobius > Donacobius atricapilla. The sequence continues at coordinate 223,232 of WBMY01011597.1, forward strand.
CTGGAAAAACAATTGTCTCTGCTCTCTGTGTGTGGATATTCAGTCACATTCCCTGACTGTCACATTATTTTTTTAAGATGCCAACTTTATAGGGATTTAAATAAACCTACAGCTTACCAGTGGTAGGTAACTATGGTACCTGAAAACATAAAAAGCCAGGAAGCCAAGAGAGCACTGAGCAAAGGGCATTTTGGACTCCCACCCTGCCTAGGTCTCAGAGAAAGGGAAGTGTCCCCAACAAGGTTATTCTAGAATAAAGTCTCCCCCTTGTGGATCTCTCACATAATAAAAACTCCATCAAAACATTAATTGCATAATAAAGTTTGTGTTCCTTCCTTTGCAGGTAAGAATTTCAGGGGCAAATAGGAACATGTAATGAAATTATGGTATGTGGTTTACTTAATTCTGTGGGCTTGATCCCTCGTCAGGCAAGACAAGCTGTTTTGCTCTAAGATATATTATGGTTCTGTGATAAATTCATTTGATATAATAATTTGATTCTTTCTCCTCTCTATGTTTAGTTATGAAGGCTGGTTTAGGGAAGCCCCCCAAACTGTCAATGGTTTAATGAGGCAAAAATCCAAATTCTGAACACATTTGACTTAATAATTACTAAAAATAATATAAAACATGGCAAGATTCCCACCTGATTTTAAGTGTACAAAGTTTATTATCCCGAAAAAAATAATTTTACCCAAGAGCATCCTTTTGCAACTCAGAGATTAAGGAGCTATAGCAGCACTATTTGCAGAATGACTCTTCCTCAAACACTTGATTAACTACACTACTCTCTGATCTGCATTAATTTAGAGGGATCACCAAGATTTCTTTGCATATGATAATTCACATTATCATAAATTAAGAAATCATTGTGATCACTTAAATTATCATGTTGATCTCAATTCGGTCTTAAGGTATTTAAAAGTGTTTCTGATAAATCATACATTTTCACTGCAGGATTGATTTTATTTTTTTTTTATTTTCTAGGAAACAAAATCCTTGATAGCTTGAAATATTATTCAATTACATACATGACAAACTCATATTTTATTTGCAGCACCAACTGTTGAGTCAATACTGGGTAAAAAGCTTTTTAACTATCCAGAGACATGTTCTCACATTTATTTCAGAATTGTAATATAATGGTTAAATATTTATTTCTTGCAAGTTCTGGAATAGTGCTGGGTTTCCTACTTTCATTAACATTCTCTTATTTGTATGCAGTAATTGCTTTAAAAATATTAGCATTGTAATTTCTTGCTAGCACTATGATAAATCAACAGGAAGGCTTATCCCCATACCTCCCCAGAGAAGGGTATAATTCTGCTTCCCTCAATGCCAGTGACAAAACCTCTTTAATTTCAGGATAACTCTCAAAGAGTTCATGAAAGATGTCACTTTGACAGTGTAGGACTCTTGTCCTTTCCAACTGCAGAGCAGATGCAGTAGCTAAGCAGTGCTACACTTAATGTCCCCCTGTAGGAAGCAACAGCTCCTCGAAGTAGAAGCCGCCACCTCTCCACGTTGTTTCAGTCCTTGACCTCTCAGTAACAACTACCAGGAAACCATATTTTCTGTTCAGAAAGTGAGATTTTTTTAGGAGACAACATCTGGCAATTGGGAACAAAAAGAGATACTATTTATTAATTTCAAACATCCATCAACAATGTCTGTCAACTGCTGCTCCTCTAGGACATGCAGAGGTGAAATGACAAGAATCCACTTGTATCTCTGAATCCACAGCATTTCTGATTGTTTTTATTCAGCTCAACAAAAATTAAGTATGCAAAGCTAAACTGTGAAAGGCTACTAAAGTTAAGTACAGGGGTTCTGATCTCTGATGCTTGACTCATGGAAAAATAGGCTTGCAGCAACGATGAAGGCAAAGACCAGAAACTCCTGCAAAAAACCTCTTCAACCCAGTAAAAAAAAGACATATGTTACTGTATTCTCAAAGACTGCCTGCTTATCTTGACAGTATGGATGAGGAACTACAGTTCTTACTGAATATAAAATAAAAAGAGAAAAATAATTGGTAATTACAATATTGCAGGCTATATTTCAAAATCATTGTTACTTAGTACTAAGTGCCCAGATTTTCTGGCAAATAGTCTCCATACATGATCATCCAGCACTATTATATGAGCTGCATTGCTAGTAGTGACAGACATTTGTAATACATGATATTTCACAAGGAGGACAATTGTTAAATTTTATCCCTGAAGAGAAACATCTTTACTGCCACATACTTACACAGCTCCTGCGTCAATACTTACATTGTGATTACGGAGCAACAACTTTAGTACCTGTCATACAGCTTCCACATATATGTGCATACTTACTCACATTAAATGCACCAGAACGGGTAAAACACCATGAACACCAAAGATTTTCCTGTTAAAGCAAATTATGGGATCCAGAAACAAGCACAAGAATGATCCAGACATTCAACCTACTACTACCTGAACACATACCAAGGATGAATTTTGTATAATGGTAATTCAGCTTCAGGTCATTCAACCTGACAGATAATTCCAAGATTCTATATGGGAAATTAAGGAAACTATACTGTGAAAAATCTACCACTCATTGTTATTTCCCACCATCACCTCTGTGCTATCAAAACAACATGTACCATTGCTGAACTCATTCTTGCCTTACCTCTGCAAGCCTGCTGTGCTCAAATAACAGATACTTCTCATCTCCTTCCAGACTGGCCCGTCTCTTCAAATATCATGTCCTTTTCACAGCTACAGAATTTTACCTTGCTCTCTTCTAACAGCTCTCTTCACATTCCTTAAAACTTTCCCAGTTCCCTCATTTCACTTGCTATTCAAGCTGTCTTCTCTGCAGTTTCCAATGTCCCACCCAAACATGTTCTCTGAACATCTCACCATTCCTCAGTTCTTGCTCTCTCCCTCTCCTCACCATCACTAACCCTGCATTCTTCTTCTTCTAAACCACGAATTCTTGTGGTTTTTTGCATTCTCTATTCTTTATTACATGTGAAACCTATGTATTCTGGGACTGTAAATCCATGACAAGTACATGGACTACCGAATTAAATTACGAAAAAAAAAAACAAAACCAAAACACTACTAAGAGACAAAGCCCCTTTCTCCCCAGTCGCCTTATGGTAAGACAGTGTCCTCACTGCTCTGTATACCACAGTGGCACAGCTCTCTGCATGATCTCATGTGCATTAAAATAAAACAAAGCAAGCTGGTAACACAGCAGGGATAGCAAAATATTCTTTTTGACCCACAGAGATTAGGTGGAAAAGTTACTAAACCTAAGATTATTTCTGTGAGGCATGAGCTGTGTGAAATGAAATTCAGAAATGCAGTATCTGTGGGATTTGGGCCACATTAAAATATATTAAAAAGCCAGAGGATCATCTTTCTCCAAAACAAGGGGAAACATTGAAGTTACCCTGGAAAATAATAGAACAGTGAGTTTAAGTATGACCTGTTAATGAGGGCTGTTTATGAGTCTGGAGAAACCAGTGTGAGGTGTTAACAGAATCAGAAGGCTACTCACACGTGCATCCCAAAAAACCCACAGACGTCTTTTCAATTACTGCTGCATATAAAAACCATGTGCACATATATCTACACCTATCACTACAGTCATGTTCAAGAAGAACAAAAGAATTACAAGAGTACACGTCAGACAGTGGGAAGCCCATGGCCAAACTTGCTTTTTCTATAGATACTACATTTGAGAATTTCCAGGAGAACCATGTAAGAAAGCAAATAAAGCCTACGAGCCTCCATCATGTGCTGTTTTTCTGCACTAAGAGGCCACCAGATAACTCTTGCACAGAAAGTTATGCCAGAAGGAACAATAAAAATCTCTGTATATCAAAGTCACTAGTCTTCACACAGTACCTCTAAACCGAGCCCAGTAACTTGTTTGACAACACGTCTTTCAGAAGGTTGTCAGTCTGGATGTGAAAACATAAGAAAGTTGTGAATCCTCATTTCTCCTGCTTTTTTTTAAAGTAAATTTTTTTGCAAGATGTGTGCGCACTAAACAGTATCTGGGGTTTGGAAGAGGAAGACCTTGGAATTTCCACGCGAAAGCAACAAACCAAACACCAAACAAAAAGCAGAAGAATCTGCCTTCTGGGAAAATTACTGAAGCTTGAGTGTCTCTTTGGCATGGATGTGCCACCTTGCTCACTTTATGTCACTACATCTGTCCTGTGAGCTATCAAAGATTAGTCTGCCTATCTCTGGTAAACAAGTATTATAGTTTGACAATATAGCCTGGTAATTCCTCTGTCAAGGGGAGGGACATCATTTTGTTCACCGTAAAAGAAGTGCCCCCAATTTCTAGAATGTAAACTACGGGTGACACCTTCTGCTTCCCAGAAGGGGGATGAAAAGGTCATTTGTGCAGGAGACTTTTTTTTTTTCCGTATGACAAAATGAGCTAAGAATAAACACCTGCTTATTGACTTTGCCCTCCAGTACATAAACCTCATTCTTTAACCCTTACTAATATCATCGNCGATGCCGATGCCGCCGTAGATGAGCAACAAGCTGGTGCACATGGTGGTGAGCGCCAGGCAGACGGCCAGCCCGTGGCGCTGCGGGGGGCAGAGAGAGAGCCGGCTCAGCGGGCTCCCCCCGCCGCGGGGCCCCACGCTTCCCCGCCGGCGCACCCGCAAGTTTCACCCGCCAGACACCCGGCAGAAGTGCGAGGAGAGAACTGGGGAAGCCCCTNATTTCCACGCGAAAGCAACAAACCAAACACCAAACAAAAAGCAGAAGAATCTGCCTTCTGGGAAAATTACTGAAGCTTGAGTGTCTCTTTGGCATGGATGTGCCACCTTGCTCACTTTATGTCACTACATCTGTCCTGTGAGCTATCAAAGATTAGTCTGCCTATCTCTGGTAAACAAGTATTATAGTTTGACAATATAGCCTGGTAATTCCTCTGTCAAGGGGAGGGACATCATTTTGTTCACCGTAAAAGAAGTGCCCCCAATTTCTAGAATGTAAACTACGGGTGACACCTTCTGCTTCCCAGAAGGGGGATGAAAAGGTCATTTGTGCAGGAGACTTTTTTTTTTTCCGTATGACAAAATGAGCTAAGAATAAACACCTGCTTATTGACTTTGCCCTCCAGTACATAAACCTCATTCTTTAACCCTTACTAATATCATCGAAAACATACATTTGTACAGTAAGTACCTAGAGCATACAACATCGGAAACAAAACACTTCGCCCTCCCCCCTGCCCTTCTACCGTGCAAGGGAGAAGAGAAGCGGCAGCGCACACACAGCCAAGCGCGGGCTGGAGCCCGGCTCCTGACCCCGGTAATTCCTGCCCTCAGGCCGGGCGCGACGGCACCGGAGGCCCCTTGAGCCAACCCCGACAGCGAGGCGGGCACGGGGACCCGGGGGGACCCGGGCATCTCCCGGGGGGCAGGAGGGAGAGCTGGGCAGGCTCCGAGTCGGTGCCCCCGAGGGAGGCCGGGGCAGCGCGGCGGCCCGGCTGCCCCGCGGCCGGNCCCGCGCCTCACTCCCGTGCCACCGTCCCCCTTCGGGCATCTCATTCGTGCATCTTAACCAGTGCTGGGGACTGTAGCGCTTCCCCCCGCTCAGCTACCTCCAGCCTGGTCCTTTAAGCAGATCCCTTTTCTGTACGCTCCTGAAAACGCACACACACACAAACCCCCCCAAACCACGAGCAACACGAATAAAAGAAAGCAGGCGGAAAGTTCTTGGCCGCTGCCACCAAGGTCTGGCCGCCTTCGCGCGATGCCGGCGAGCCGCGGGGATGCAGCCCGGCGAAGGCTGGAGCG
>WBMY01011597.1:229522-280444 GCA_013397315.1 Donacobius atricapilla
TCCTTCCTCCCCCTCTCTGCCCAGGCCTCTGTCCTGCTTGTAGTACCAGGGCACGACCTTCACGTTACGTTATTGGTATTTTTCCCTAGCGGAAAATTTCTCCTTCTCCCACCGCTACCTGGGTTTCCTGGAGCTGGCAGAGATCAGGCAATACTTTAAATTCACGTGAGTAAAAAAATCGACGCCCTCAACTCCGTGTGCGGCGCTGACAATACCCCCTCACACAATCTTGTCTAAGCTCCAACAACCAGTTTCAAACCCTTTTGACAGAAGCATTCTTCGTCTTATAAATCAAATCTCACAGACTTGCTCCCCATGCCATCTCTCTAGTTTCTGAAGGTGGACATTTTCCCACTCTCACAAGCACCCTTCTAAAGTTTTTTTTCATTCTTTGTCTTAATAGTGTACGGTTCAGTTGTGAAAACTTTATCAGACCTCAAATTACATAGATGTTTTGCTGTGGAAATTCCACGTTTATAAATGTGCCCCTTCTAAACAAGCCATTTTTAGGGTTGATCTCTTATGAAGTTATTAGACTGACAGCATTAAAAATAAAAAATCTATCTCCTAATCATGAAGTTATTTCACTTGAAACTACTCATTGAAATAGCAGCCCTAATATATGGCTTTACATCTAACCTACAGTTATGTAGTATTAAAAATTACATTAAGGAGAAAACTATCATCAGGATAACTCGACCATGGTCACAATAGCACCTTTCTCAAGGCTGGAATTGTCATTGAAATCTATTTTTTATCTTTGTTAATCCAGTGGAGGACTAACAGTGAAACAAATGCCATCTCTAGCATGGGCACAGCATGCTGCAATTAGTGCCTTTTAAAAAAGCAAAAAGAAACATGAAGGTGTGGTTCACCAGTGGATAACGCAGTAAACACGCTTTGTCATTTCACAGAAGATGCCAGTTGCACACACACTTGCTGTTTATGCAATTTGCAGGCTTGATTTCAACAGAAATCAACAGAAATTTCAGTTGTTCAGACAAACAGAGCAATGTAAGAAGAATCTTACCAGGTTTTGATAATTCTTTATTATGTGGTTTCACTTGACACTCAAATTAGTGAAACAAAGGGCCAACTTGATGAATCATTGAAAGCAAAATTTTCTGTGGCTCTCCAAGGCTTCCTATAGGAGACTACAAAAGGCAGCTCATGCATTTTACAGTGCTGTTTCTCAACTACGAGCAAGCAGGTTGCTGGTGACTGACCTTTCTAAGTCTTTCATATATATTTTGCCGTGCCAAAGTGAAGCATCATTTTTATGATTTAGGCTCATGGCTGTATGTAAGGCATCTGTTACACAGTATGTCTGACCAAATTCATTAAATTTACGGGGTTTGGTAGAATAGGCTGATTTAAAAATCTACTGATAAAGGAGACAAACTAAATTTTCTAATTTAATGCTTGACTTGAATGATGTCCAGCTTTCTGCTTGTCAAATATTTAATTAGATTGCCATTTTGGTCATAGACCGTATTCTTGGCAGTCAAATACTCACTGAAACAAATACAGTAGTGTAATGTAAATCCTACAGAGTTTTTTTTCTAAGCACAGGAACTTTAAAATCATCTGGAAAACAGCCCAGCTATTTAATTTAATTTTAAATTCCTATGAACTAATAGTTCTAGCTATCTAGAGGTTTGGGGTTTTTAACACTTGGAATCTGCATACATGTAAATATGAATCTGTATTACCCAATAGCTACATTCGCAAGGAGAAGAGCATAGGCTGCATTTACAAGCATTTAATCAACTTGGAAATGAGTCAATACAGAAAACTTCTTGAAGTCCATTTGACTTTCTGCTTAAACCAATTTATTTCCTATATGCAAGGGATAATGAACAATCCATGCTTTTCTATTCCTCCTTAGAGCTGGGGGTAAAGACAGATTAAAACAAAAACAGCTGCTTTCCCTAGCCCAGGAGAAAAAGCAGCAGAATGGTAGCAAGGCTTTTCAACCAAGTCTGACTGAGCTTCTCGTCCGCATGGAATGGTCTGGGTTGTCTCCTCTTCAAACTTATCCTTCCCATTTTCATCAGCCTTGTAGCTACAGGCTGACAAAATAGCCATATGGAATAAAAATTGCTTGTGGCAGCTTCAGAAGGATCTAAGATGCTAATGACAACATAAAAATCCATGCAGAGTGAGAAAACTGTGTAAGAAGTAGTGGTGCAGAGAGGGACAAACCTCTCAAAACTGAGAGTGGACTTGGAGCAACAGAGCTGTTTCACTGATTCCTAAATAAAACTGCTCAAATGGCAACTTCCCCTGAGATGTCTGGATGTATGAAATAACCACCCTTTTATAAAGCATTTTAGCCCAGTTTGTCTTTCAGAGATTTCCTTAGATAGATATAAAATAACCCTTTCAAGCTATGGCTGATTTCTCATGAAGTTCATATAGAGGTCATATAGCATAATTTATACCTTAATATAATGCACAACAATAAACATACTTTCCACATGATGGTTGGCCTGCAATGAGTACTCGAGTGGAGGAGCCTCCACGCCAATGCACCTCAGTAACTGGTAGCCAAAATATTCAGTGGAATTTGGGATGAGGGTAATGGTTGTTGTTTCTGTTGATATCCAGATGTTTTCCCTAGTTGCTCTGTCTACTACCTGTATGATCTTGCTGTCCCTGTCTCCTTTCCATCACGACCAGAGGCAGGGAGTTTGCACATGCAGTCAGTACACAGAATGCCTCTAAACTGGAAGCTGCAGCTACCCTTCAGCCTTGTCACCTCCCCAGAACAAAAGTACAGACAGTCTTAAATGTTTAATTATTTTGTGACTCATTGATGGCAGTGTGGATCCTTTGCTGAAAAAGAGAGAGAAAAAAAAAGATAATATTTTAGGGAACTGTTTGAGATCTGTGCCTAATTTTAAAGAGAATAAGAAAAAGGAAGTTTTTGTTTGTCTACTACCCTTCATAAAAGAGTGAGAAGAAAAGGGATATGGTGTGATATAAGTAGTTAAACTCTAGGTGAGTTCTGCATGTCACTCTGCAGGAGTGCTGAAAGCACTTAAATGCATTCCCATCATGCTCTGTGTATAAAGGTGTTTTTCAGAAAAATATTGGTGATAGAAATGCTTAAAGTAGATTGGAGGGGAGAGGTTAACTGTATTGGGACCACATTGATATCCTTATGCCTTTGAAATGAAGAATCAAAGTTATCAAGATTCAATCAGTGGGAAACATGAGAAAATATTTGTAAAATATTTTAAATTAATCTAAAATGACTCCTGGTATGTTGCATCATTTTTGGCATTTCCGTTATATTCTGTGGTCTGTGAAGCCCTGGATTGGTCACCTCCTGGCCCTGCTGAAATAAACTCCTACAACCATTTTATCTGTCTCTGCTTGCTGGGGCAAGACCCTCACTTGGAAGTATAAAGCTCCCACTTCTGCAGCCTCATGAGGTTTGAGCTTAAACCATGATCACTAGCATAGAACAGAGTATCGCTTGTCCTGGGCCTGCGGCCAGTGACATTTGGGAGGATGGCTGGGAGTGCCACATTTCAGAGGAAAAGAAGCAAGCTTTTTTTGGACTGTCTACCTAGAAAAGTGAGACTAAAGGTTCTAAGGAGGTTGGAATATGATGGGAGTTGATGTGGGTTAATGGACAGCAGGGCAGTCAAAGGCATATAAGGAAATGAAATATATCACACTGATATCACCTCCATGTGTTGTTTTATTATTTATGTATATGTGAAATTTTAACCTCTTTTTCCTGAGAGAAAGGGCTGCATTTTTGCCTTGCAACACAACCAATGGAAAACATTCAGCAGCCAGCAAAGTAATGAGCCCACACTATAGATTTTTCAAACTGCCCAGTGATTCATGAAATGCTTCTCAAAACTGGAAATATGCATTGAGGATTGGTCAAAAAAGGTAGAAACAATATAATAGATCAGTCAATACTGCCTCTCTTTTATGAAAGCAGGCTGCCTTTGAACTTCTGACAGAAGCAAACAGTGATAGATGCATAAAGAAATGAAATATTGCATGGAAATAGAAGTGCAAATGAAAACAGGAGGGTGAAATAGTGGGATAAGATCTGCTGAATCTGCTGGTTTTTTCCTTCTTCTTTCTAGTTTTCTCCCCAATCTAAATAAAGGTATTGGATGTTTCAGAAACAAAGTCTAGCTCAATTGAACTGACTCATCTGCTTTAAAACCACACATGACACGGTGTGCTTCATTCTAATCACTTTTTTCGAAGTTAAACAAGACATATCCTGGAATATACAGTGCATTCAAAATTCCTCATCTAAAGTCAGAAACTTTGAATATTAAGCAATTAGCACAGGAGGTTTGAGATGGAATTTACCCCGTACCACTTGTGGAAGCAAAAGAGGCATGACTAGGAACTTCTTCATGGCCTTTTGTTTTACTGTTCACTACAAAAACAAGAGAAGGCATATATTCTGTCTATAAACAGAGCACAGATTTAACACGTGGACTAAAGCAACTCAGGACGTCATTACTATGATTTGGTGAGAGATTGGATAAATTTAAATATGGGGTATCTTTGCTGTAATATACAAGACCTTAAGAGGATCCTGAATGGCTCAGTTTTCAGTCTGAGTATTTTTGTTCCTTTAGAGAGAAAAACTACACTAACAGGATGTCAAAGTGTTAAATAAAACAGAATTTCTAAACTTAAAAAAAAAAACTTACCAAGCAAATATCAGACATGAAGCATTAGAGCAAAAAAAGAAGCAAAGAAGGATAAGTGCTCCTTATGGATTGGTTTGCAGTTCTTTATGTATTATTAGAAAGTCGATAGAAAACTCTCCTGCTATTTCTAACACAAACACAAACATCGCTTATGATGACAGGCTGAACAACAACTGTGGCAACAAGGGGATCCACTAACATCCAACTGAAAAGGCACAGTCATAGAATCAAGTAAAGTTCTTCAGTGACCAAGCTATACATATTTTATGTTGGTAATAGTTACTGTTCTTATCTGCAGGTTTAGAGGAATCACTTTCACTATTCACACAGTATATCACTATATATGCATATGTGTTAATTCAGAGCAATGTCTGTTAATGTACAGTGGGACAGTAGCTGTCAGTGACTTCTGTCACAGCTCAGCAATTTCATACTTGAGTCGTGTGTGCTCCTGAAATTATGTATTGACCAACATTTTGATGTTCAGAAGTCTTCCATTTATTCAGCATACTCCAGAGACAGATACATAAATAAAGCCTGGGGGAGGTCACCATACTGCTGAGAGGTCCCGAGTACTCCTGTTTCCCAAGTTGACAGAGACGGAAGGAGGATCTCTGCGTTCAGGTGAGCTGCCTGTTAAGACAGTGTTGGTTCTGGCCATTTGCAGAGCCAGATAGGGACAGACCTCTGCTGCCATACACCAGAGATCTCAGGCTGGGGCGCAACCATTTGAAAGGTATGGAGACGGTGACCATGTTTATGCATGTATTATGGTTAATTGCAATTGGACATGGAATCTAAACCTACAAGAGAGTACAGAGCAGCTATAAAATTATTTCCTGTGTCCAAATCAGGTCCTGCAAACCACCCTAGACAACTCAGACCACTCTTGCCACGATGAGTATTGTAGCCTGAAATAGTGGGAGAGTTTCTTCACTGCAATAGATACCTAACTGGATACTTGAAACCAGCTGCTAACACAGATGGACTGTTTTCCTTTACAATGTGCTGTGGCCTTATTTAAACATTTCTGCCATATTATTGATATTTGTCACTCTTAAATAAATTCAGAAAACAAGCCTTTTCTGTTCCATACAGGATAAATATCTTGGGTGTTTACTGGCATCCTCAAATTATGGATTAGAGCAAATCCATGGCTACATACACTCATTTTTCTTTCTAACACTTCAGGGCAGAGGACCAAGTTCAGCTCAGCTGCAGAGCTGGATCAAACATTTCCTGCAGCAGCTGTACCCTTCTTTCTTTGAATTGCTAATAATACATGTTATCGCATTCTCTAGCCTTTGTCATCCCCACCTGCCTCGTGGTTTTTATTCAAGTGACAGAACTTCAAAAAATCCTGTACTTTTCTCAGTGATGAAATATATTTTATTCAACATGATGATTACATGTCTATCCTCACCCATAAACTACAGGGCCAGGAACATACTAACCGGAGTTTTGGTGGAAATTGCATTTGACCTCAAACACTCATATTTGTTTATTAACTTTATTTTTCTTTTTGTTTATGGTTTATTTTAGTTTAGACGGGATTAATTTGATGTCTGTTCCTTTACAATAGATTTGCATGGTATCTAATTTTATTTGTTACCAAAAGCCCCCAAATTCTGTAAGGTTTGTTCAGTTTTGCATGTGCCTGGTACTTGAAACGTGAAGCAGAGCTCTGTAGAGCATGCGCTGTTTCTATCCCAGCTTCAAATAAATGAGGCCTTAGGGCATTTATGGTTTAGACCATAAATTCAGATGTCAAAGGAACAGGTGGTAACGTGACACAAGCTGTTCTTGCTCATTGTATGAGCTTCCTCTGCTCAGTCTCCTACTGCTTCATCTCTGTCACGATCCCGAGTCACTCTCCAGCAATGGTTCCTCCACTTTGGCGGGTTCAGTTTCTGTCCATTGATAAATGAGAGCTTCTCTGCTTCTAAGCAATATCAGTCTGGAAAATGCGGAGCTTGGAATGTGAAAGCATGTCTCTTCTGGCACATTAACTCAGGCACAGAACCACATCACTGCGACTAAAGCCTTCTGGGATAAAGCTGGCTCACATCACCCAGTCTGGAGCCTGTGCAGAGGAGCTCGGGTCCATCTGCGCATCAGCTCCAGCTCATGAGCAGTCTGCTGGGTTGAAGGACTGTGGGATGTGGTTCAAGAACTTGCAAACAGTAAAGAAGAACCAAAGCTTAGCAGAGAAGTGAATAAATGGGCATGATATATTAGTATGAAAGAATGTAATTGTTGCTCCATGTTTGTTCAGTCACTGCTTTTGGAGACTTTTTTGGTATATATTTTAATATCCTGCCGGTAAGCAAACATGGACAGTGTTTCTTCCTAAGTGAGGAGGGAAGGAATTATGTACCAGTGTTGTTTGTATAGCTGGCTCAATCATTTTAATCAAACTGACTTTGTAAATTGCTTTGCATCTGCAAAATTTTTTTCCTAAGCACTATTCATATTCAAGGATTGTCTATACACTAATTAGTCCTCACAAAATCTATGTGGCTTCATCCCTATTTCCAGGAGACTGTTGTGTGGTAAAGGTAAGGAATGTTGCTCACTCAACTCCAAGCTGTCACGTTATAGCTGTGAATATTCAGTACCTTGGGTATTGAAACCCACAAAGCCTAAAATTGGGCACTGAAAATTAGAAGGCTGTTTTGGAAACCTGAACCTTCTTCTCAAACTCCAGAATTCTTATTTCTCAGCATCACCCGAGGATTGCTGCAATAGTAACCCCTCCCTTCTCAGCTTGAAAGAAGTTTCAAGCAGAATTGGGTGGGAAGTGACCTCACACAAATATGGGGTTAGAACATTACTTGACTCTGATTCTGCACATTTCTAGCTACCATAAGTTATGAAACCTCACAGTCTTTCCTGAATTACCATTAGCAGTTATCAAAAACCGATGAGACACATGGGAGACTAATGTGCATTGGAAAAAACCTGCTTTCTTCACTCTCACCAGAAAACAAAGACAGGCTGTGCTCAGGCTCATTTCATGAGAAGCTGAGCCAGCCTGTATTAGCAAATGTTTTAGGCATATGGTCCAACCCTGGTTTGCAGTTTCCTTTCCTCAGCCCTTTTTGCTTTGTATCACCTCTCTAGACAGCAAGGCACAAGGACCTACAAGAAACCATGGAGACCTACACTGGAAACCATGAGCCAGGAGTCATTATCACTGCAGTGCTTTCGAATTACCTGTACTAATTGTTCCAACACATTACACCTATTACACCTACAACTAACACCCAACAGAAACTGTTCTCAAATCCCCCCTTCCTCATCTTCAACTAAAGCAACCACTTGAGCTTTTTTTTTTTTTTTNTTTTTTTTTTTTAGCTTTTCTTTGTCCAGCTGTCGAGCAGCTAGATTAGGTCCTCCCTGGCTACTCTTCCCCACCATCTGCTGTACCATGTATGTACCAAATCCATTCCATACAGAGCTCCATGATGTAATTGGCTAATGATTGGTCTGCCTGGCAAGCTGCTTTTCAACAGAGCACCGAGTGATTGCTAGCCGAGCTCCTTGTCTGGAGATATATTATTACAACTTGTCTTTCTGATTAATTAGAAATGCAGTAGTGTAAGTTTTAGTTTCACTGTCTGGATATTATTAACTAACATGCAGAAGAAAGACTGCTCTGTTTACAGCTTTACGTATTTGAAGGGTGAGAGAGGAAGGGGAAGGGATTAGAGGAGGGCAGAAAGAATGTATGCAGCAAATACAGAAACAGTGCAGGGTGGAAAGCCCTTTGAAAGATGTGTCAGGGATAAACAATGTCTTAGCATCACAGACAGTCAAGAAGTCAATCAAAACATTATGAAAATAGTAAGTCTGATCTGCACAGTTACATGAACAGAAAAGAAATCTGTGTGGTCTAAGGCTGCCTATAGCTGCTGACATTTCAAGCAGGCTAATCAGGATTTAGAAGTTGAAGATGGTACACAGAAAGTATGGTATGCAATGGATGCTCCCTGATCATACCTAATATTAGTGAAATATCATTTCTGAATCTATAAAGAAGTGGTGTAAAGGGAAATCATATCTTTGTTTCCCTCTGCCTGGAGCTCAAGATCCATGAAAAGGCAGGCTATTTATTTAAATCTGTGTGATTAAAATATGTTCCTAAACTCAAACCTAAGTATTTCTATATAAAGATGTTACTGCTCAGCATGCTGGGCTGTCTTGAAAATGCAGCTCTGGATCTAAGCTGGATCTTTGCCTTATCTTTTATCTCACCCAAAGCGGCTTACTCTTTGTGTATGTGTGGCCTGACCTATCACTTTTATAGTCTATTGCTATTGAATTGTTCATAAATCTTGTAAACATTAGACAAGGATAGCCTTCACTTTTTTTTTTTTTTTTGCCAGCTGATGTTGGCTGTTTTTTTCATCTTTGTAACACTACATTATGCAAACCAGGTGCTGACCAGCAGATACTTCCCTGACTGCAGGGTGCTGATTCTGGCAACATTGAAACAGACTGAAACGTATAGCAATATAGGTTACATAGATCCATTTTATTCCTAAATGCAGGTATTAACAAATTGGTAAAGTTATTGGCCAATTGACTCAAGGTATAAGCATTAAAATAATTCATCCTGAACAATGCGTGGTTTTATGTTTAGTACAGTAGGCTCACCTGCATGAATTTGCTGTGCTTGTTTAATATCCTCTTTAAGATGAAAAATGATGCCAGTCCTGTGGTAATAGCATCTTTTGACGCTGAGAAAGCATTTCACTGGATTGAATGACAGTTTCTCTTTACTATGATGGAAATTTTAAAATTTGCTGTAAATGTATTGCATCAGTTACACTATTCTGAGCAAGGATGCATATTAATGTCACAATACTATCTCAATTTTGACTTTCGAGGGAGACTAGTCAAGGGTGCCCACTTTCAGAGCTATTTTTGCTAATAGAAGCAAACCAGTCTTCAAAATATTGGAGAGATTGCGTGGAGACTTTAAAGTAGACTGTGTTAGAGCCGAGAGCTTGTATTTGCAGAACTGCTCTGAAAATGGTGTCCCATTTTGTTATACATTAATAAACCTTTGGAAACTCCAAAGCAGAGTCTGCAGGGAACTATGGTTTCTAAACTACTTCCAAAATATGTCGTAGATAAGGACTCAGCTAAAAAGTTTGGAACTGAGGTCATGATAACCCTGGAACTGCTCTGAGTCCCTCACTAACAGAAAAACTGAAAACTCAAAAGTCTCAGGACCTTCACAATGGCCTGCATGGGGTACAGAGGGGCTTCAGATGAAAAAATACTTCAATTCAGACCTGGATTTTCCCATGATTTTATGAAGGAAGAATTCTTTAGAAACATTATGGACTGCTCTCCCATGCTGTGATCACTGGGGGATGTAAGGAAAAATGTCTCCTCCCCTTGCAGTGAGACATATCACCATGAAGATAAAGAACAAATCCTTATGAATTCTCAAAAGGATAGACAATTTCTTTATTACATTTCTTCAGTGTTCTCAAAGGGCCAGAAGTACACCAGCAGTATTAGGATGAACAAGCTTTTGGCTCTACAAACAGAAAGGAAATACCTTCAGTCAAACCAGCCATCATGTCAGCAACTGCAGCCCAGGTCCTTCCTCCGTTCCTTAGCTTCCTGCTTCCCCACATTAAATATAAGAACCCTCTTCTGTGATATTTCAGATTGCATCAATAGGGCTGAGAGAACATCCTACCCCAGAGATACTCTCCAGGGCACATCAACCCTTATCTGAGCCTTTTCCATCCCTAGTTACTGTTGTTGTTCTCTCATGCACCAGATGAGCCTGGAACCTCTTGTGGACAGGTGTTGGCAGAGATGCTTCCACTGCCAGCTCACTTAGAGCCATAACCTGTAACCCCCTAACCAGTTTCAATGCTACAGATTTGGGAAGCTAGAATTAGTCCCTATGGCAACAGGGAAATCTGCAAAGTCCAGGTGAAATGCTGAGAGGTACCTGATAAAACTCACTAAGCAGCGGGTTCCCATTTATCACAGGCTTCTGCAATTAAGTGTAATCAGATCATCATTCCCACTATGAAAAAGATTGTTGTTAACACTGCATGGCCAATGAAATACGTTTCTTGGGTGGAATGTAATCCTTATTGTAGTACACAGGAGAGCCAGGTAAGGTGACAGGACATTTAGCGGGCCCTGAAATCAGCATTGTGTAACTGCCATTTGTTCTTGCTCACCTTTGCCTTTCAGTAACATGGTAAACAAAGGGATCCTGAAGGAAAACCAATCTGAAATGCTTAAATACTAATTTTCCATTCTCATGCCATAAAGAATGTTGCAACTGAAGGCACTTTTTGAAAATTAGTTACTCTTATTCTCTTCTGAAGTTATTTGTATGTATGTACTTGTTACAGGTTCAAATACATGGAGATCTAAATTAAATATACATCAAGTACATATGCATTTAGGAATAAGGCCCTCTAGTTACAAAACCTGAGATTTCAGTAAGTGCTTAGAAGTTAAGTACAAATTCAGTAAATAAAATTCAACAAATGTAAATTGAAAGGCAAAATGAACTCATTCTGATGAGTTAATATAATTCCCTTATGGAGTGGTGGTTTCCATACTATAATTAATTTTAAACACTAAACCAGTATGTCTGGGTTTTGATAATTATAAAAATGCATTCATCCATATCCTTGAAAATTATTAATATTTATCATAAGAAATATCCTGTAGACATTAAGAATCAAGGGAGACAGCATTTTCAGCAAGTTCTTAAACAGCTTTACTAAAACAATAATGGAATTTTAAATACTTATGAGTCCAAACCAGAGAGACATATAGGGCTAAATCCTCAAGCCTCCTTCCTAACATCTACCTCATAAATCACTCAGGTAGAACTTGCACTGAATCTCAAAATCAAAGATTTCGGGACTAAGTATCCCACATGCTCACTTCATTCCTGTTCCACTCCAGGGAGCCAAGAGTATCAAGTGTTCTAAAGGGATGAAGCCATAATGATTTTATAAAAAGATTATGGAAGCCCCTGTAGTTCTCTTGCCTTTCAGGGATAGCTTCAGTGATAAGGAAACTGCATCATGACACTTTTGAGTAACTTCTCTGACATTTCAGCAACACTGATTATCTACAGTTCTGTTCATGGATATTTTTAAGCCTCTCAGTACATTTGGACCCAAAGCTTCACACTTGTAGGAACTCAAACTCATCATCAGTAGCAATAAGATGCTTCCCTTAAGTCAGCAAGAGTCAGTGGGGGGTTTGGTTGCACAGAAGCTGCTGGATCAGATGCCTGCAATCTAGTTACATGTTGGCTTACAGGTCACGATAAACCTGAAAAGCAGAAACTGGAACCAAATATGAAGCATTTTGTGGTTTTAAAATTCTAAGTTCCATTTTAGTTTCTCTTCCACTAAAAAAAACCCCAAGCCCATATATCTCACTAATTACTGAAATGAAATTTGACCAGAATGTGCTTTCCTTCAAAATACCAGTCCAAAGTCAGGAAATAGCAATTTTATTGAACAGATGATTCTAGCATACACGCTAACGTATGTGTGTCTCTCTATCTATGTATACATATGTCAGTATAGATACCAAAACTTCCTCGTTTGATAGGTTAGCTCTTAAACTTTAGATCATTTGTTTGAGAGAGAAAGCAGAAACTCACCCACAATAGCAGCAAGGATTACAATAGCAGTGATCAATAAAACCCACTATCCCCTTCCAAAATTAGAGGCATATATCAGTTTACATATTCATGAATTGGTGGGAAACAACTGTCATCTCCACAGATTAGGAAAGGGAGCTGACGGTTGGAATGTTAGGGAATCTTTACAACTTTTTGTGGCTAATTTCTGCAACAGACTGAAGGACCTGGGTTTTCAGAAGATATCCTGAGTTTTTCTTTTTTTCCATTTTGCTGAAGCTGGACAGCTGAGCTCTGTTTGTGCTGGGGACTGTGAAAACACAGAGGACCAGAGGAGACGGAGCTAGATAAGAAAAGGTGTGTATTCCATGTCCTAATTCTACTCAATAATTAAGGGAGGCAGAAGCACAGCGATGTCAGTACAAGCAGATGTGCATCACTCCCTGTGCAGAGATGATGCAGCAACCTGTGCTCCCACAATTCAAACTAACTTTCTGCTATTTCATGTACCAATGGAAAGACTCCAACCAGCAAGTTAGATAACATGCTAAATATAGGCTGACAAAAGAAACAATGAGATATATGTTAATGCAGAAGTATTGAAACTATACAGGTGGTGCAAAACAAATGGAACAGCTGCTGATGTTTTAAGAATGAGAAGTTCTTACCTCTGAAAGTGAAGTTTTAACTGGTTTGCCCTCTCTCTTTGACATTCCCAGTTTTGTTCACCTTGCTGACCACTGAGAGAGGAGTGAAAGAGTTGGAGTGTGTGATTGTAGGGTGCTATATTTTTATGTCAGCATTCTTCATTATTGCATTGGCTGTTTATGCTGCTGGTGTGTAATGTTGTGAAGCAGATGAGCTGGTAAAGTATGAAGGGTATTCTATAACCTTTGCTGTACTTTGAACTACCATACAGTAACTTACAATTCAGAAAGGCTGCTCTGAGCAAAATAAAAATACAATAATATAAACTCCATTAGGAACTGATGCACTAGGATTCTTGTTGGAGGAGGGCAAAATGGTCTAATTAATAGCTATTGCATTAAACTCATGCTGCAGTTGCAGTAATGATACTGATAATATTGATGGCATTGAAGATAGAGTTTAGTTTAGAATGGAAATGAGAAGAGTATTCATCTTGAACTGCATATTGCTGTAGGCAGTGGAAGGCCTCAGAGCTTCTTTGTTTTGTTGTTCTGCTGTTCAGCTGTTTTTATTTGATAGTGCAGCTCCAAGCTATTAATATATATATTTACTCAGGACAGAGCCTGTTCATTTCACTGGAGCCCCACAGCTGATATTTGGCTGTACTGAAGAATAAGCATTTATTGGATTTCACTCCTGCTGTTTGGTTTTTCAGGGACAGCTACATGTAGGTGGAAAGTTATCTAAGGGGGTCTCCCAACTTCTTTATAATTTTTATAAAACACATTTCTCTCTCTTCTTTGGCTTGTGAAAGCTGTTGGCAGCAGGGAATGTCAACTCCTGCATCCTGAGATAAGGTTTCATTCTCATCAGTATTTGGTCTCCATTCAGACTCCTGTTGATATGTTCTTTCTTTCTCTTTACTGATGTATCTGTTTGGCTTATGTTATTGTTCAGAAATAAACACATCACAGTCTTCCAGTACCCAAGCTGATTTATGTAGGTAGATGAGCTCTTAATCAAATGTCAAGGTCAGTAAAGCTCCTGCCCACTCAGATATTAATGCCCACTGTCTCACAAACACCATTTATTAGTATGAAATGTCAAATCCCAGAACTGAAACAAAAATGACTGAATAGGACCAAAACCTAGCAAGCAATCCAGAGCTTGGAATATATATTGGGAATTCATCACAATAACTGACACCCAAAAGCACTTGTATTCTGAATGGGTCATGCCATACAACTGAGATAAAGACAGCCCTGTGATCAAAAGAAAAGAGTCAGATTTACATATACTGGATAAACCCCTTTTCTGTACCATTGAATTTGGTGGCAAAATTATTCTTGCCAAAGAAAGATTAATTTCCTTGCCTTTATCCAGACTTCATTCACCTGTCTTGTAAACTTCAAGGTTGCAAGTGCTGTCTAAGGTGGGGCACAGTTGCAACCAAGCATCCTAGGAGTTTACTCAGGTAAAAAAAACTCTCAAACACCCAGTTGGACAGGTTTGCCACACAAAGAGTGTGCCAGGCTCCCAGATACACTGTACAAAACAGCTAGAGCATCCATCCAGCCAGACGTGCAGATTTAGCTAATTAAAGGATAGTCCTCTGGTGAAGAACTGGTGTAAAAGCTCTGAACTTTCCCCTTCAGAACAACAAGAAACTGGTATCCACTTCAAATACCTCCCTGACTTCAGGAATGGTCTCTTGTGATGGAGGACAGCCTTTCTGCTCCCTCAGTGGCAGTAAAATGCTGGGTCATTAGGTGTTGAAACTTCTCTGAGTGAGTCTTATCTGTTGCCTCAGGAGCATACTTATTACTTGCTTTGTTTATGTTTTAATTTACTTTCCCTAAAGATAACACTTCAAAGCAGCAATTAATATTCTTGTAACCTCTTTACTGGTTCATCTTAACACCTGTTCATACATTTACAAAGAGAAATTCTGCATAAGGAAGACAGTAAATGTAGGAAGTATTGTAGAGGCCTTGACATATTCCCAGTCTTTACCATTAATTTCTGTGTTTAGTATTAGGAATAATTGTAGGTTTTGATTATTCTAGGCTATGAATTTGTATGATGGCTTGAACAAACTATCAGCTTGGTCTTGATCTTCATCCTAAAATCTCTTAGTCCAGAGCTGTTGATAGCACAGCTGGCTGCTCCATTTCACCAGCAATAATGTTCCACAGAGCCTGAAAATTTTCCTTTTCCAGGATCTTTCTCTGCCATTCCCTGGATTTTGTAGTGAAAACTTTTCCATACATTTTCCAAGCTTGTTCAGCCATTGGCATAGGTCCAAAACAGTCATGACTGTAGATGAGAAAGCACTAGAGCAGTAGAAGCAGAAGCACTGAAAACTTCCCTTTCCAAAAAGCCATGATTTCCATGGTTGTCTTGATTTGTAAGGTCCAGTCCCAAATTACTGTGTATAGGAGAGCATCTCTATCCCAGATTCTCAGCAAATGTCAATCTAACTATGGCCACCGACTCCAGAGCAGCTACCAAAGCAAGTCTTAGAGCTGATTCTGCTATTTGCTTTCCCCAGAATAAAGAAGGGTTGTTTTTCATTAGCATTTCTGTCAGTACCTCGCCTCACCATGTGTGGTCTTACACTGATTTGTTAATATGTGGTCACTTGTTCATGATTTGGATTAGGAATGGCTGGCAGGTATTCAGCCTGGAATCACCCATTTCTACAGAGCAAAAGGTATTAGGTTTGCTTTTCCATTAGATTTATAGGATTATAGCTGAAATCAGACCTGGATCCAGGGAGTTTTATGATCTCTGATCAATAAGCAATGAACAGGGGTAATATTTTTCATGTAATATGGACATGACATAGGATGTCAGAATAGCATTCAAACAAGGAATCACAAATCTAGTTTGCTGGGAGGTACCATTTACTAACTGAATTTCTGTTCAATTCTTAAGTTTAACCAAACTGGGGATAAGCCTGCCCTATATAAACGAGAATAATATTTTACTTGGTACAGGATTTAGAGAATAATAACATCTTATAATAAGACAAAGTTTATGAAAGCCAATGAAGTATTTAACAGATAATGTTAAACCTTTAAGGACCTGTGTTCTCTCTCAAGATCTGTGCAGAAGAGGTACTGAAATTTGGCCTCCTGCTCTGACATTCTATGACTGAAATAACCTTCAGACTGGCCAAAGCTTCCTCTTATGTGGGAATCAACAGAAGGGAAATATTCTTGCATTTTTAACAGAAAGCTTCATTATGCTAATTTTGTTAATTGGTTACTGAACAGCTTACCCTAACCCTTCTTTCTAAGTCTACATCTGCTCTCATTTTTCACCATATCTTAGTATTTTATACAGTATTTATTTTCTTTTTCCTTTTTTTTAAGTGGGTATCAATGCACTTAAGGCTATTTTACTGTACACGCGCCTGCTTCACTGCTTTTTACCTTTCTGTGAACTACATAACATTTGTTTGCAAAATAAGCTTCATGAATCCATTACTGCATTCAACAGTGTTTTTCCCCCTTCTCTTCTGCTACCCCATGCAGGGTGTCCATTCTGTCTGGCTGAAGCAAATGCAGCAAAGCCAAAACTGCCAGATAGCAATTCGTATTTTGTTTGACCTTGCTGGGACAAGTGGTGGTCTGTGTTATCAACATATTAAAAGCATCCTTCAGGGTCAAAAACTGGCCATTAGAAAGCAAGGATGAGTAAGAATGTATAAAGGCTGTCCCCTAATCAAATACTTTCTACAACTGCATCAGCTTTAATGAGAAATGGCAACTCACGGCACCCCACACATCTTTTTATACTGTCAAACATAAATGCATTGGAATGTATAGGACATGATTGGCAAATGCAACCGCCAGATCTGCCAAAAATTTTGTGCATCTTGCCAAATAAATGCCAATCAGATTGAGCAATATAGACACTGACTCTGGCCTTGGCACCTTTGAGCAGTAAACCTTTACCCTGATAATAAATGGTAAAACACAATTGCAGTTTGGTTTACCAACATATGGTCAGACAGCATTATCTCAGTCCTTGAAAAGAAGAATCACTCTTCTTTTTACTTCCCCTTTCTTCTCCAATTTTTTCCCATTTTTTTTAGAAAAATAATTTCATGTTCTCCTCCCTATGCAGCCAATAGTATATTCTTCTGTTACCAGTTATGAGTGATGTTCTGTGCACTGGAGTGCACAACCTGTTTTAATGAGCTCTGGCAGAGCATCAGACTCATTCCCCCTCCCCCTGTCTAATTACGACCTGCCATTTGTGTGACTCTGGTTCAGGATCTATCAGCAGATCCATTGGATACACCTATTTCTAGAGATTTATAAATAAGCAATAATAATGAGCTTAAAAATGACTGAAGAATGGCATGCGGCTGCAATATTTTTGGATCCTTTCTACACTGTTTACCCCATGGGCTTAAGATGTTTTTGAGGTCTATGTAAAGAGCAAATTTTCCTGCAATTAATGTATGCTGTCAAATAATTTATTTTTTAATTGATTACTTGAAGTAAAGTTGTGAAACTCTTTGGTGACAAAACAATTTGTGAAGTTTCACCCATAGTTCAAGGCCCTCATCCTGCAAGGACAAATACACATATTTTACTTGCTGCAATTTAGCAGACATGTTTATATATCTAAAGGATGACTGATGTGCTTAAGAGTTAAGCCTTATGAAAGTCTTCAGCAGACCTCGATCAGCAGTAACAGGCTGAAGCTACTTTTGGTTCCCAAATATTGATAAATTAGTTTAAAACAAAGCATTTGAAAATTGCTTTGAGTTCTACTCATTTGCCAACCATGATTTTTTTCTGGACTCAGATCCTTGCAGAAGGATATAGGATATATATCTAAGAATTTTGTGTGTGGACCAGCCAGGGACATAAATTGCTACAGAAAAATGCCACTCTGATGATTAAGGATAGGTCTTTGCCATCCTTTTCTAATTTTTCTGAACTAAACAGGAATTTTGCTGGAATAAAATATGTATATAAGCCAATCAACATGGTGCTCAAGTTGTTTTTGAATTTTCTAAGGCTTTATGGATAGAAATACATACACATGCATACATATGTGTACAAAAAAAAAGCTGATTTGAATTTCCAAGCTGTCAGTCATTCTCTAACAACTGTAGACTGTAATCTAGGACAAAATCAAAACATACCCTCTCTGCCTGCAGAGATGGGTCATAAAGGTTTTAGGGTTATAAAGCC
Organism: Donacobius atricapilla; assembly: GCA_013397315.1. NCBI lineage: Eukaryota > Metazoa > Chordata > Aves > Passeriformes > Mimidae > Donacobius > Donacobius atricapilla. Next base: position 247,738 of record WBMY01011597.1, read on the forward strand.
ATCAGCTTACACACTAATCAGATCTTAAAATATTTGCTGTCTGTTTAGTAGGGTTGACTTAGGGTCCACTCAAGAGATTTGGAAAATAAAGGTATCAATCTTCACAGTTGTTACTTTGCTTTAATACAGGAATGAGTCATTTACTTTGCTTATTCCTGTAGTAGGACACAGTTCAAATTTCCTACAAATCAATCTCAACTTCACCTGGTTACTAAGCAGTCAATTGTAGCACTTTTTTATTAGCGCACTTTCTTGGTAATTCAGTGGCCTGAGCCCAAATCTGGAGCTCCCATCAGGCCCCAGGAAGAAAATTAAAGATGACTGAACAAATAAAACACGTAAGAGTAAATGCAGATCTGCAGTTCCTACTACCCACTCGTGTCTGGCTTGACTGAATGGCCCAAGTGTCACTGCAGTACAAAGAAAATTAAATTAAATATTTCATTTAAATTCTACACCTGGGATTTCCTTACTGTTATACCAAGAGTATACAATAAAGACAGCACTTGCTCTTTTTTCTTTCTACATAGTTATCAATAGAGCAAAATTGATTATCTGAAGAAAGAGGAGCTTTACAGGAGGTCACAAAAAAAAATATTATTGCAAGCCCACTTCACTCCCTACAGCTATTTAATATGCTTTCTGCTTTATTTCTGTCTTGCATTTTCAAATCTCTGCTTTGTTCTCTGAGCACTGCATGCCATGGCTCATGGGCTGACTTTGCTGTGCCCAGTATCTCCTGCTTTCATCTACAGAGCTTTTCTGGCTCTGTTATCTGGAACGTGTTCCTCAAGGGCTGGTTAAAGAGTGGATGATGGGGTATTACTTCCCTTATCCAATACACATGGATCTTCCCATAAGACAATGCTCAGGCAGTATCTGTGCTGTTTGTCAGTCTTCCTCTGCGTTTGTAAATCAAGAATGTAATTTAGTTAATAGGTTTCTCCTTGTATGCCCATTTACATTTCTACAGCTTAATATATTCCATAAATTAAAAGGTTCAAGGGGCATATTTCAAGTTCAAACTGTGGCTACTGTTTTACAAGTGAAGGCTGCAATAGCTGTGAAATCCCAATTTCCAGAAGTGTTACATGTGTTAATTTTGCAGACAATGGTATGATGGTATACACAGATGTAATAAGAAATGTTATCAAATAATTCTAAATTAAAAGTAGAGGAGTTCCATTTACCTACATCTACCTATGACTGAATCAGTATCTGATTACATATACCTCTGCATCTTATGGTTTCACCTTTTTTGCTGCCTGCCTTTCATAGATCCCTAGTACAAATAAAAACTTTACTCTTCAAACCACTCGGTCATGAACTGCTACATCTACAGTACCAACAAATTCCAGGTTTTATTAGCTGGGACTGCTATGTCCTGTTTTCTGCAGAACTGACTGGCATTGTTTGATTAAAGGGACTGCAGGTACTAAAAATATGGTGTTTCAAATTTGAGGAGGACATCCAGAATCTGGTGATTTTGTCAAACTTTATTTTCCAGTTTCATTACACTTAGAAGAAGTCACTTGCTGCTCCTAGAGAAGTAGGATGCATATTGGCCACAGACAATGATGATTGTTTTTTTATTATTTATAGGTTATATAATGTCATCCAATCTTCAGGTATTTCTGCTCTCAATAACCTGAACTAACATATAATATTAGAGTTCCTATAGACCTGGGATTTGCTGCAAGCCTTTATGACTTTAAACATGACTTGCACCTGGCACTCACTTTTCCTATGTAGAAAGCAGAAACAACAGAGTGGGAATTGTGGGAGTAACACTGTGGGAACGGTGTGTGGATAGACAAATTTAATGGCTGTGAGACATTCCAGAACTGTTGAGAGGTGGCCGCAGAAGAACTCTGGTAAAATCTGTAACACTAATGGAGTGATCCATTGAGGGCTATAGTAACCTTGTACAGAAACACTTCATGGTGGCCTAACACTTTTGGATTTCCAGTGTGAATTAATGACCAACCTTGTTCTCCATTTGGTTTTCTCGTTGCTGTTCCTTTCAGAAACAGTGTGAAAATGTGAAAAGAAGTTCAGTTTCCCTATTTGACACCTGCCAAAGGAGTAATTCTTCATACTACTTTTACTTGCATTCTATTACCCATGTCAATAAAACAGTGTTAACTAAAATGAGCTCCAGCGTGGTTTTTGGAGTATCTCTCTCCTGACCTCTGTATACAGGTAATAATTTCTAGGGCTGATCATAGTTCCTGAATATATATAGAAGGCTCTATAAGGCCTGGATATAGCTCCTTTGTATTTGCAAGGTGGCAAAATGATGGAGTTTAAATCTGAAAATAAAGGTACAGAAGAGACAATTTCATGAGTCATAAAAGTAAAGATTCAAGACAAAAACTGTTCAATATGGATCTAACCTTCATTACTGTAATTTTTCATACTTGAGCTGATTTTAGATAATAGGGGTGGTCCCTGGTAGTGCCCATTAGTCCTTTGGTGCATGCTAAAGAATGGATTCCTAGAGTGGTAGATATTGAAGTTCAAGGATGCTGAGACTACTGAAAGGCATCAGAATACAATATAATCCTGCTGATAAAGGAAGGAAAATGCCAAACAGCCAGTACAGCTTCCCAAATGTCTACTCAAAGAATGGAAGGCAGCAAGAGTGTTCTGGAAATTGAAAGAACTATATATATAAATGAGCAGAGCTGGAGAAAGATAAGAGCAAGTGAATGTGCACTGAGGTAATTTTGGTTCAAGAGGAAACAGTGAATAACAGAATATTTGAAGATATTGAAAAGAAAAAGTACACTGATGAGAAATTAGACCAGGTAATAAATTATCAGGAGGATTATCTTACTAATGATTCAAAACATGGCTGAGCTGCCCACACTGTGGGTTTGGGGTTTTTTTCTTTTTTTCCAAGTTTGGTCTGTAAAAAAGAGAAACAAGGGAAGGAGGTGTGGTTAGTTAAGAAACAAAGAAAATCTGTTCTTTCTCTATGACTGGCTCAAGGAGCCCAAAGCTTTAGCACCCTTCCCTATCGCAGACTCACCTGGAGACAAGCATGTTTTCCCCAGATATCTACCTTCACTTCAGGGAAAGTTTGCTGAACCCAAAAAAGTTTCAATGAACTTTTTTTATCAATGAAACTTGACTTCAGTGTATTAATTTCAACAGCAAGCTAGTCTAACATTTGCAAGAGGGATCCTGAGGCTAGCTGGATAAAATAGGGACTTTGTATCAAGACAATCCTCTCTGACTCAGTTTATATTGCTTTAATTCTAAGAGATGGGAACAGAAATATGCATGGAGATATATGACCATAGGGAGCTAGACAAGGCCTTAAGTGGAGTTCTCGGTACTCTGAGACAGAATAGATAATAGTTGGCCTATTTCCTTTTCCCAAAATCCTCTGCAAAACCTCGCAGAACTTCCAGAGGTAGTCTGGTCCCAACTCTTTTCCCATAATTCAGAAGGATTTCCTAACATCGCAACAACATCATGTGTTTCAAACAGATCTATTTCTTTCTTTTTATTGTCAGTAGAAACAGGGAATTAAACATATCATTGTCTTTTTCATGACATTTCTTGCAGGTGATTATTACATTCAGCTACTTCTTTAGCAATAAATTCTGTCAGCCTTTCATTTCTAAAATTTGTGTTCTTGCTGGCATTCTCTCAGCTTTCTCCAAACTGTCCACACTTTTAAGTGTGAGATTGAACGTGGAGTACAGTGGTCCTGGAGAGCACCAGCAGCACTAAAAATCATGGCAGAATTAGATCATACTTCTGTTCCACACTTCAGAATAGCATTTGCTTTCTTTTTCATGCAGCATCACATTTGTGGAGTCATTCCTGTTCAGTTCATGGCCAGATAATTATCTGAAGTGATTTTGCACAGCTAACCAATTCACAGTGTGTGGTGTTTCCATCTAGAGATCTGCCTTTATTGGATGTCACCTTACTGATTTCAGAATGTTTATCCAATATTTGGCAATGTTTTTCCATCACCATTCTCAGTTTTGATCTCCCTCTTACAGACCATCCCAGCCTTTTGTTCTGATCTACATTGAATTCTTTTTTTGTTTTATCCTCTGTTTCACAATCTCAATCAATAGCAAAATGCTTACAAAACCAGACACAGGAAAGATCGTTCTGAGATTACACTTGTTTTGTCTTTAGTTTGATGTATCAACAGACTTTACAAAATATCTCTCACAAAATCTTATTTAAAATGTATTGAAATTATCTCAGGTGTGATCACTTTTTAGCAACAGAAAGCAAAAATTGCCACAAACAGGGGGCAAGAATGCTTTAACAATGACAATTTAAAGGAAGCAGAAAATAAATATTTCATGTATTTCATATATCAGCATATAATTTCATAATAAATTTGCCAGTTTTATATTTTAGTCAAAGAGTAATCATGCAAAAAACCCTCTTAAATATTAGAAATATGAGAAAAATATTAAGAATTAAATCCTTCCTCCAAAATGCCAAGTCCTGTTTTGTTATGCACTGCAGTCCCATAGAAAGGACACACTGGAAAGTCCAAAGAGAGAGCCAAGCACGGTGAATTAAACCTTACAACGAAAATCTAAAGAAGCCAGAACAATAACTAGCTCTGTGTAGTAGAAATATTGTATCACAGCCCAATGAGGTGATAATCTTTCTCCCTGTGGCTTTGGTGACACTGCACATGCAATTCTGTACACAGCTTTGGCACTCTAATTCTGGAAAGGTGTGAGTGAACTAAACATAATTCAGAAAAAAATCCTGAGGGGATGTGTGTAGATTAGAGAGGACGCTTTTGAAAAAGAATTAAAAGAACTGTTAAGATTTGCTAAAGAAAGGCTCTATGTAGTATAACATCTACATTTGATGAGGAAGAAGTGAATTTTTCCAGTTATAAAATGGCTCGCAATAATGAATTACAAAATGAAGCCAAAAACCCAAACATAACCAGAATACTAGAAGGAGCTTCCTAAGTCTGTGGCCAATGTATGTGATTATTGCAAATGAAAGAAACTCCCTTTGTCCTCAGTAGCAGAACTTGCTTGAGAAATTCAGGAAATGGATGTCATCTTCATGAACTTTCTGAACACATGATAGAGTGTCATCTTACTTCCATCCAACTTTCTATCTCAATGTTATCAGAAAGTAGACTCCAGGTTTAGTTTGGAGTATGGAGTTTGAAAAATAGGATCTCTTAGTAAACCTTTCCAGAAGGCAGTGAAAGATGCTCAAGTCAGGCAAAACTGCTATTTAAGATATTTCTCAGACTTAATGAATAATCATTGTTCACTACTGTTAAGAAGCAAATGGAATTTTAGTTGTGTTCTTGTCTGAGCAGCTGAGCAGCAAGGGAGGCAGTTATCAAAGGAAAAAAGGAGTGTCCTGGTCACATGGATGACACAATTAGATTGGATTCTGTTAGATTACTAAGCATCATAGAAAGATGCAACTTGAAATAAAAAGCATCCTACCAAATAAATGAGAAATGGAACTTTTACATCTATTCACTATATCCCATTCTTCCTCCTATAAGTGATCCTATCTTATAGGTGAGACGGAGGTCAACTGGGGCAAGGCATGTATTTTGATATCTATTATAGCTTTGATTATTGCACTCTAAGAATGTTAGGTAAACCAAAAAGGGGACAAGGACCACGGAATTGATAATCTAAGTAGGTTACGAGGGTTCACATGAGCCCCAGTGACCAGGTGCAATAGAGAGAGACAGGCCACAGCTGATACAAGACCATTCTGCCTCAGGGATTTTCAGAAGGGAGAGAATGGGCCCCACATAAGTATGCAAAGATTTGGTACCATTGTTATTTTAGTCAGGGTAACAGGGTGCAGCCTCTTGGGATGCCCTCACCAAGAGAAAAGCATTTGCCACTGTTTGTTGCCTTCAAGATTTGCCCTTAGGTAAAAGAAGCAATGACTTAAGTAATTGATATAGGTTTTAAACAGGAGGCTCAGAGAATGTCTAATACTGGTTAAACAAGAGAAAAGTACTACTCCTTTGACTAATACACACAAATCCTTTTTTTCTATGAAAGCCACTTCTTAGTATTTACATTGTTTCTACCACAATATGTCTTCTCCAGAACACTGTTCATATCTGGTATTAATACCTAAATCAGACTATGAAAAGGTGTATGTTTAACTGCAGTCCATATATATTTATTGATTTTTTTAAAAAAACTATCCTGTGATTTATTTTTAAATAACTAGCTTCAGTCATAGTTTTGTAGAAGCTTGCACAATTTATTGACAGACATTTTGCCAAAAAACCTAAACAGAGAAATATTAGGTACACGACTGCTTCTGCACTTCAACAACCACCATTGATAGAGAAAATAGTGGGAAAAAAAACAGACAAAGGATGGAATTTTTTCTTTTGGCAGACAGATCAGCATTACCATAGACATTATTATTAATATTCATATTGTGCCTCAGGATACACACACAAAGCATCAAGAAAATTTTAAAAGGTGAAACTTAGCAGAGTCGTTTTATCTGTTTCAGAGATTTTATCAAGTTATATCAAATTGACACTGTCAAAATCCAGAGATTGCTACCTGTCTCTGATGAAGTTATCAAAATCTGATGAAAGAAAGCTGGGCTACATTTGTTAGTCAGGAAGCCTGGCCAGGTTTGCTTCCACACTTGCTGATGAAACAGAAGTTACAGCTTGTAGAGAACAACTGAATATTTCCATGTGTTGTACCAGCAATAGCTTTCCCTATCTCTTGCTTCCAGCTACCAGCAATACTCTCCCCCTAAAATCTGACAAATGGACCATGTTCAAAGTTGGCTAATTGGCGCCTCAGTAGTGTGGGTGTGACTTGTGTCACTTCAAACTCTGACAGTTCATCTGCTCTCAAAGGTAACTTCCAGAGAAAGCCCAGACTCCTCTTTTATCATCCACTGCTATACAGTCACAAGTCCTTGCTGTCACAATTGTCAATAGACCCAAAACAAAACTATTGTAAAAACAGCTTCTGTGCAGTCTTGAAGAATTTGAGCTGGTTCAAAAAACCTCATGAAGATAAAATAGTATGGTAAAACAGCTTCTAAAATATTCTCAAAGCTCATAGAGAAGATAAAATTGAATCCAATTTTGGAAAGTGTAGGATTGGGCATGTCAGAAGTATGCAGCAATTTAAATTTAGTTTGCATTCTTAAAATAAATACATTTCTGCAAAAATTGTAAGATATAGAGGAGCCACAATTAATTACCCCATTTGATAATAACTTTTCTCTTAAAATACATAATAAATATTGTCAATAACTAATAGTTTACACTGATTTAAAATGTCAAATGTTCACTCTCCTGACTGCTTTCAGAGTGGAATTTATAATGGCAAATTAGCAGACAGTACACTCACCTGGACTATGCCTCTTGCACATGACAGGGACTCCTCACTATCATTTGGGAAAAAGCATATTTATAGTCTTTACAGCCTAATAAAGACTGAAAAAACCACCCCAGTCAGCTTGACTGTTCTCACTATTACTTCACTTAAGCAGTGCACTTGGAGAATACATGGTTTAAACAGGTAAGTGTGCAATATCTTTGATGTAAGGGCTCCATTTGAGTGCCTGCATTTTCTTACTGGTTTACCCAGTCTCAAAATAAGATGATGCAGTAGGAATCACACAGACAGCATCTGGACTTCAGACAGTCTGATCGGTAATGAACTGATGATCAGTAATGAACTAACGATCAGTAATGACATAAGATCATGGATATGTCTGTTTTCAGGACCAGCATCTTTGTATTGGTTAACTCCATTGAAATTAATAGAGTTGAAGTAACTGATGTGAAAATATGAACTAGTATTTTCTTTTTGTAGCTTACATGGGCTTTTTTTAGTGAATCTCAGATGTCAGCCTGTTAAATTTGGAGTGTTCAGAAAATGGATAAAACCCCTTCCTTTTTTAAATGTAAGTTTTACAATCATTTTAAGTGTTTTGTAAATTAGATATAGCAGACTTCTCAAAATTTTGGAAGAAAAGAGGGGACAAACATGGGCAGACACTCTGTAATGTATGTCAACAGTGAGTTCCCACTCAGAGATTTTTCCATAAAAATATTTTTCTCCACTGCTATGGCAAGTCATTGCTGACTGTATTAACAATTCCAGTAACCACTAACATGTGAAGTCTTTTTCATATGACTCATCACTACCAATAAAGCTCTAAAATGAAACACAGAATAAGAAAGATTGACTTGATTTGTAACTCATAGGTCACTTAGAAAAGCTTTTTTAGAAACAGACTGTTAAACAGTTGAATTTGTCATGGTCTCAAACTAAAAAACCTTCACCTCAGTCTCAAAAGTATTAGTAAAATGAAAATAAAAATGTTGGGGTTGTAAGAAAGACCTTGGCAAGCAGCGATTAAATAAAATAACCTTATTTTACTAAGTCTTCACTATTTCTAGGCAGCAACTTCCACTCTGTGTTTCATCACCTCTGACTGCAGGACTAGTCAAAAACAAATTAAAGCAAGGATGTGAGAGAAAGGGCAAAGCAATATTTCCTCCCACTTCTCTGAGCTGGCTTGCAGTAGTCTGAACTATGGCTAAGCCTGAAAGTGACCTAATAACATGGCAAGGCAGACCTCTTTTTATCATATCTTGGACACCTAGAGGAAACAAAGACTAAAGAATAGATTCAGTTCCCTCAGCATCTCAGGAAGCCAAACCACTGGTGATCAGAAGGCCACATGAGGCAGGGCACGATGCCAGGGTGTTTGTGAGTGTGTTTGAGTCACAGGCTTGAGGAGTATTGCAAGAGCTGGCAAAAGCTGCTGAAGATTATCACAACCCTTGTGCATCTCTGCTGGTTAAGCTCTGAAAGGCACTGGTGCTTGCAGAGAGTCCTGTGGGTATTTGTAAGTGTGTGTGTACGTGGGTGTGGGCCTGATATTTCTGAGTCTGAGAGATTTTAGCCTGCTAGCAGCTGCTAACTTTTCCCAAGGGAAAAATATCTCAAGAAAGCTTCTTCTCAAAACAATCTTGGTAAACAACTAATCCTTTCTCAAAACAATCTTTGTCCAGGTGGTGTTTTGTCTTTCTAGTTCTGATTCTCTAGTTTAAACAACGGGATTAGAGAGGTGTCATTCCTATTCACCAATCATGTTAAGTCTGTATCGGAACACCTTACAAAAGGTAGTAAGAATTAGACAATAAGCCTTCTCTGTGCTCTTTGCCTCCTGAAAATTTTGGAGTTTCATTCATTTTTTCATGTCCTACAATGACACATGGGCAGTGATTCCTTCCAGAGATCACTCCTGTATATTACATAAGTTTCTAGTAATTGTCCACTCTCTTATAACATGGGTACATATTTACATCTGTAATGCCAGGATCTAAAATAAAGATGCATGAAAGTACTGGGTCTGATTATAATTTGAACTAAAGCAACTGTACCTGCTTTTGGCCATGTTATGAGGCTGTAAATGGGGGGAAAATCTCAGCAGATCTTTTTAAACGCTCATCTCCATTGCTCAACAGGTGTCAGACATTTCATGTAATCATTAGAATCAGGCCCTATCAAAAACCAGCACAACATAAATTCAAATGGCTAATAACTACAGTTTTAATGCATGTCAGCAACCATATGGAGATAAATTCATACTGTAATTAAAACAGTTCAGAAATTCCAAAAGTGAAAAACTGTATTTGCAGTTCCATTCACAACCAGATTAAATGGTGTTATTTTGCTCATCTCATAGAAAATTTTATTCATATTTTTTGAGGAAGTGTCTACATAAGCATCTTTTTTGTACAGTTCATGAAAAAAACAGAGGAGTAAGACCATTTATTAACTGGAACCTGACAGCATGTACACATGTGGTCTTATTTGCATAATTCAATTTAACTTCTGTGGAACCACAGACATGAGCAAGCACCTCACGTCTTTAGAAGTTCATAAGATCAACCTGTGTCTGTTTTTCTTCTTCAGTATTGTTAAATTTGATCCAGTGTAACTACACGTGAGTACTGGGCTGCAAAAGCATAAATTAAGGCCTGATGATCCTTCACGTTCTGGTTTATACTGTAAAATAATACTTGCTAACTTATAAAAATTGAAGAAAGGATGACCTTAGGTTTGATATTTTCATTACACTGAAAAATCTAACAAAACAGAAACAAATCCATTTTAAAAAGAAAGGAAGAATATGAACAGTTAAATGCCACTGTATGGACTTGGCAAGGTAATGGAAAAAGCAGCGCTTTTGTTTGTAGAAGTTACTATTCTGCAAGTAATTTTCACTATTCTAGCTATTATTTTTCTATTGATTCTCTAGAATTTAGATGAGAAAATTTAGCATTTTTATTCTTTTACACTGTCCTAAAAAATCAAACATATGTGTCTCCTGCAATGGAGATGTACACAATATACAGGACTTCTATTTTCCTTCTTTTATTTAACTAATACTATCATAGAAACTTTTTAGCTTTAGATGAAAAACCACATCTGAATGACTTTACGGAATGTCAAAAACTGTTAGGTTAATATAGCAGATTTTTAGCTGCTTGCCTTTATTCTCCTGTGCATAGCTCTCACTACCCCTATTTTCCTTCATTTGATCATAAGACTAGTAATAAAACTTCACTTCACCTTAATAAAATGGAGTCAAAGCATATCATTTAATATATTTCTATTTTATTTTAAATAGACACTGATTACTGATCTGAAAACGTATCATTCTATACTGCTGTACCTTTCTGCCTCATTTTTTCATTTATATCCATTGTTGACCGTGATGGAATTATACCAGCAAAACAATAGATCCCAGCCTTGAGAAGGTGCCTCTCTGCTAGGTCAAACAATTTGCCATAATGAAAATTGAAAAAAAAGAATAAGTGCATTCACTAAACAGTCAAGAACATTGGCCTTTCTTCTCCATGCTTCATGATAACAGATTGGCCTTGCCAACTTCAATCACAAAAACATTTTCATCTGTAGAAGATCTTATAATTCTTGTTTTGAGTGATTGCTTGTAGATGACAATAGCATCTAGAGACATAGCAATAAATATGAACTTTATTTTATTTAGTGACCAGCGCTTCTGAAAGACTGCAAGCCGACTAGAGCAGCAGAATATTGAATACATAAAACTGCTATTAAAGAAGGTTAAGGCTGTGTCATAAACTATCTAAAATGTTATTATTATTATTTCAAGCTCAAGCTGATATGCTGGTGTACTGTTGGGAGAAAAGAAAAGAATACAATAGCTGGAATAAAAGCAGAGTCAGTTAGAAAAACTCACTGTAATAATGACTTTGGGACTACTCCAATACAAAAAAGGGCAGATCCACTGTGGGTTACAGCCAGCATCAGTGATACTATATCAAAGTCATTCTACTCCCAGACCACAGGAAATTTTCTTTCCAACTAATAGTCTAGAAGATGCAAGGATTTGCCTTGTTTGCAATTAATACAATGTGAACAAGAGTAATGATTTGGGAAGTGAAAATTAAACCACATTTCTTCCATATTTTTTGTTTCCACTACTACTTTTACATTTGGAATGCAGTTGATAGTGTTCATGCAGAACAGACAGAAAACAGGTCCTGTTTACTGCAGGATACTTCAGTTGGATGAACAAGCAGGAGTTGTCACAGAACTTTGTCACTCAAATAACAACACCTTTGTACGCATGCACTCTTCTCCCACTCCCATGAAGCGTCCTGGGGAGTGGGAACCCTTTCGAGGTTCTTTGGCTCTTTAAGCCTTAAAAATGGTGTTAGGCATCCATCAGTGCCATAGAAACATGTTCCCAGATCACTACTATGTGTACTTTTATTTGCCCCCATAAAAGTAGGCTCAACTCTGCCTTTCAGTACTGACTTCAGCACTGTCTGGTAGGAAAAAAATATTTACTTCTTCCAGAAAGGTGCAGAGCAGCCTAATACTTTCACAAAGCTTGGCCAGAATACAGGTACCGCTGACACTACTTCTAGCACATTTTAGAGATCATGACATATTCCACGTCCCTACCCAGCACTCAAGCCCCAGTGACCCAGCGCTCTGTTCCTCCACTTGGGAAGCACTTTGCCTTCACATTCAGTTTATGGATGGTCCTAACTCTTTCAGTGAAATTTGACCTATGAACTTGAGCCTTAAACAACTTGAACTTCTTAACTTATGCATGAAAAAACAGTGCAAAAGCCTTGCCATACTTTTGAAATTATTCCTCAGGCTATTCCCCCGGCCTCACAGGTCTACCCACAGCTCCTATAGGGTGTCAGGAATTGCCTAAGGAGCATGGGCAGGTTTGCAGGCTGCACAGCCAGCCAGGAGGAGTTTCAGCATTTGCCTCCTCTTGATAGCACTGCTGAGTTGAATTCATGATTTCTGCACAATTTTGCTGTTTTAGCCACAATGGTTGGTGGGTAAAAGAGAGAAGATGATGATACTTGTAACAACTCTAATGAAAAATGTAAATGGGAATTATTTCTAGCCTGTGTGAATTACAAACTCTATTTATTAACTAAGTGTTATGACTTGCAGAATGGCTTGCAATTTACTTTTGAATTGTACATCTGGTTAAAACATCTGAATTTCACAATGTGATAATCTGCTGACTGCGATGCTCTTAGATTTTAAATCAAGAATATGTTTTTCTTCTATCCAGTGCCCCAAAGAGCTAAAACCGAGGTAAAAATAATTAAATATTTTCTACACCCTATTTGTTTATATTAACATTAATTCCATCTTTTTTTTTTTTTTTTCAAATTACTAACTGGTGGGTTTCTTCTCTCAGCCTTTATATCTCCTTGAATTTTATAATCCAGGGATCCTGGAAAGCAAAGCCTGTTCTGTAGCTGTAAAGCTGACAATTACATTAGAAATTTGCTACATCTACTTTGCTCAAAAAGAACTCCTCCACAAGTGAACAGAACATCTGAATGGCATCTTCAACACCTTGGCATATCTCGTATAACTGCAATCTGGTGCCAGGCACTGAAAGAATTAATTACCCACTACCTCAGCACTGGAAACATGATGATAACAAGCAGATAAATGTCATGTACACAGACATGATGTGGTAACAACTTTCTTCTTTGATAACGATGTAGATTTGAGCTGCAGTTTAGAGGTAGGGATCAGAAGGTTTTTCTTTGCCTTCCTCTGTGGAAAGTCTACCTCCACACAGAAAAAAACAGGCTGATTTTCTTTGTGTCGTCTTTTCTTTCTGTTTTTGTCTTCAGTGTATGCTCCACAATATGGGAAGTAATTTGGATGGTAAAAAATCTTCCTCTTTAGAAGCATTAAAATAAAAATCTATTTTTTTCTATAAATCAATCATATTCCATATCATATTATTTTTATTATAATGTGTGAGGGAGAAGATAGGAGATATTGCATATACTCATAGGAAATGCTGCAATTTTAGGTTAATCACTGAAAAAAATTACAGCTTGGTAACGAGGTTAAGAATGAAAATGTGGTCTATAAAAAACCTATGTGATATACATTTCAAATACAGTTTTAATCAACCCCTTATGGAGGAGGATGAAATCTAAGTAATAAAAATGACATACTGCCTATGAAAGTTTTAAAGTCACATGAAGTTATATCCTAAAAAGAGGCTGGATAACCTCACAAATAGTTATTGGGTATCATGTATCAGCTTTCCCAGGAAACTTAATGGGGTTGACAATGGCTGTTACCAGCACTTTCCAGGACAGCTTCTCCGTGCTTGTCAGCAACAAAAGTAATGCAAGTGTTAGTAATTAAGTAAGTAAGTAAGTTAGGTGTCTCAGAGCCATTTTTCAGTGTTATTTTGTTATTTTTAAAAAGCAAATTGTGATCAGATATCACATACAAACCAGACAGATGACAATGTCTTAAAAAAAAAAATAACCAAAAAAGATTCCTAATGGGGTTTACATATTTTTTTAAATAAAGCTTTGTTATCAGGTCTAAATACAGCATTTCAAATCAAGAATCCCTCTCACACAAGTAAGAAGTAAACCCTAGCATACTTATTAAGGTGTCTAGAAATGCCAAGTAAGAAAGCAAGGGGCATTGGAAAGGTCATTTTTATTTTTTAAGGGCAGTTTAAAGGTTGTTAGCTACAACTGTAGCTAACAATAGGAGCTTGGCTTCTTTTACAACAAAGAAAAAGCCCAACAAATTTAACATGACAAAAGATAAATCAGTGCTCTTGAAGAGCTATTAAGCCATAAGTGTTAATTTCCCTTAGTTAAATCTTTGCTCCATCACCTTGTTATATATGAATCATTTCATAAAAGTGAAAAAATGGTGCTTTAGAAATATTAAAGTCATAGTTTTATGTCTTCTTGAATAGGTCAGGTTCTTAAACTTTCAGTAAAGGGTATCTAAATGCAGCTATCTTTATAAATGCTAAAAAAAGATGACAAAGTGCAGTGGAGAGAATCTGGGAAAAATCAAGAATACAGACGTATCTCAGGTCTCATTGGCTTTTAGAAACACTTTGAACAACAGCTGTAGCCACTGGGGTGCTGTAATGACATAGCCCATTATAAAAAGTAACACTAAGTAAATGTAGGAGTGGAAATTTAACAATTGGACGTTTAATGGCCGCAATTATGGCAAAAGAATAATGAACCTATTAGACAGAAGAACTGGCAATTATTCTAAGGCTTATTGCAATACAGCTGTGAAAAAAGTAATACAGAAGCATGCTTAAAAATGGTTATTAAAGGGGGATAATGCATTCTGTTTACCTTGACAGAAGCAATTTTTCTTCTGAAATGAAATGGAGCTTTTTGGCTATCAGACATGGGAGCTCAGATGTGATGGATCCTGCTATTTAAAGGTAATGTATTTTCAGATATGCTTTTCTAGGTATAAATGATGTCTACACCAAGACTATAACAGCTAGATTTATCAGTCAACAAACAGACAGAGGAAGGTGTTTAAAAAAACCAGAAAAGAAAAATAAATAGCATGCAAAAATTTAAGGTACCCTCTAAGCAGTCTAAGTAGCTACTCTTCATGAATGGAAATATTAAGAATTAGTTGTCTCTTATCAAGACAGATTAGGTGCCCAACCCATTAGGCAGCTTGCAAAATTCCCACATTGGGATTCAGGTATAATTTGTTGGGCTTGCCAAATTTTCAGCTTTATACATCCAAGTGAGGGTGTGAGGGTACGGAAAGAAGTAAAGAGTGGTCCAGGTGAAACAAGGAAAGCTGTAGAGGAAAGCCTCAATTGTCTCATAGGGAAGTGTAATGTCTGATTAAAGCAGTACATAATTTTTAAATCTAGCTTCCTTTAGATAGCCAGAAGCAACAGTACAGGGTGGGAAGTTGGTGAAGGTTTTGGTACAAGCTACAGGATGTGATGTTTGTCCACATACTTAGTGATCTGACGGAAATTCAGAGGATAGCCATGCCAACCTTGCCCAGGCCAATGATTTAACTCTGTGTTAACAGAGTGGATGTTAAATGTTCCACACCAGGTCATGGAAGTGTTTTTAAAACCTACTTTAAAAGCCCAACTAATCAGTCTGTGTTGATCAGCTTTCTACTTCATTTAGTGTATCATGATAGATATATTACATACTTTTCAGCTCTCAGCCATTCCCACAGAAGAGCTCAAAACTTAAATATGGATTTAACTTGGAATGGCAGAGAGTGTAACCAAAGAAAGGGCCTCAGGGCTCATAGTTTATCATTTGCTGCAGACGGTTAGAAAGAAACCAAGACTTGACTTTAAAAGGCAAAGCGAATAGGATCAACTAATTGAGGAATAGAGTCTTAAAAAACACAAATCTTAGTGCCTTATGAATGCCTTTTTAAGGCCAGGAACAAGATAAGCAAAACCTTACTCACTAACAAAATTCTTGTCAAGGACCCTAAGCTTGCTAAGTTCACGGAAATGAATATGTACAAAATCTTGGCTTAAACTGCATGACAATTAGCAACCTGTGTATTTGATTCAGGTTCTGGGACTAACTCTGCCTGTTTTATGTAGCTATGGCTGCTCAAAGCAGTTGAAAAACTGCTATGAGGGACCATAAAAATATTCCTGTTTGCTCTAAATTATTCAGTAGGTGATTTAGGCCCAAGGCCAGTGTGTGAACATGGGTAGGGAAAGTGGCTTTGAGTTTTGGGTCAGTTTCCTAGCATGCGAATGAATTTTGAGAATGAAAGGGTCAGCTGAAGATTGACCCACTGACTTAAAAAGGTGTCTGTCTAAAAGCAACATGAAATGAAAGTCAAGCTATTCTTAATGTGTACCAAATGTCCCCCTTGCACTGCAGTACTTCTGTTACGTGCTTTGGTTACTCTATGGAGCTGGTTCAATATACACATATTCCCTGCATACTTTCCTCAGGAAGTGTCAGTTGCTGAAAATGAGTCCCCAGATCACTGAGAGCAGAAGGCCCTTCAAGCTCAGGAGTGGGGACCATATAGACTATGGAGAAACATGCTCTAGAGACAGCAGAGAAGACCACTAAGGAGCTCAAAGGTAAACATAACCCAGTATTTCTTGTCCAGAGTCAGAACTCATTTACTTCTGAAATGCAGCCTGTTTACTTATTCCTAAAATATAGAAATATCTATATTTATAGATTACTTGTGAATGATAAAGTGAGAAAATACAATATGATAATATCCCTGAAAGAGAAACGATATTTACCTATATAAGTGTACCTTGAAGTTAGTGACACTCATATCATCACTTCTTAAGCATGCCAGCCAGACAGAATGTCGTGATACTATAAATTTCCCCACGTATACTTCCTCCTTGTTTCCTCCATCTTCCCTAAGACGCTGCTGTAGAGGTTTCAGACCATACTTACACTAGCAGTGTATTGCATCAGCGTGCAATTATAGTTGCATCTTGCAGTACGGAAGTGACTGTTTGTCAGTGCCTCAAACATTAGACTTCCCTTTAGACTGCAATGTATCAGTGGTGTCTCTGGCTGGGAAGGTGGTGTTTTCGCACATTCAACCCAAGCATGACTAAGAATGAAGCTTTAAAAGCATAGCCTGTTTGATTAGTGTTGATGTGCACATCAGAAACCAGTAAATAGAAAATACAAGAAGGTGAGTATGAAGGAAAGTGGAAAAAAACATACCATGAAAAAGTGCCAGTAAAGCAGGATGTTATCCTCAGTTGTCATCTGCTGAGAATATATTTGTTCACCAAGCAATAAATAAACATATCCTCAGATTCCCTGCTTTGAAATGATGCTGCGGAAAGCCACATTGCTATTACAATTGAGTTTAGGCTATCATTTGGGTTTTGGCAAAGAGATGGCAATAGTTAACTATCTCTGGGAGGAATGATTCATTCAGGAGGAGGAATAGTATTTTGAAGACCTCCCTTAAGCTTTTCAGCTTCCCAGAGATGATGCATATTACACAAGACTAGAGAAGAATAGACACTGTCTTTGAAGAGGCATTAACATGCAGTGCCATCTTTTAAATGTTTTAATTGCTGGTATTCAGCATTTGTAGGAGTCAGACAGTATGTTTATATCAATTTTCTCTTTCTTACTAACTTCCTTTTCCCTCAGAAATTGCCGAGAGGAGTTTGTGCTTTTTTTCTTTACAAGCTGTACATATTCATCTGGATGCCCCTCTGCTCATTATCCTTCTGAGAAAAAGCCCTTGCTCTTGTACCTTCTAAAACTTCTTACAATATGTGTGCTTTTTCTAGCATGATTATCTTTCTAATAGTACAGAAAGTTACTGTTAAAAAATATAAGGACTATAGCGAAGGATAAAGCAAGACTGGGTAATTTTTAGTCTTCTTGAATGTGCTGATATAATTGATTCCTGAATTCTAAAAATTGCCATTCAGATAGTCAATACACTAGGGACAGACAATCAGGATTATCCTACAAAGTTTCCCTTCTCTCTCTCTCTCTCTTTTTTTTTTTTTTTTTTTTTTTTTTTTTTTTTGTGTGTGTGTGTGTGAGTGTGTGTGTGTGCTTTTTGTTTTATTCTTGTGTTACAGTGGATCTTTTTAAATGAGCTGTAGGTTTTCCTGGTTCATTTAGCTCCGTCTGTCTGCTCCAAATAAAAATGGAAGGAATTCCACTTACTGTGCTGAGGCAACTGTGCAGTGAAAAACAGGACAGTTCTGTGAATCAGTGCAATCCAAGGCTGGTACAGCACCGCACAGACACCGCAGCTTGAAGTGGAAGCAGCACAGTGTTGATAAATGCCACGAGCACCCCAAGATTCCCTGCTGGGACACTAAGGGGGGTTTTGGATCCAAGTTGTTTTGTGTACACCAATGTAGGTGTTACTAAGTTGGAAGACAGAAACTCTGAAATGCAAGATACATCTGTTAACATAGCTAAAAATACATCCAAAAGTGTCTGTGAAGAGCACAGTGAGTAGTGAACAAAGGCTTTAAATGGGATGAGCAGAATACCCACAATATTCCTGCCATTAGCTACTCAGTAGGGCGAGTGGAAATCATCAGCTCAAATGTCACACTGACTGTGTGACAGACTCTCTCAGGTCTGGTCCATCAGAAGTTAAGCATTTCCTGTCACCAGACTACAGCATCAAATTCCTAACTGAAATAAAACCTCTGAATTCTCACTGCTTTGGGGAAATAAATGTGGAAAATAATTAGCTCACATATTTTTAATGATTGCCTGTAATTTTTTTTTAGACAGTAAAAGGTAATTCTATGCACAGCTGCATTTCTTGAGACCGAAACTAGGCTATATTATTTATAAGACAAAGGCAGTACTTACTTAGTTTCTTTTATGCTTTAGGACTGGACTGGCATCCTCATAGACAGCACCAAGATGTTGTTTAAAAGAAAAAACAAATCATGCCCCCTAAAGTTTCACAAACTTAGAGTACATCTGCAAACATCAGAAAATGTTTGGAAAGTTTGGGTAAACTCAAACTTCATGAGAATTGTTTATCCCTAATTTGCATGCATGAGTCATGTAATTGCCAATGAGTGATGAAATAGGGAAGCAGGTGGTAGTGTCTGCATACTGAGTTATGAGTGGAGCATTCTGAGGCAGGATGGTTTTCAGTCTGTCGGAGAGTTACTGGGAAATGTGACAGACAAGGTTCTTTCAGTTACTGGACAAACAGAATAGATCTGAAAAAGCAGTTTAACAGGCCAGCCAGAAAGCTACATTAGAAAGTCTGTTATAAAAGAAGAAAGATGATTTCTCAGATAAAGAGGCATGAAAGGCTCAAAAATTACAAAGGATTCTGAGGGCTCCTATTCTAATCTAGCTCATCCGAAGATAAGAGAATAAGGAAGATCAGACTGATATAGTTGCAATGAGTGAAAAAAAAGTCACACCCTTTTTATTCTGCCCAATGGCCTCATTAAAAACAACAAACTACCTTGTTATAAAACTGAGATCCACTGTCTGTATCCTTCCACTCTAGCACAGGCTGTAGTACTGCATGACATTTGCATATTCCCATCAAATTTAGGCTGCTTGCACATCTTTCTAAGCAGTATTATACCACAAAAAGTCACTAAATATCCAGTAATACACCATCCTTTTGACTAAAGACAAGAAAGGGAAAGAAAAGCAGGTACACAACCTTCAAAAATAGTGTTTTGGAAACTGACTATATGACTATATAGCATTTCTGAAATGTTTCTAACCAGTTTTGTATGTAATGCTCTTTTGACTGCTAAAAGAAAAAAAAAAAAACGGAAAAAAAAGAGACTAATGAGATGGAATCTCAGCTTCTCCAGCTCAGGATCAGTTCAGAAATTAACAGCACCATCATGGATACACATATGACATAGTTGTAAATCCTGGGAAAGCACTGCACACTACAGTGCAAAACTCTTTGCTTGTCATAAACTAAGCAATCCTGTAGGCTGGTTTACAGCCATACCATATTTCAGATTACAATGGAAATAATTAAAGCTCTCTTTATTGCTGGGTCACTAAAGTAGAACAATGAAATTCAGTAGAAGCATTGCTAACTCTGGATAGCACTCAGTAGTGCTCTGCCATTGAGATCAGTATTTCTGACTTGTCCATTTTGAAAGATGATAGCTCTGTACTGAAAGCTAAAGGCAAACATTTTGTCATTGGCTTGTTGGATTACAAGCTCCATTTAGGACTAAACCATCCGTACAGTGACAGAAGAGAGAAACCATGTAAACCACTACAAACTTGAGAGTCATTGTGGGATCTCAGCTGTGAATGTCTCATCCTCAATGAAAGAGATTTTCCAAGCAGTAAAGTCTTTGAATGGGCTTGAGAAAGTATACCTGCATAGGAAAGAAGTGAAATTCTCCTGCGGTTTGCTCTGAAAGCTGCAGTTTGTCTACCTGAACACTGAGTTTGAGGAGCTGTCTGAAAAGTGAGATCCCTTTTACTGCAACCAGGAAGCAGAACAAGCTGGAAGAAGAAAAGGCAGGAGGGAGCTATTTGGATCAAGGTTGCTAAGCAGAATGAGAATAGAAGGTGAAGCAAGATTGACGGAATTTTCTTGTCTTCAGATTTTCACTGCTCTAAAGTCTTTGAGAAAAAAGTGTCCCTAGGATTAAGAAATGCTTTGCCAAACATGATTTGTGATTATTACCTCAGTACCAACCCAGATTCATACTGAAGCTGCTTGGCTTTCTGGTTCTATCACATCTTCTAGGGCATCAGCAGACCAGGGCAAAGCAAATTAATTGTCTTGTACTTTGCTCTGTATGTTCTTACATCTCTTAATGAACAGTTTAACAAAACCAATTCATATCCAACAAAGAACAGCCTAACAGATTCTAGCATTTGTGAAATGTCAAGTAGATTTGTGTGCTCACAGAATCCAGATCATATTTTTAGATCTAAAAGTCTGACCAACAACATAATCTGGATGAAATGAGAATTCTTACAAACCACCAAATAACAACCATCAGTGTTCAAGAATCTGCTCTGGTCCTGCATTTCCTATATTTGTGATTATTAATGCATTGATTTCTGTGTCCAATGTGCATAAGGAGAAACTATTGTAACTGTGTCTGTAGGAAGAGTGGCACTTGGCAAATAAAACATTCCTTGAGACAAGGTGGTTGTAAAATTGCATACAGGTCTATAGCCCTCTGCTCTTCACTACAGCTGAGAAATAGTTCTCTTTGGCTAAAGTAATTCCTTAATGACTATCAATTATGATACTTGTTGCTGGTTTCTGTTATATTCTGCAGATTTCCAGTTTAGTGCCACTGAGACAGACACTTCCTGACCTTCAATACATTAAGCTAATGTATTACCACATTAAAGTAATCAGATGACCACAGCACTTCCTACCATCTGCAATTTACTTTTACAGCAATGAGTGCAGAAGCCATCATGTTTGTGTTGTCCACTATTATAATAATCTCCTTGCTACGTAGCTTTTAGTTCATTATTATAATGCACACTTCCCAAAAAAATGCTGGTGGCTATGAGTAGGTTTTACTTGCTGAATATAAAAGCAAGGTCAGCCTTTATGAAAAATGTAAATTTGACACATTAGGGAGAGGTGATAGCCTTTATTATGCAAATGAACACAATAAGGACAAACAGCCCAGCTTTGGGAGCACAAGGCCAAGTGAGGGGTTTTTTTTCCCCTCGAAAATGGTAATAGCTGTTACAATAATATATATGTCTTTTCCTGAAAACCTTGCCTGATCTGCATTCTTAGACCATCACAACAACAGTAATTTTCCCCTTTATGTGTATACAAAATGGAAACCTTGGGGTTTCTCAAAATTCTTTGTAATTTTTCTCTATGTTGTAGTGTTTATTCACCTTTTCACCATAAACAATGCCTGCATAGAGACATAAGTGTGCAGCACTGAAATTGCATCACAAGTATTTGACAGAGAAAAGGAAGTTTCCCTTGTTAGAACTAGCAGAAGGAATTAAGTTAGAATGCAATAATTACAAGAATGGAGAGCTTTGTATTTTTCCAGGAGAATGTATAAGGTCACTCAGCAGAGAAAATCCTAAAGAAGGCTTGCTGCATGTCAGCAGCAAAATAGGATCAAATTCTAGCTTCAAGTGGCATCTGGACTTCGTCATGGAGGTGATGGAGCAGTGCAAACAGAAACTGCATAATAAATCTGTATATGTTTTAAAACTTCTAAACTTACAATCTGGTTACATGATATATCCTCTTTGAAAATATTACAGATAAACTTGTGCCAGCTACAGTCCATCAATTTTATGAAATGGTATTTAATGAATGCAGCAGATTTCCCCAGCATGAGTACAGAACCATCATGAATAATGAACATAATAAAAGAAATACACCTCCAAGCACAGAACAAGCTACTGACTACACCATCGCTTAAAAATAATAAGAAGAAAAAAGAGGGTGACTTAAAGAGTTATCTGCAAATATCATTCTGTAAACAAATTTGAATATAAAAGCCATACAGCATCTTTATCCTTCAAATTTGTATAAAGGATTTGTCATCTCTGAAATGACAATCCATTCAAAGTACAAAGGCAAGTGTGCTGAAGGCGCCAGTTTGATTTACCAAAAATACCAGGAAATGGGGCAGGATGCAGCTGAGCATAAATTCCTATGAAAAGTTATCCTCAAGTGAGTGATCACCAGGGAGCAAAATACTTGTACCTCCACTTCACAGAGATTTCAAGGAACAATAGTGCACTTATCACTAATCAGTATCATTGTCACTGTACTCCAGAAAATTGTATTTACAGAGGCTTATTGCTTCCTTTATTTTACTGTCCCCAAACAGAAGACAGATCAAAAATGGCCCTAAACTTCCCCTAAGCAGAAATAAAAATACACAAAAAATCCCCAAACCACTTGCCTCCCCATTCAGACAACAGTTTGAAAATGAAAAGAAATGTATTTCCCCGTGTTTTCCCAGTGTACTGCCTACTACATTCAGGCCAGTATCACATATTGACAGATCAGGTAGCTGATAGTGTGATCACCTGGCAGAGCGGGCACAAAGACAGCTGTACAGCCTGCATTTCCTGCCTGGCTCAGGTAGTCTGCCCTGGGCACTGTTCAGTGTGAGCCTGAGAACAGGACGGGCTGAGGGCACCTGCCAGCCCTGAGCCCTCCTGCCTCTGCTGCCATCTTGCTGCTTTGAGCATCTCTCCACCGCCCGCACTGCTCCTCATGAAAAGGGAATGTGAATTAACAGTGAGGAGGAGGGAGAAGCAAATATCCCAAAGAGGATTACAGCCTCCAAAACACTTTACAGATAGGGCAGAGGCATCTCCCACAGCAGACGCTGGGTGAGAACAACCCTGAAGCAAAGCCCTTCCAGCATGTTAGCTGGGTAGCCTCCCCCTAGGGTCAATGTAAATAACTACCAAGGAGAGGCAGGTGGAAGGAATCTGGGTTTATCTCCTCCCTCCTCTGAACGGGAGCTGTGCTTCAGTGGAAACCTGCCCTCCAGAAGTTCTCCCCTTCTGCATAATAATGTTATAAATAGCAATTCCTGTTATGTAAAAAATGCTCAACAAGTCAGCAAAGACTTAGGCTGAAAAATCCTGGATCTAGCTGTTCTTAATGATCATTAGTTATAACTTGGCAAAAGCAGAAAAGGCACATGTATGGTCCCATGTCTGGTATGAAGTTTAAAAATCCAGAATCCAGAATTTTATATAGCATATTTACATCTCAGTTAATGAGTCTTCTGACTCAAGTGTGCTGCCTAGTGCCAAAAGAACACCTGCTCTGGATAGCATAGTGTTACCTCCACTATAGACAGAAAAGTTTTCAGCTGGCCATAGACATAGTAAGGGAAGAGAAACTAAATTTATTTATCTGAAAGTTACTGTCTCCTATGCATAGAATTAACAAGGAGAAGGTATGAACTTCTACCAGCCGATAGAAAAGGAAAAAATTGGCAGAGAAGTGGAAGAAATATAAAGAGCAAAGTACTAAGTGGGTGATGTGGATGTTAATTTGAACACAGAAATGTTGTTCAGATTTTAGGATGACTAAGATGTGTTTTAAGGGATTTCAGAATTAATCAGAGGCTTATTCATGCAAAGCAGTGGTATGCATGGGACCCTGTATCAGCAACTGTGCTTTTCACTGTTTCTTTTTTAATGTTTCAGGAAGCCAATTAAAAAACCACAATTATAAGCAATCTGGTTATGTCACTGCATTTCCTGGATGGTAAATCAGTAAAATGAGGCTTGGACTTTGTATAATTGTGCCCATAAATGTCTCCCTGAGGAACTGAAATATACACGGAAAAGATACATGGGGTTTGGGTTGGGTTCATTTGGAATGAAAAAAGCACAACCCTACTGCAAAGCATATTTGTGACACTGGGAAAAAAAATAAATGTGATTGTTGCCATCTGGCTCTTTCAAAATGATCCCTTCAGAGATCTGTCTCTGCCTATTTATACCATATCCATTGTCATCATATCTGACCGTCCTGTGAGACAGCACTCTGGGCAAGAAGCACGTAGGATGATATTCTGAAAATTATGGAGAGGCTTCTCAGTGAAAACCAGCATAGCAGATTAATGAATGAAATATGTAGTTTACACCAACTGAGAATCTGCACTCATGAATTAATCACCTGTTCTTAAAAGATTTTAGAAATACTCTTGTCATGGCTATTCTAAGTGTGCTCATCCTGCCTCAGAGACCGGGGATAAGGGAAAATGTCTTTTTTGCTTTCATCCTCTGAGGAGCGTTTCAATGTCTGTACAGACCTATCTTGTTCACACAGTGTTCATGTGTCTAAGTGTATTCACACACAAATAGACCTTATGTCAGAAAGTTTTTACCTTCATTTTCTGAAATTCTCTGTAAGGAGCAAGGCTAAGAGAGCATGGATGGGCACTGAAAAGAGAAAAACTGAACATAACTTAAATACAACTACTACAAGCTAACAGAGCATGGATGGGCACTGAAAAGAGAAAAACTGAACATAACTTAAATACAACTACTACAAGCTAACAGTAAGGTAGGTAGGCAGTCCTTGCTATTACACGTCCAATATTCAGGAACATAAACAGAATATTGTGCCCTTCCCCTTTATAAAGCCATCTCGCCTTTTTTTTTTTTTTTTTAGGCAGAAGTTGCCCGACAGGCCCTACCAAAACTCATTTTCTGATTAAAAGCATTAGGGGCATCCACTTGAGGAACAGGAATAATACCATGTGATTAAGTATCCATTCACACCATACTAACATTAATTATTCACTAAAAAGTTCATGAGGAAGTCACAGAAATATCAATACCTTAACGACAAAGGTGCTAATAAAATATATTTACCTGATTTGTGGGAGGGACCTGGTTTCAAGAATTAAAAGTGGCCACATTCAGCCAATGAGTTGCTCCTTTCTTAATTTCATATCCCACCCAAATGATAAAAAACTGTTCAAAATATTTGATCAGCAAAGATGCAAATCCCAAATAAAGTCCACAGAGTTTCTTAGTACAGCAGAAGAAATGCAGTAAGCTTTAGGTGTTTGTAACTAGTGTTCTAGTCTGTGTAAAATTATGACATTATTTAAGACAAACTTATGCCATTAAGACACACACAAAAAAAACCCCAAACCTGAAAAAAATCTTTAAAACTAAAAATGGGTTCAGAAATTCTGTTTTCTTGGCAAAACCAGTCTGACAAAAGGCAGGGGACACAGACAGTTGCAGTACTTACATAATTCTCCAGATCTCCCTAAAAGGGAGAAAGGGAGTCTTCTACTTTTTAACTGTTCAATGACTTCTGAAAGCTTTCAAACTGGTTTTCTATCCAATATCACAGACCTAATATGCTCCTTAAGTACATAAAGACCCCATAAAATTGCCCAGTGTTCAGCTATGAAAGAGCATCTGAAGCCATCCCATATACATGCCTTAATCCTGCTCCTATTTAACTCACCTCAGAGCAGCAGGGGGTAGTTCTCTGCTGCTTTAAGTTTCCACAACATGCCCTAATCCCTGCTCACTGCTGGCCCAGCACCAGGACCAGTTCTTTTGACAAAACACGGCTGTGGAAGCCTTACAAAGATTCAGGAACTTGTACTGGGGTGAAGGACTTGGGGGGAATGCAAACACCCAAATTTTGTCATCTCACTGAACCTTTCCTGCACTCCACCTCACAGCAGACAGTCTGATTCTGATGTACTACTTAGTGTAAAAAGGTATGAAATTTGAATCAAAATCAGTCCCATGATTCTCTCATGCCATCTCATATGGCAAATCCACTCAACCATATTTGAAGTAGGAAGTATTTCTTACTGATCCACCCAGATTTTCACACTAACCACAGCTGCCAATAAAAAACCAAACCAAAACAAGCCAGTACAGAGAGTAAGAAGTTAACAGTGACAGCTTTTACAGGTGATCACCAGGTTAATTTTTAAATATTCACAGGAGCCACTCTTGCAAAGGCTGTGAAATGTAAATATTTATCTGAACCTGAATACATACTACACAGCAAGTCTCTAATATCCTCATTTTTCTTCAGCATTTTGCTATGAATAACTCCTCCAGAGAGGCCTGGTAGTTGATTTTTCCACTACGTTTCAGCCACTTCTTAGAAGAGTTTCTGCTTTTCACTCTTTAAGGATCACTTTTGTATCTGTTTTCTAACCACATCTAGCTCCTTTGCTGGAGGTTGATTTTTCTTTCACTTTTTTTCTTCAAGAAAAAGTATCATTTTTCCAACTCCAACTGTTCATCCCTTTCTCTTCAAGTCACAGAATTATCATTCTGTAGCTGCCTCTAAAAAACCCCTTCTATTTTATATAATTACTTATAGATCAAAATAGCAAAGAATGTCTTTCCTATTGTCGATTTTTAGAGTGTTTCTGATAACTATATAATGAGAAAAGGCTTTGTGCTTTGCCTGTATCCTAGCTGGATATTACTTGCATTTAGATCCTGAAAAACCAGAGTTTGAAATTAATTTTCATGAATATTTATTGTAAAAAGAAGACACATTTGAAATGATACTGTTTAGGTTCTGTTAAGGTGCAATCGACTAGCTTTCAGACAGAAGAACAGAGGCTCAGAAAGAAATTATTCGAGATCCCTGTAGGACTCAACATTCAGTCCAAATCATCCATTTTTCTTCAATAGAGCAATGCTGATGTACTCCCACACACAATCTGGCCTTGTTCTCTGTGGTACTATTGCACCCAGTACTTCTTTTTAACAGGTTTGCCTTTGTCTGATTCAAAGATTTTTTTTTTTTTTTTTCATTTCTGATGCATCTCCTGGAGAAGCCTAATAATTCCTGGAAACTCTTCCAGAGATGAACGTGCTGAAATTTCACTGTGTAGGGGCAAAATATTATATTACATAATATTGAATTTTATTCCTATAGCAGAAATTTTCATCTGGAGATATTAGAGCCCTCAAAATGTAATTTTCCAACTTCTGAATTCAAGCATCAAGTATTAACCTGTCAAATAAATGTACTTTCAGCTAGACAACTCAGGAACTCCAGTGATATCTGAAGCTCATCAGACAATTCTCAGGGTTTTTTTCCCCTTGATTTCTCAGGTAAGTATTTCAAGCTAGACTGCACCTATGTATGAGCAGCAATCCTAAAGCAAATCAGTGCATGCATCCCACATGCACAGATAAATCATCTTCTCAGGTTTATTGTCCAGTATTCTGCAGTTACAGAGGTGAACGGCACACAAACTCCAGAAATTACTGAGATCCTTTCACATATGTGTCTGTGGGGAGCCTTCATTAACACCAGAGTTGAACCCCTAAAGCGATGACTGGACATTTTGCATGGCATCCTCCTGGCCCTTTGCCAAATGGCCTTTTGTAGCATTGGCACTGAGGTGTTATTTACATAATCAGAGTTTACAACAGCACGAGTGCTTGCATGAGAGGGCTGCACTTACACTAGAACATATTTTCTGACATTGCATATTCTTCATTAACTTTTAAACATTTAACTAATTAGATTTCACTTTGTGAAATGGACACTAAGGAGGATGGCCTTTATCCCAGCTCCTACTCAGGGAAAAATTATGGGATTGTGAGCAGCAAATGTTAATCGACTATACAACAGTATCTGAGTTCTGCTGCTGCCCTTCTCTTCCTGCTGCCCTTTTCAAGACTGAAGGCTGCCATTATTGTTTCATTCCTCTGACCTCTTATAAGGGCACCACGGAAAAGTCAGGCTGCTCTTTTCTTTCCTCTCCTCCCCATTAGCTGGCAACCCAGACCTCTCCTAATCTCTTCCCATAGTTTTCTGTTACCCAATATCTCCCTGCATACTTTGCTTCTGTCCTTACCTCTGATTTATTGTTCTAGTACTTACACATAAAATATAGGCACCTCTAGTTCTCCAGGTACCAAGACAATCTCTTAAAGAACAAATGACTGACATCTGTCCTATGATCAAATAGGAACAAGAAAGACATGTAAAACAAAATGCAATAAACCCCTCCAATGGTTTCGCTTGCTGCCTCCCTTCAGCCCATCTATGTGACCAAAGGGGAAACCATCTATCTGCCTCATAACTGGTCCTGAAACTTAGCAAAAGTGTCCACAGGAATAGTAAATCACTGCCTCCTCCTTCCCACTTATTTTTGTGTAAGCTTAATGTTCCAATGCAAACAAAGCTCATGTGATCACAGACACTGCTTGTTTGCATGCCTGTCTACCTCCATTAAGTAACTTTGGATTTCACTGGGTAATTTAAAACTAATTTCACAGAAAAACAAAGGTCTCAAATATAGGCATGAGTTTCATGAAGCTCAACACCCAGATACTAGGAAAGAGTCCCTGCTAAAACTTTAAATTAAGGAAAGGCAGGAGCAGTTTAAATTGTCTCTCTTTTGTTCAGTTTGCTCAGAGGGAGGAAGCAGCAAACAGTGAGTAGGTACACATTCATTAACTGGACCGGAAGTCTACACATAACTTTAAACCAGCCAAAGTATGTTTTCTTTGGATCACCAGACAGGAAAAAAGGTGGTAAAGAATATGTGAAGGAGCTCTGAAGCCACCGTAAGTTCAGTTATCACAGCAGAAAATCTCTCTGGAAATACACATGGTATAGGCAAGAGAGGCACAGGGGCAGTGGACCTAGGAGGGAGGTCCTAAAAGGCAGAGGACATAAGGATATCACAGTGTATGAAGGTTTTTAAGGGACATGGGGAATGTGGAGCAGAATCAATGGAGGAATGCATACTATTAAGGACAAATCCATTGCTAACCAGAGCTCGTTTCTCCTAGAACTAGTAATAAGGCTATGGTTTATGTCCCTTCCCTGATAATAAATAGGGTAACCATATCAGACAGAGCTTCTTCTAAGGACTCATGCAGATTTTTTAGCTTTCTAAATCACAGAAAAAGCTTCAAATGAATTGGGGAGACAATGGCATGAATGGCCTTATGGGGTAACAAGAAACTTCAGCTCTTACTGATACTGCTGAAATGAGATCAGTAAATGCAGTCACATAACCTTCAAAAGCTCAGGCAAGCCTAGTTAATTCATTATAAACGAAGGTAGCAGCCCTTGCTCTGTTCAGTTGTCAACATTTTTAGGTTGAGATAATATAATGGTAAAAAAAAATAACTGTGTTATCTTCCCAATAGCCTGACTAGAGTATTTGTGCTGTTCCCTGAAATTGTAGAGTTTCCAGAGAGCCCCTGGCCAGGCCAAATACAGGCATTTGTAAAACTGTCCATAGAAATCTCTGGACAAGGAATCAGGCTGATCTTGAAGAGCAAAGTAACTATCTTTATTAATTCAAACATGTTCTTATTAATAGATTTTTGTACTCTTATTAACATTAACAGCAGAAGAGCAATTGTTAAGAAGAAATACAGTAGGGGAAGGAAGAATGGTCCAGAGAGGAAGGTTTTCATGAGTCTTAAGGATCTTTGGCATAAGATGCAAATGAGAGAGCTTTCTGTGTCTCAGAAAAGTTACCCCTCTGCCCACAGGAGAAATATGTCTGACTCTGAGTCAATTAAATATGCCCCCAAGCTTGATTCCTATAGCCAGCAAGTTGGCTGTTATAATTGCTTATACATTACAAATTATGAATGTACTAATTTTTCATAACTTGGATGTGAGTAGCTCTGCTTTGTAAAATCCAAAGCAAACATCATTTATGGATTTCCCAACATCTGAATACAACTGACAAATCTGTTCAACAGAAATAAGTAAATTTGGAATAAAATTCAGGAAAAATGATGGATTCCTTGTTCATTTCCCAGTTCACACGTATTATCAAGCAAAAACATAATTGAGTTAAATTATGCAAGTAAATTTGGATCACCAAAGTCAGAAGACAAGCCTAATCCATCCTGAATCATCTTTTTGTTCCCTGAAGTTTTAAACATTTAATACCGAGAGGGGGGGAAAAAAAGTAAATCAAACAGCTAGTATACAGGGATCTGATGACATCTGATCTAGTGCCTGTTGTGCTCCATCAAACATGACTCCAGGCATACTTTCCTCCCCTTCCCCGCCCCTAAGGTGGGTTATGTGAGGAATAAAAATGATTCTTTCATGTATTCATAGCTAATACCTTTTCTCAAGCTAGCATGTAGACTGATCACAGGAAGAGAGTTAAAGTACTTGGTGACTTGTCACACTGGAGTCTTCAACTGTTTGAAATAGTAGATTATTTTCAGACACTTGCTGCTGTTCAGTTATACATTTTTGTTTTGTGATGCATATAATCAGTTACCATATTCACAAACTCAAGGTTTCCCAGAGGGACAAATTTTAAAGATAGGACTTCTATTGCTTTTCTGCCTTATCAAAATTGTGGCAAGCAACACACACTTTCAGCAACAAATATCTACAGAAATATCCTAAGATAGCAATCCTGTGCTCCAGACAGAAAACTGTTTCGGGGACAACCAAATTCCAGACCAAAAGGCTAATGCATGTGTCAAAAATAAATTACATAAAATAGGGAACCTTAGGTTCTATTATTCATGCATTATCAACATTATCAACCATTTTGGTGATCACAACAAGGAGAAAAACCTTTAACCAGGGCTACAAACTCTCCTTCCAAGTAGGAAAAGAACCTATTCTCAGTCAGGAGGAATGGGCAGTGTTGCAGTTGTGCTTTGTGATACCTGCATATCCCAGCCTGTGACAGCCCATCAGCAGCAGCTGCAGACATAGCAATGGGCACACACCTCCTCTGGGATACAATTGACCTTGTGAGCACACACCTCACAAATCCTTTCCATTTTATATTAAATAAAAAGGAGACATGTGCAGGAAGTCCACCAAAATTTGCCCCATATATCCCACCAGGAGCTTAGTGTCTTTCAATATATTAAAACTAGAATCACTTTTAAGTCACTGAGAGACTGAAACGTAATTCTTGATGTGGAGATGCACAGTGATGGAGGCCCAGGCAGTTTGGGACTGTGACTGCAAGCCATGGGCTCTTAGCTTGCTGGATGCAGTCAAAACAGTACCTAAGATTTCAAACCTTACTAAATTTAAGGGAAAAGAACACCAAAATGCAGATCTAAGCTTTATCTGGTACATTCCCCTCTATTAATATTGTGTGGGATATTCCCACAGGATGAGGAACACATCAAAGATGGGCTATCTTTGCTTATGCATCATTGCCCAGAGGAGAGGGATATCAACACAGTCTTTACATTTCAAATCTTTGTTCTGCTTAACATCAAAGATATTTCTAGAGCCCCCTTGTGAGAATCAAGATGTCATTACTCTGTGTGTTGAATGGGGAGGTGGTGAACAACGGGATTCTGGCCTGAAGATTTTTCCCTTCCCAGACAATATGTATTTATGTAACTTCAACAATAACATTTCATGCAATTCTCTTTGATTAGAAATGTGCTCAGAAAACAGTCCATTAAAACCAAATGAAAGGTCAAGTCTCCATTTGTGTAATTATGTTTTTTTCAAGAGAGATCAGAGAGAACTATGGCAACATATTGTGGATTAGTATCCGCCACCATATGGCACTTTAAAATGACAAATAGAAACCATGCATATACTTTGTTAAAGAAGCAAATTGTAACCAAGTTTTAAAACTATTTTACACAATCAACCCTTGGTGTTAAAGACTAGGAATCTGGGGATACTATCTTCTATTGCTGTTCAGATAAAAAAATATACAAGACCATGTCCTAGGAAATTATTTTTTAACTTCTGATTATTTTCTATTCTTTTCATTTGTAGTAGCTAAGAAATCTTTATAGTATCTATTTGCCTAAGGAAATATTTGAGTTGATTAAATACATGCTTAAAAGGCAAAGCAAAGATGCCCAAGTACAAAGGTTTTGTAGTTAGCCCTATTAAAATAATGGGGAAAAAAAATCCATGAAATTTAAATGGGATAGAGTCTTCATATCAGGACTGCTGACAGAAAACAAAACCAAAACAAGTTGTTCCTCCTCCTCACTGTTTTCCCTTCCTATAAATCATGAGATAGGCTTAAAAAGTAAGAATACAGAAAGAAAAAAAAATATTTTAAACCTCCTTCTCCTTTTGAACCGCTGAAATGTACACAGCTCGGCTGTAAGGTTTTGTTGCAAGATGAACTGCGGGTTTTTTGGGGGGTTGGGGTTGTTTGTCTGTTTTCTTTTTTACAGAGACCTCTCAAAAAGACCAAGTCTTCGGGGGGAAAAAACCCGAATCAACAAAGCCTCGCGCAATCTGACACGGGGAGAGCTCCGCGCCCCGCACACCGGACAGAGCCCCGGGCGCTGCGGGGCCGAGCGGGGCGGCGGCGCTGGGGCACGGCTTGTGCGGGGAGGGCCGCCGTGGGCCTGGGCCCGGGCTCC
>WBMY01011600.1:5533-117699 GCA_013397315.1 Donacobius atricapilla
TTTTCATGTCGGCGAGAAAACGGGGCGGGTCCACATATTATTATTATTTTATATATATATATATCATTTATATATATATAAATGATCCGCGGGCCTGTTTTCGCTCTGCAGGCTAATTAAACAATCCCTGATTGCACTAGAAGTGGCACAGCAGCCCAAGCCCGGCCGAAGTTGCGTTCCCATCTCCGGCCCCAGCTGTTAAATATTAACCAGGCACGGAATGGAGGGTTTGGAACTTCATACAAAAGGTTTTAATTAGGGCTTGGCCCCCAAACCTGCCCTCCAGATCCAAGGAGCCTCCTGCCCTCCTCCTCCTCAGCCTGCTCCAAGGCTGGACCCGGGGGCTCCACAATTCCCGCACCAGGAGCTGTCCCTCTGTCCAGAGCCCACCTTGCTCTGGCTGGCAGAGCTGATGGGGTCCGGCTTGGCTCGATTTTTATCATTATTATAGAATCCCAGACTGGTTTGGGTTGGAGGGGACCTTAAAGCCCATCCCATTCCACCCCCTTGCCCTGGGCAGGGACACCTCCCACTGCCCCAGGCTGCTCCCAGCCCCAAAGTCCAACCCGGCCTTGGGCACTGCCAGGGGTCCAGGGGCAGCCAGAGCTGCTCTGGGCACCCTGTGCCAGGGCTGCCCACCCTCCCAGGGAAGGATTTCTTCCTAATAATCAACGTCCCCTTCCCTTTGTCAGTGTGCAGCCACTGCCCCTTGCCCTGTCACTCCAGGCAGGGCAGGTGGCAAAACCTTTGGCGAAAGAAATGTCACCTTCCAGGTTTGCTGCGCCTGAACACTGTTAGGGCACCTCCTGGGAAATGCAAATGCACAGGGAATCCCCTCGCCAGCCCAGGCCGTGGGGTCACACACTGCCTGGGGCACGCTCCGGAGCTGCCCGTTCCAGCCAGCAAAGACACCCGGAGCCCCTGGAGCTGGAGCCCAGATGGACCCTGCTCCCAGCACCACGGCCCGGCCCAGCGCCTCTCCCCTCTCCCTCCTGCCCTGCAAAAGGAAATCCCAAGGGAACAACGGGGAACGTGGGACAACAGCGGTGGGCACCTCAGGGATGCTGCAGTGCTGGTCAAGGGACTCAGCCTGATCCTAAATGCGAGCTCAGAAACCAGGATCATAACCACAGACCTGTCCCTCTCCCTCCCCACCCTTCTCTGTGAGGAGGAGCTGCTGGTTTGCACCGTCCCTAAACCCGGAGCTTGGATTCACCCCACGGCACAGAGCTCCCATTCCTCCTGCTCCAGGCCCCGCTCAACCCCTCTGCACCAGAACGAAAAGCAAACACCCCGAGAGGCCGAGTGTCGTGGTGGCCCTGGGGGTGATGTCCTTTAAAGCCACAGTTTTGTCACCCATCCAACGGCTGAATCTGGGAGCCTCACACAGCACCACAGAACTGACCATGCCCAGACTGGGCAACCTGGGCTAATAATGAAATGACGCGGGGGTGAATTTGTTGTTACTGCCCAATTACACATTTTCCAGGCCTGGGAAAGGCCACCACTGGACATGGAAAGCAAATGTCCTGCCAAGCCCACGAGCTGAACAGTAAAAGCCCTCTCGAGGCACAACAAGCAGTTATGAATTATTAGGATTATTAATATTTTTGCTGTCGTGGAGCCAAATATGGAAGTGCCACGATGCCAGATGCTACTGAGCCATACAACATGGTCCTTTCCTGGGAGAATGAACAGCCTGTGTCCCTCTGGGCTCCTCGGGATGGTGACAGTGGTGCCACCTCCAGCCCAGGACCTCCAACCATCAGAAGGTGACTTGACCACCTCTTTCTCCTTACAACTTTCTTTGAAACAACGTCGGATAAAACCCTCTCCAAGTACCATTTACTGCTACAGCGGAGAAAATGAGGCCATTATAATGGAGGCTGAAAACCTCGGACTCGTTCCCTTTGGAAGAAAATCTCATTAAGTCTCATTCATCCCATTTCACAAAAATGTCATTTAACCGACTGGTTCTCTCCAAATAAATCCCGTTGTGCAACAGCACTGCCCTGGGAGAGCAACCCAGAAACTCAGACAGGGACTTCATTTACCAAATGACCGGGGACTGCACGAGCAGAGGAGCAGCCCACCCAAACACCTGCCTAACTCCCCATCCTCTTCACGCCAGCCACCAGGAGGGGACACGTAGGGACCCACACGAGGGGAGGGCGAGCCCCTGGGGCCGTGGCTTTGTGGGCAGGTGCCCAGGGAGCAGCTTGTCCTGCCCAGAGCGGCGGTGGCCCCGTTCATGTTCTGCATGTCCAGTCGGGGAGTCTATTTTCTCCTCCTGCCAACAGGGAAGAGTCACGTAGTGCCTGGGATTTGAAAGCAATCCGATGAACTAGGCAGGCGGTGGCAGGTACAGGAAGGTCTTCCAGAGTTTTCTTCATCTTTCTCAGCTTCTGGAAGTCCTTGTTCGCAGATCTACAGGGAATCTCTGTGTTCAGGTAGCAGCTGCAGTCATCAAGAAAGCAGAGTATCTTTGAATTTCCTTCTGATTTTCCTGTCTAAACTTGAATCTGAATTCCCAGGTTGAACAGAGGGAAAATTAACTATTTATATTTTATTTGTTAGCCCTTCTGCATCTGAGGTAAAAACTCAGTTAAATGAGGGAGAAAAGGACTGCAAAAAGCTGTTTAAAGCAGTGTCCTCCAGCCGTGCTCAGCCCTCCTGGTGCCCAGCAAAGGCCAGACACAGCCTGTCCCCTCCTCTCTGCCTGCTGCTGCGTGTCATGTTCACAGGCAGCAAAGAAGCTTGAAGTCAGATTGTGGCACCAAAAAGGAATAATTTTAGATTAAAAGAATCAGTTCACAGTCAAGCTACACAATAAAGAGAAATTAAATTCCTTTCTTTTCTTTTTTCTTCGAGCTTTTTTTAGAGCAGGTAGTAAAAAAAAAAAAAAAAAGAAAAAAGAAAAAGGGGTCTTTAGGGGGCCTGGAGCGCTCTTGGAGCATTGCAGATGTGCCAGTGCACACTCCCTGACTGCACCCAGCTAACCTGGCTCCTGTCTGCCCACAAGGCAGGTGCTTTGCTCCTAAAGAGATGGCTCAGGGTTGTTGTCCTCCCTCAGAACGGCAGCTCAGACAGCAGCAGCATGCAGGCTCTGAGGGTGGTTCTCTTGGACCCTGCCAGGGGCTTTGTGGAGGTGACAGGGGACCAGGAGCTCAATGAAATCCAAGCCAGCAGCCCCAGCACATCAGAGCAACGCCCACACCGTGCTTGTCAGGAGCCACGAGTCCTGCACCAGGGGACAAAGTCAGAGTCCTCCCCTTGCACAGGGCGACACCATGGGCCAGGGAAGTGCCTTCCTCATGGAGAAGCTCAAGAAACCCCAGAGATGCCAGCACAGCGCACCAGGAGATGCCAGCACAGCCTGCCCAGCTGTCCCCAGCGCCAGGCCAGAGCACGGTGCTGCTGCCTGACACCTCTGCTGAGGCACCTCTGCTAAAACCACAGTGGGAACACTGATTCATAGAATCCCAGACTGGTTTGGGTTGGAGGGGACCTTAAAACTCCTCCTGTTCCACACCCCTGCCATGGGCAGGGACACCTTCCACTGGACCAGGCTGCTCCAAGCCCGGTCCAACCCTGCCTTGGGCACTTCCAGGGGGTCACGAGGACACTGATGGAAAATCAGGAGGAAGCAGGACACAAGCATGCTGAGCTCCCTCCTCTCCATGCCCAGCCCCCATGGGGGTCAAACCCCCCCCAAGGCCCGCCCTGCTGCCCACTCCATCCCTGTGCCTGCCCCTCCCTGGCCAAGCAGGAGGAGGGCAAAGCCCTATTTACTGTTCCCACCTTGGCAGTTTGGACCCCGAGCCGGAGAGGGCCAGGGGCTTGGGGTCTAAAAATCACTTTCCCAGCAGAAAAAGTCCCCAGAGACAGGCACAGCCCAGGGAGGACCCACAGAGGGTAGGGTCCAGCCCCAGGAGTGTGGCTGGTGTCACCCTCTGTCACCGCGCTCGCACTGGTGGTCACGTTGATAACGAGATCAAAGGCTTGAGACTATTTCAACAGAAGTGCTGGGAACAGTCTTGATCAAAATAAGAGGAAGGCCCTGTGTACAGAAGACATGAGAGGTTTGCAACCCACATGTGGACCTTTGAAATTATTCTCCCTCTCTTTTTTTTCTTTTTTTTTTAATAAACTAGTTTAACATCATTACTTTAAGAGGTCTGAACCTGATGGGCTGTGTAATCTCCTGAAATACTGCAGGCACAGGGTATTAGCCACACAAAGACACGCTTTTCCAGTGGGGGGAAGAAGCACTGCCAGAGATACTCACAAATAAGACAAGAAAACATACAATTAGTTTTGTGGGATTTGAAGTTCATTGCATAAACTGACACACTTTTGTTACCGAGTCTCGCCAGATAAGTCCGATACATTTTCTCTCCTATAATCCTTTTACCATTTCCATTCCCCCCTACAGACTCTTTTCCTTGATGTTTTGTTCAGTGCACTCCCTGCTATCTGCACACGCTTGCCCAGATTTTTTAGACTTGAAAGGGGCACCGTATCAGCATTAACCGTTCCAGGAGAGCTGATAAAACACACGCGAGCACTTTGCTATCTATTAACATTTCTGAACTCCTTCCATCACCTGCACAGAATTGTGATTGAAGAGAGGGTGGGGGCAAAAGAAGTAAACGAGGATATTTGTGACCAACTTCCCATGATTTATTTTTTCCACCACCCCTTCCTCACCACACACAAATGAGGCATCGCTTTCTCTGCCACCTTCCTGTGGGAGTAACAAGGACAGCAGGGCTGCAAGATTCCCCATCCCTGGAAATGTGCAAGGCCAGGTTCAACAGGGCTGGGAGCAACCTGGTCTAACGGAAGGTGTCCCTGCACATGGCCCTTGAATGCAACATTTAAATCCTCCTGAATTCTTTTAGTCAAATACGGATTTTTGATGGGAAATTGAGCACTGCTGCGGCTGCTGGGGATGTACCTGTGATGCCACGGCAGAACAATGAGTGTGGCTCTCTTGTCGTGTCAGTGATGACTCCTAGAAGTGCTGTTCAGGGCCACGTTCCTTCTTTTTCCACCTCTACTCACTGCTCCTGCTAAACAATGGTGATTCTGGGCTTCATTGGCACGTGGTGCCAAGGAGAAGCTGGATCTGGAGTGGTTCAAAGCCCAGTTTCTCCATGCTCCAGTCCTGGGAGTGTTTATGAAGTGACTTTTGGACACTGCACCATGCAAGCAATCAGCTCCACACAACAACTTGTGAGTGTCCATCACCCGGAGGGGACAGACCAGACAGTGGGACAAACCCCTCCCAGAGG
This sequence comes from Donacobius atricapilla, assembly GCA_013397315.1. Lineage (NCBI taxonomy): Eukaryota > Metazoa > Chordata > Aves > Passeriformes > Mimidae > Donacobius > Donacobius atricapilla. The sequence goes on from WBMY01011600.1 coordinate 10,831, forward strand.
TTTTACAAAATCATCACCAGACACCGTGTCTCTGGCAGCCTGCGGCTTTATCTGCCAAAGAGGCTCAGATTTAAGGACTTTCCTTCCAACTGAGGTGGCTCAGATCCACCTACACGCGCCCTCCTCCTTCCCACCCTGAGCTCCCACGTCGCCCTTCTCGGGCACGAGAGGTGCAGCAGGAGGAACGTGGGGAGGTGACAGGAGCATCACTGCCAGCAGGGCCTGAAGGAGATTCCATTCCATTTTTTCATGGAAACAGGAACATTTTTTGCAGGCATGCTCAGGGAAGCCCTTCTCCTGCGTGCACAGAGGGGTGTCCTGGCTCTGGATGCTCCTGGAGGAGAACACATTTCGGGACTGATGGTATCTTGGCCTGAGTGCAGAGGAAGGGAAATATATGATGTGTTACCAGCCTGAACTGATGTGATTTGATTCTGCAATTTAATCTGGTTTGTTTTCTGGCTGGCTCTTACGGCTGTGTAAAAATGGCTCCTTGAAAACCCAACTAAGGATGAAGTGCACTCCCTGCAAATCTCAGCGAGGGAAGGAAATCCAAATGTTTTGAGTTTAACTATTAAACATAGTTTCCAGCCAGTGTGCTCAGAATTTGAAATTAAACAAATGAAAGAAACATGTTTCAATGGTTTTATGTAGGCAATAATGTCATTAACAGGAAATAAAGAAATTGGGCTTTGCAGCTGCAGCATGAAGTTTAACCCTTGCCGTGCAGCTCGGTGCTTGCTGGGCTGCCACAGCCCACTGCCTGCTATTGGGCATCCCAAAAAAACTTCCTGGACCCGAAAATCCTGATCCACACAGCCCTTAAAGCAGGATGGTAATGGAAAAAGCAGGAGGAGAGACAACAGAACGGAGAGAACAGGCTTTCCTGACTAGTGGAAAACTTTCAGATCATAAAGTCAAATAAAACTTTTCACTTCCAGGGGTGAAAAAAAAAAATGAAACCCAAGCCCTTTGTGCACGGTTATTTTTAGGTGTGCTGTCAAAGTTGAGTACCCTAAAATTATACCTGCTTTGGTTTGTTTCTGCCTGTCCATTCAATTCTCAGAATTAGGGACAGTGAGGGATGTGAGATTCCAGCCCCCATGGTGCTGTCAGGAGCTGGGTGATGCCTCTCAAAAGCTGGACCAGTCCTGAGGCCACAAAAGAAACATTAATTTTCTTAAGGATGCCTCTATTTCCAGGTGTGAAATGCAGGCTGGAGAGAGGAGGCTTTGCATGGAAAAAGCCTCACCCCCACACCCTCAGGTCACCTCTCCTGAGCACCTGTGTCCCAACCAGCACCAGATTATTGGTGCCATTTCATCTAAAGTCACATTTTACTGCTCCCCCCTCACCCAGTTTATCTACGTTTCTTTTTAGTAGATTGTATCTTCCTCTGCCAAAGCCCTATTGATTGTACGAAAAGGTGTTTTCTTCCACTGTGGGAACCTCCACCATAATCCTTAAATAATTAATACTGGCAGCTTTGTTTTCCCTTTTCATTAAAAGGAAGGGAAACTTTGTGAGTGTGAGGTCAGTCTCTCTCCTGACCAGAGCCAAAAAAGGCTGCTTGGACACACATTTCATTAATGATTTTTTTTCTTTTTGCTAGAAATCTTCATGCTCAGGGAGAGACCATGAAAATACTATTTTCATCTTTTATCCTTTTGCTTTCTAATCCTTTCACAGAAGCCTGGAAATCACCCAGTATTCTTGCTCCCCATAAGAAACGGTGGGGACTGAGAACCTCATACTGCAGAAACTCAGGAGAAACTGAAGTGTTATCAGACCACTTCTGCATCCCCAGTCCCAAACCAGCTTCTGGGCTTTTCCCTCTTATCCCAGCAAGCCTGAAATTAGAACTCTTTGAGTTTGTTTTTTTTTAATATTTGAAAACAAATCTTACCCCAATCTCCTGTTACCCTGAGAGCCTAAGCCAGGCTCTTTCACATCACAACTGAGAATTCCCCCCCTCCTATTCTTGGTAGCATTCACAAATGTCTGGATAATCATTTCCCCAGCACTCCTGTTCCTCCAAGAGCCCTTCCAGGGAACAAAACCCAGCCCCAGGAGGATCCTCTGGCACTGAGGCAGTTCCTACCTTGCTGTTATCCCCCTGGAAAAGGCCAGCACGTCCCCTCCACACATCTAATCAAAGCCCCTCTAATCAAACATGCAGATCAGCTCATTAACGGTGATGCAGGGGGAGCCCCCGCCAGGGGATGGTGACGGTGGCAGGAAGCACTGAGGGGAGCAGGAGGTTGCCGTCACCTCCTAACTCCCAGCTGCTGCTTCCTGAGATAAGTTTAGTTTGTAATGGGAACATTTCCACCTGGGGGAAGCCCTAAAAACTCCTAGAAAGCAGTAAAAGCTGCAATCCTGCTGTGGGTAACACAGAATCAGGTTGGCCACAGGACAGCCACACTGCTGTGGTGCTTCACACCCCCAAAAAACACTGGTTCTGAGGGATTTGTCAGAAATACGTTTAGGGTCTCTTCACCTCTGTCCATGGAATGGAAATAAGAGCTTCCACACAAGCCCCTTGCAAGCTGGAAGGAGAACACTTGCCTCATCTCAACCATGGATGAAAGGGTTTGCTTGGAAATGGGAAATAGAACTTTGAAAATCATGGAAATAACACTTTGATTATGATCTCCATCCCATGCCTGGCTGCTTAAACTAACTAAGAGCACAGCCACGATGTAGCTCTCTCACGCAAGGTGCTTGGGATGATGATCAGTGCCCAGGAAAATGGGGCACCCCTGCTCCGTTTGGGAAATGGCACAGGAGGGGCAGCAGCTCCAGGGGAACAAACTGGCCACGGGGGCAGGGATTTCTGAGCATATCTTGTGCAGGTCCAGCTCTGCAAGGGTTTGCCTTGGGCACCTGTGACATGTTTTAGTGCTGGGTTCCAGTTATCCACCCTGTCTGATAATGGACTCAATGAAAGAAACGCTGAAATTGCTGATTATTCTCCTAGCCATAACTTTAGCCACTATAATTAGATAAACTCCATAGATTTAAGCAATACACCATTGTCCTTTCATTGCACAGGCAGATGCCCAACCCAAGAACAGAGAGAACAGCTTATATTAAATCAACTTCAGTTCATGGAGAATGTAATATCGGAGTAGGCTCGAGACAGAGCTATTTAATACATTTAAAAGGATGTGGTTTGCACAAGCTCAGACATGTGTACATCCTAAAGTGAACACAGATAATGAGGCTGTGATACACCTGACACCAGCCAGCTCTGGGAATGCGGGTCTGTCACTCGTGGCTCCAAGTGAGATGACAAAACCCCTGGGTCAGGGGCCTGGGGTCAGTCACCAAGGCCTGGCCTTCAGCCGCAGCAAACCCCCCATGCTCCAGCTGGGACAGCCCCGCATCTCCCGACTGCAGCAGGGGGAGTTTTGGGCTGTCCCAGGAGAACTACCCCAGCCCTGGAAGTCTCCAAGGCCAGGGCCCCGCATCTCCCGACTGCCCTGGGACAGTGGGACGTGTCCCTGCCCATGGCAGTGGGTGGAACGAGATGAGCTTTAAGGTCTCTTCCCATCCAAACCCTTCCATGGTTCTGTGACCACTGGACCAGCTGCAGCCACAGCTGAGACGCTGTTAAACACCCCGGAGTCAAACCCAGCCCTTTGTCCTGGAGTGCACTAAAATAATAACCTGCCTAATACTGCCATTACACCGATGCAAATCAGGAGGAAAGGATTACACCACTATAAAACCTGCTACACACCAGTAAGAAAAAAAAAAAAAATTCGAAGTAATTTTTCTTCTCTTAATGACTTTACAGCGGCTGAGGAGGTTCTCCCTGACCACTGAAGTTGCACAGAGCCTTGGCACCAGCTAAAGTGGCAGCAGCCCCTCTGCAGAGGGGAGCAGGGATGTGTTTTTTGGCAGCAAGGCCAGCCCGTTTCCTTGGGCCACCCCCTTCATTGTGAATGCTTCAGGCATTAGCTCAGGGAACTCACCCGGCTAAAAATAACCCTTCCCGCACAAAAAATAGACAAAGAAAATGGCTATTTATACCCTGGATCAATTCCTGGGCTCATTCACCGTGTGGCCCCTGGAATGGCTGCACTGGGATCAGGCACGAGAGGCTGCACCAGCAAACCCAGCCCGGGGTGACCACGGGCACATCCCTGGGCACGGGGGGCACTGACCCCTTTTGGCACCCCGGGCACGGGGGGCACTGACCCCTTTTGGCTGTAAACCAGCTCAACGTCCACAGATGACCTTTATTCCTGGGATTATCAGGGGCTGGAGATGGGAGAACTGAGGGTGGTTTTATAATTTTCGTTTTAGTCTCTGTGTTTGCAGGTTATAAATATATTCTTTAGGTTTGCCTCACCTGGCTGTCCTCCCAGCTGGGTCAGGGCTCTTCCTCTGTGTGCTGTTCCCAAAATCTTGGGTTTAAATGCCACAGAAAGCCAAAGGGCCAGCTTCAAATGCCCAAAGAGCAACAGAGGATCAGCCAAATAGTTTGAGAAAACTCAGGGAGAATGATCCATCCTCAGCAGACAAGTTTAAATATGGATAAAGACAGTTGGAGTAATAGAGATGCATTTTCCCCCCTTGTTGTTTTCTGTTTTGACTTCTTTGGGATCATTCAAAGGGAGGTTCAGGCTTTGATCTTCTCTATTGGCAATATTTTCTTCATCTAGGTTTTTATAGTTGGAGAAGAGATGTTACATGCTTGCAAGAGAGACTATCAATATGATGTGGGCCTGAACAAAAAAAAATGGTGTCAGGTTCTCCATTTGGAGTGTTACCTCAAGCTTTGAAGTTTGTAATGATTCAAAAGCATCTAGAGCTGCTACAAATGTTAATAAAATTAAAGCCATCTGAAAGTGAGGCTTGCATGTGCCTTTGAAAGTAGGTCTGTGATCAGTTATTACCCTCAATTACCTTGTTGTCCACTCTTTTAGCTCGAGGTTAAACTCTTAACACTTTGCTTTGAAGTGGTTATCCTTTTATCTATGACCGGACTGAGGAATTTAAGGGCAATAATCAATGAGAGCTTCATAAGAATAAAGGGGAGACAAGGCAAGGAGAAGAGGTGTGAATGTGCCCTTAACTGCTGGCTGGGGGTTCGGGGGGCTGGGGGGACACCGGGCTCTGACAGGAGCCTTGGGAAGAAAAAGCAAAGGGGAAAAAAAAGCAAAACTGAGGAGAAAAAATGGGAGGAGGGGGGGAATGAAAGAAGGAAAAAAAAAAAAAAAAGAGAGAGAGAGAAGAGGAGCCCCAGCAATTTCCAAATCACTGCTAAATATAATGCAAAAGCACCGACCCGGGGTGGGGCAGGGCGTGGGGAGCACGGCGAGGTGAAGCCTCATCAAAGATACGATTAAAGAATTGCCTTAATCACCCTTTGATGTCCGCCAGGGCACCTCGCCCTGCGCTGGGGGCAATGAGCCCAGCAATGCCGCCCACCCCAAAACAGGGGGGTCCCCCCGCGTTGGCACCGTGCGATCCCAGCGGGACGCGGGCGAGTCCCTCTCCGGAGGGATGCCATCCCCCGTGGGATGCCGCGGAGGGAATCCTTCCTGCCCTTCCCTGTCACCCACGGGGTCCTTGGCCAGCCCTCCCTGGTGCCGGCGCCCACCGCGGAGCCCCCCTGGGAGCCCCCCTGGAGGGCGGCAAGCCTGGGGGAGGAGGCGCAGAGAATCCACCTGCTCCTGCTGGCCTGGTGGCATCCTTGTCACAGCCCGGAACGGCTCCAAGGTGTGACCCCGCAGAACCACGGCCGAGCCGCGCTCCCACCGGCCGGGGAACAGCACGGGAACACTCCCAGCCCACTCTTCTCCTTTCTTTTTTTTTTTTTTTTTTTTTATTTTTTTTTTAATTTTTTTTTTTTTTCATCTGAGGTGCCTAAAGCGAGGTGTTGAAACGCATGTTGAGTGCGCCTCGTTTGGCAGGGGACCAAGCCCACATGGCCTGGGTTTGTGAAGTCCCGAGCACAGCCTCGGTGTGCGCTCAGCATCTCCCAAAAAAAAAAAAACCCGCTCCGCCGCGCTTTGATCCCGCGCCAGCCTTCCGAGCTGCGTGTCTCATTTAAGGTGCTTGGGTTGGAAAATGTTGACAATTATTGTTACTCTAAAATTAAATCAGTGCTTAATTATCAAAATTGATGATAACTTAGAGTGGCATTTTCAAGGGAGCCTCAGGGAGTCAGAAGGAGATTTTCAAAGGCGGTTTAATGTCTCAGGGCCATGTCTCCCTCTTCTTGCCTGCACTTTCTTACTGACTGCTCCTGCTTCAGCACCTTTTCAAGGCCACCCGAGTTGTGCTGAGCTCTCTACCGAGATGCTACAGGGTGGACCTGAAACCGTGAGCACAGACCAAAACCTCCAGCCCTCCAAATGCACTTGGCGAATTCACAGCGAAAAATCAATTGGCTTTGGGTGCCTAATTCTCCTATAATCCTTTAGATAATCCCAGCTTTAGGCTTTCAGATACTGATAAAAAACCAAACAAACCCCACAATACAAGAAATTCATGCAAATTGAATAGAAAACCAACTTATATTTCATATAACTCTCAGATTCTCTGAATTTGATATGAAGTAGGTTGAAGACAATAGCAATAAACCATTGCTCAAGAGAGAGAAAAGGCCCAAGACCGTGAAGCCCGAGGCTGAGAACAGAGTTTCGTAATTAAGTAGCCTCCAGACAACAATTGTCATAGGCAGGCATTGCTCAAGGACCCAGCCATTATTGCTTTCATTAGAATTTTTCAGGAGAGGATCTTTTTCTGGCCTGGCTCCACCTTCATTCAAAGCTCCCAGTGGCCCCAGCCGCTAATGAGAACGCGTTGATTGAGAAATGCTAACGAAGCCTGCACAGACACGGTGTGAGGGGTGGCTGTGGAGCAGGCACGTGGCACCGGGGGTCCAGAGCAGGGCTGGTGGGAGAGGTGACACCAGGCAGGGACATCCAACACCACGTCTGGGATGAAGAAATGCAGGGAGGGAGGTCACGGCTGGTGGCCGGCGCACCCCGAGGTGCTCATGCTGCCACTGCCTAAACTGGGGGGTCACTTGCTGGTTCAGTGGGGTCCTGCTGGTCTTGTCCATCAAATCAGTGGAAAATGTGCTGGCAGAAAAGGTTTTCCAAAGAAAACGGAGCCCACTCAAAGAAAATGAATGCTATCTTGTAGCTAAATAACCTTCTTTTTTAAACTCGGTCCAGCACAGGAGGTGTAGCTCTCACCCTGTGCGGGTCACAGACCCAGCTGGCATCTCCCCTGGAAGCTCGGGCAAGGAGAGCATGGGGGAGTGGAGGAGCACCCAGTGGCCATGGCAGTGTCACCCATCCATGTCACACCAGCACGTGCACGGCAGATCGCTGCTGCATCCCAGAATTCCCACATCCTGGGGTTTGGCTGAAACTGGCCCTGGAATTTCAGCTTTGCTACAGAGGGGAAGAAAAAAGCATGAAGTAGGAACTCCTCTCTGCTGGTAGAAAGTTTTGATTTCCCATCGAAACTCAAATTTGGCTGAAAAGATGCAGTTGACTGTCATTCCCGCAGCTGGGGCTGAGTGAGCCCCACTGGAATCGCAGCATTAACTCCCATCCCCTGACGTTCCGCTGAGCATGACCGTGCCTGCCTACACTTAACTGCTGACCTATCTTAAACATCCCACTAATTAATACGCTGAACCAAGGTCGTGTTCCAACACGGTCTCATTTTCCACTCAAGGGAAGAGCCGATGAGGATTAAGAACAAATGGGAACAGCCCGAGACGCTTCCTCGCACCCTGAGCCACGGCGGGTCATTGCTTCTCCACCTCAGAGCCCTCCCTGCACCAACCCAGAGGACCAGGAGGGGCCCCTGGGCCAGCTAATTCCTGGCTACACAGTAATCCCAAATTGTGGCAGCAAAGCCAGGGCTCAGCCACTCACTCCTGCTCCAGCTGCTCTGATCTTTGGCCAGTTATCAGCACCTGGATGCTCAGGGAAGAGGGAGGTGATCCAAGGAGTAACAAAGGAATAAAGTTCTCCTTGTTCCTGTAAAAATGCTGCTGCTGGACAGGCTGCCTGGGCTGGGTCAGGGCACAGCCCAGCTCCTGGGGAGCCTCCTCAGCTGCTGGAAACCCCGGCCCTGGGGAGCCCAGGGAGGGCTGGGTCCCATCCCATGGGAGGGGCTGGCTGCAGGGACACCCCCTCTTGCACTATGATTATTACTCAGCCTTTTTTTTTTAGCTCATTATGTAGAGGAACAGAGTCAAACACAGCAGAGAAAATCTCTTGTCTCTACATGATCCCATCCCAGGGTGGCCAAGCACACTCTCCTGTGACCTCTGCTCCTGACACACTCAGGGGGATTTTTATCTCCCTGGGGTGACCCAGGCAAAGGCTGCACCCCACGGTGCCAGCAGCCCCAGAGCTGCTGCTGTGCTCCCAGGTGGACAAACCCCACCTCAGAACCTGCCCAGACCCAGGCAAAGCTTGCAGGGAGGGGATCTGCTTTCTAAATCCTCGAGAGAGGGGAAGAACAGCACTACCAAAAGCTCACCCACTCAGAGGAGCAGCACCTGGAGCCACAGGACCCATCACACCTCCAGAAGGGAGGTCAGTGTAGCAGCAGTTCCCCCAGCCAGACAGGAGTCATGGGCTGATGAAGATCAATCAGGTTCTTTTAAGGCTTTAATTCATTTTCTCCTCTGCCCAAGACAAAGGGTCCTCTCCAGGGCCTCCTTTTGATGGTCTCCCCCAGCCATGCCTCTTTCAGCACCATCCCTCACACCAGATCTTCTCTTTTTGTCCCTCCAGCAGGTTTAGGAGAGAAGGCAGATAACAGGAGAGCAACTCCCTTCCTCGTGTTTTACCCGTTCCTGTAACGTCCTGCCCCAAAACCCCTCCAGGACATTCTGGGGCAGACTGGTCCTAACGGGAACTTCTCCTCACTCTGATCCAGGACCCAACACCACTGCTCACACCAGATCTCCCACCTGAGGTGTCCCTGGCACAGAGCAGGGGACGATGCCAGACTCCGGCACCGCATCCCCCTGGGTGAAGCCCCCCGGATCCCCCCGGAGTGGCTGGGGGGGAGGAGAGGCACCCCACCCTTCATGAGGTTTGGTGACTCCGGAGAGTTGGCAAATCCCCGGATAAAAGGGAAAATATGTTCATAATAAATAAGACTGAAGTAACACGTTGCGAAATGTTTACTCCCTCGGAAAGGCGGCTGTTTGCTTTCAGTGGAGCTGCATCTGATCCTCTGCCAAGCGGGGCTGAGCGCCTGGAAAAGAGACTTTGCTGTGGTTGGCCAGGGAAAACCAGGTGCCCAGAAAGTGCAGGGATTGTGTGTGCACAGACACACGTGAGCAGGGGGAAGATGGGCACAGCCCCGGGGGTCCCCAGCCCCTGAGAGCCCCACGAATGCTTCCATGGGCAGAGCCAGCCTGGAGCTGAAACTTTAATTTTAATGCAGCTAATCAGATGTCAGAGTAGAGAGTGAAGGAAGGAGAATAGAGGGGAGAAAAAAGAAAGAGGTGTTGATAAAATACTTGTTAGAAAGAAAATTGGATTAGTGGTGCCATTCTGGCCATGAAGTTCTTTGAGCCAGAGAAAAGAAATAATAATCTTGTTCCTTTTTTCCCCCCCCGTCTCTCTGCAGCCCACTGAAGGCCTCACAGCCAAAACATCAGTCCTTCTAATCTTATTTTCTTTTTTCTAGCGTGTATTTTATTAACCCCTTTTCTCATTTAACTGCTATGAATAGCTCAGTGGGTAACATCCTTCTTAGAAAGTGAAAACCTCCTTGGAGATGCGGTGCAAGGAGAGAAATGCAGACAAACTTCCAGCTCCCGCTCTCAGAAGAAAAGCCCCCTCTGTAATCCTGTCTGGTGCATCCCAACATTGTACCCCAAGGTAACCGCCAGCTCCAGGTCCTCTCTTTGGAGCAGGAACAATCAGGGAATTTATCTGGACACACCAGGAGATTGCTCCAGCTCTATAAACTCCGCGGACGTGGAGCAGAGATTAGAAAATAAATAAACGCCCATGCTGCTTCTTGGGAAAGTGTCTGTGTGCGTGTGTGTGTGCATCCAGCGCCCTAAAGTCAAGTCAGGCAGCTGAATTACCTTTTCACAGCTTCCTTCTAAAGCACCTTTCCTTTACAGCTCCCCTTGCCAGCTCTCAGCACGCACAGTGAAATTCCCAGTACGGACTGGGATGCTCGTGGGAGTGAGCCCAGCACTGCTGCACCCAGGCTGGGGGCTCTGGGCCAGGCACGTCCTGCTGCTGGCACTGGGGCTCCAGGGGCTTTACCCCACCAGCCTAAAGCAAGGCTGTATTTCTCCTCTCGCACCCACGGCAGGATTTTGTGCCCCAAGTAAGACATGGGATGTCTGGAAGCTCAGGACCAGCCTTCCCTCTGCGCAGCAGTGATATTGACGTGGCCAAAAGGGGAGAAAAACCATAATTAAAACATCAAATCCAAGGGAGACAGTCCTGCCCTGAGCTGCTCTAAGTGGGAACAGAGATTTGGCCTCTCCATAAAGAAAATACCAGCCCCAGCGAGCTTGGCTGCTGCCTCCTTCCCTGCGAGCAGCAAACCTTCCTGGGAGAGGAGCGGGATCCAGCCCCGCGCGATATTGGTGTGTTATTTTCCTTGACAGCTGTGGTGCATAGTGGTAAGTGCATGTTTAATTCATTCACAATTTATGGTGTAATGAGAACAATGAATGTGTCTGAGGGAATAATTGCTTCACGGCGGGGATGCTGGAGAGTTCAAGTTGGTTGGCACCTGGACTTTGAATCGGGGCTGGCGGGGATTGGCTCCGGCGGCCCCACAATAGCCCCGATAACAAAGCTGTGGGGACAGGGAGGGGGTTCAAAGTCACCCCGGCGGGGCTGCAGCAGCCTCTCGATGGCAGTGCCTGGATCCCAGCCCCGTTAGACCCATCTGGCCCCAGTTACCGGGCACCCAGTGAGGTTTGTGCATGTGGGAGCCGCTTTTCCAAGCCGTGTTTACAAGGGAATTCTGATGCGCTGCAAATCCGTGTCCCCGGAAAACCAGCGCTTGCCCCACCTCCCTCTAGGACCTTTTCACTGCTTGGTCCTGGCTGTGTCTGCCAACCCCTCCTTTTGTTGGGGGTGTGGAGAGGGGGTTGACCCTTTCCAGTGTCCCCAGCAGCCACATGGAGTTTCAGAGGCCTCAGAGGTCAAGAGCATCCATATGGAGGGCCCAGGAGCTCCGTGCGTCTCCCAGCTGTCCCCACGGCAGCTGTGCTTGCAGCCCCTGAACAAAACTCATTAGGGGGCTCATTAGGACACTCAGGGGGTGCTCTGAGCTGTCCTGGAAGAGCCCTGGAATCACAGCACTCCCAGGAGAAGGCACCATGTATGAACAGCTCTCCCATCCATCAGGCTGGGAGCAGGGAGATCCCATTCTCCATCGTGGGCTCTCTCCCACACCTCTGAGTGGGGCAAGATTTGGAGCCAACAACAAAGACATGCCAACAAATCATCCCTCAAGCCTTGGTCCATGCTGGGGGGGGCTGCAGCAGCCCCTTCCACAGCTCTTGGCACCCAGCGGAAATGCCAATCTGATTTCTCAAACAGATGTGCCGAAGCACGAGCAACAAATCTTCCATGCCTCAAATCCACCCCAAGGAGATCAGCAACCGAGATGGGGCTCTTGGAGCCAGCATGAGCTCTGGGGGGAACAGGCTGCGAGGAGCTGTGAGACTCGGATGCTGTTGTTAATTATTACATCATTATATTGGGGAGCTGTGCTAGAGACCATCAGCACTCGAGCTTTTTCCATACATGGACCGCGCAGGATGGAGCTGGGTCCCTGTTCTCCTTCTCCAGATGGGAATGCCACGTGCTGGGGATGGGCTTGCCTTGGACAGCTTTCAGAGATGCTGAGCTGAGAGCCCTGCTACACATTAACTCCCATGCAGGGCTCTACAAGATGTTTTGAACACGTATGTAACACTTGGGACTAAATGCAGGCTGCTTTGAGCTGGGGCAACATCTGGGAACGAGCAGATGTGGGCCAAGCTGGTGAGCAAATCACTGCAAGGGCTTTTCTTTAGGGACTGAAGGCATTGTTCCACGGGGTTAAGTGGTTCAGGTGCATAAACTGGAAGGACACCTAAATAAGATTAAAAAGATCAAGGTTTTAGGCTGCTGTGTCCCCTCAAAAACATCCCAGCTAACTCCACGATGGAAGCAGCCACAGCTGGGAGTGCAAGACAGAGCTTAGGAGCAGACAGAAACATGACAGAGCACCTTGTTTTATCCCATCTACTCTGAGGTTAAACACGATGTTCTGTCAAGCCACACGGGGAGGAAAACACGGTTTGGAGCGGCGCCTCGCTCGCGTAACCGCGTTCAACACGGCACGGCTCCGCGGGCCCAGGCTGCATCGAGAGCAGGGGCTGCCAGCCCGGCTTTCATCTGTGCTCAGGAGCATGCAGGAGGCAGCACTGCTGCGAACACGTCGCTCCCCCNTTTGCCCCGGCACTGCTCTGCCTGCCAGGGAGAACAGCCCCCAGTGCTTAAAGTGGGACCAACCGTGTCCTCACTTCTCCGTGGGCAGGAAAAGGTTAAACGCAGAGGGGACTGCAGATGCAAAGTGTGAGCTTGACTGGGGGGGTCACACCTTCTCCCCTTGCCCCAAAGTCCCCTCCTGAAGCTGAGCCCTCCAAAATCCCATCCCGCAGGAGGATCCAGACCCACCCCCATCCCAATCTCCAGCACAGCGCAGGTGACAGGTCAGGATACAAATAAACCCACCCATAATTGCCCGTCGCTAATTACCGAGGGTGTTGGGGTTTCTTGGAGGACACTAGGTTGTGAAGACGCTCAATCAAAGAGCCCTTGGGGCATTCAAACCAAGGCAAAGCATCAAAACCCAAGCGCTGTTTTGAAAATACAGCATCAAATGCGCGCTGGGGGGAGGAAAGGCTTCCCCCGCTGCCTGCCCGGCACAGAACAAGCCCGGGAAGGCTCCCACCTCCCCAGCCCGTGGCACACAGGGGCAAAGGCTGGGACCTCGGGGTACAACATCCGCAGGAGCCTCGGGGGACCCCAGCACTGCTGCCGGGGTGATTCCAGCAAGGCTCGAACCACGGGCACTCACCGAGGTGTTCCCTCCGCTGGATTTTCCCCGTTGTTCTCCCAAGCCCAACCTTTTGTGCCCCAGCAGGGCAGCTCTGAGTGTGCCCCTGCACGGAACTGGTTTCCACCAGCCTGGGAACAGTTGGGAGAAGAATCAGCTTAGGGAGAAGCTTCTGTTAAAAAAAGAAATTGTGAATGATAACTGCAACCTCTGGAAATATTTTTAGCTCTGCCGACCTATGTATAATCTAGAACTCTGCTTTTATAATGATGGATCGGTATTGCAGGTGAGGTGTGCTAAGAGGGAGTGAAAACAGCCGAAAGTGACATCAAGAACTAATAAGCACAAATTAAAAAGAAAAGGTAATAACACCAAATTCAGGGGAGGATTTTCTGTTCGCAGTCAGGAGCAATGTAAAAGAGGATTTCAGTAATATTTGGGTAGTAGTTCTTTTTCTAATAAAGATGATATTTTTCAGCCAAACCCACTGGATTTGAAGCAGAAAATTAATTCAGGGAAGTTTTAAGAACAGTGTCCCTAGGCCACATCTGAGTCCCCTTTACTCTTTAGATTGCTAAATAGAAGTTTCTAAGCATCCATGCAGTTATTTCACAGCTTTGCACTCATATGGGTACATGTACTTTTACTTGGAAATAGCTGTTACATGAGAAAAAGAAAAATAAAGATCCAGAGAGATTTGCTCATACCCATGAGAAAACTTCTGGGAGTTGCACAAGTTTAAAAATATTATTTCAGTTTACACTTGGCATTTCTCACTCTCTTGCTCAGAGCCCTGTACCTTACACTGACCACGCTGCTGAAAACAAGCCCATGGGCCAAACCCAGCATCTTCTGCCAACACAGCACAGAGGGACCACCAAGCACTTCCCATCCCGTTCATCCACGGGATTCCCACAACAGCATTTCTTTTCCAAAGCGACACCAAGAAACCACATTCATTTTGACACAGCTCAAGCCCAGCAAAGCCCTGCTCTTCCTCTGTGAGGACCCAAGCGCAGTGACGGGGGAGGGAGGGCTCCCTGGGGGCACCTGGTGCTCACCTGCCTCCAGGTGCTGACACCCCGAGTTGCGACCCGCTGAGGTGGCACCACACCAAGTCACCCCTCGGGCTGGATCCTGCACGAGGCTCAGCATCACAGGCCAGCTGAGCACAGCCACACCAGCTCCTGAGAGCAAAGCTCCTGCATCCATCCTAAAATACAACTTTGCATTGCCTGGAGAGAAAGGATCAGCCCCCACTAGAAATATGTGAAAGGAAATAATTTACAACCCTTGCTCGATCCACCAGAGAGATTAAACATGCTGATTCCACCAGCATACCCTAATGGAAAACCAAAAAAAAACCAAGCCCACTCCACACAGAAAGCTGCTTCTACCCCACCAACTCACCAGGGATAAGAACTTCACATCCTTTGTGGAACAGATGTTTTCACCAGCCTTTCTACAGTCACCCAGCAACAAAGCTGGAGCTGCTGACACCAAGGGCTGTACAGGCAGCTCACAGGGTGCTGAAGGATTTCTCAGGCAGGAAAATGGTGGAGATACAGCTGGACTCAATGATCTTAAAGTTCTTCTCCAACCTAATTCCAATTTATTGTACAGGGAGACATTTGGGAGCATGAAGCAGCTCAGGTATGATCTGCACTGAAGGCAGGAGTTAACCATCCATCCTGGCTGTGGGGCTAAAACCCCAGAAGGTCCCTATTTATCAGCACATCCAAGGATGGGGATAGGCCTGAACTGAAGTGCAGGCTCAAGGTTAAGTGTTTGCAGAAGGGTTTTGCTGAATTAGGCTGGATTAGGTGGGAAGTGCCCCTCTGGGGAGCGGCTGCTTTGTCCTGCAGTTTTTTGTCCATAATCTCTGGCCCCGCTGGTGCTGGGGCAGGGTGTGGGGTGGGAGCTGGACCCTGGTGCAGGTGCCTGGTTCCATTTTACCATGTCCGCTATTTATATTTCGAACTGCAGCCCAGTGGTGCAGGAGGAACCACAGCAAAGGGCTGAACAAAGGCACTGGAGCAGCACAGGGCCATCAACCTGTGCTGGAGCAAACCTCAGATTTTGGGGGTGCCTCCAGGATCTCCTGAGCAGAGAAGCAGAGTTCTCATTCAGAGCTTTCACTGCAGATTCAGATCTGCACCGAAATTAGTCAGTGACCTCATCCAACAAGGATGAACAAAGATGACAAGCAAGTGTCGCTAAGTCTCAGAAGATGTAACATCATTCCTGAGCACAATTAAACACAGCCTTGCAAACATCCAGGCTCTGATCATGAAATCCATATGGGGTCATTTGCCTTCTTAGGTCTGTTTTTCCACCACCCTGGGATGCTCAGTGAGAGTCTGAATGAAAACTGACTCTATAAAACTTGTGTGAGAGATTTAGATGGGCTCTGAATTTAAAGGAATCTGTCAGACTGAGAAATCCCTTTCTAAAAACACCTGCTGTGGGAGAAGGGTGTTCCGCTGTGGTCCTGAGAGTGACTGCAACATCTTCAGTGCCATGTGACACACCTGAGCCTGTGCCAACTAAATCTCACTGAACAAGTCCTGCACCCTCCAGCACTTCCCAGCACTCCTCAGTGGAGAGCCAAGGTTGGTCTCACATCCTTGATTTCAGCCCAGGATCACTTCCCCCAATAGATTTCCTATGGATTCTAGGGCTAGAGTTTTAATGAATTCTTTGAATCCTCTCTTGGGGCAAAACTGAACAAACTGAACAAAAGTTAACTTCAGTGTAAGCTTGAGACAACAAGAGAATTAGGACTCACAACCTTCTTTTGAAAAGATGGTCAGCTCTGCCTGGTATTAAACTTTGATATGAGGTTTCAATGGGAGAAGAACAAGATTCCTTAAGTATAGATCTGTTGAATAGATTTTATAAAGGTGGGAGTATTGTTACAGCTTCACTGCCCAGCTGAGATAAAGGTGTTCCTTTACTTTTTTCATTCTACCAGCACACATTTCCTTGTTTTCAGCCCCGAGCACTGAGCCTGAATCATGTGCTGCCATATTTAGAGCCCATCTCCATCCCCACTGAGCTGGATGCCTATGGAGCATTTGAAACAAACAGGTTCTTGAGACCCAGCTCTGCAGAGAAAATTGTTTCAGAGCAGTGTCCAAAGGAGGTCTCAGCTCTAAATCTTCTTTGGGTGAAGGTCAGCACCACCTCCACCTTTCCCAAGAGTCTGCTGAAAATACTGCCCCGAAAATTGGACATATCTGGGTTGAAAGGAAAACAAAGGTTTCCTATTAGAAGATGGAGCACTACAAGGAAAGAAAACATCTCTTCTCCCAAGGATGCCTGAAAGGAAGCAAAGCCCTGTAGCCATAAATTCATGGGATGAACTATCCCACATTTCATGGGATAAAGGGATGAAAAGAGATTGGGATTAGGGATGGCAAAACAAGGGCACGACAGAGTCTCCACTCCTTTTGTTCCCTGGTTCTCTGTCTGTGAAGGAGAGACCAATTGTGGCAGCCAAAGGTAAATAAATGATATTTTATCCAGGGGTTTGCCGTATTTACATTATGACGAATGCCAGATAACACCACAGAGCTGCTCAATCGCCGTGCAAAAGAGCTGCAAACTTCTCCCACACGCAGCACACTCCCTCTTCTCTCACACAAGATACATTTTTGCAGGATCAGACCCTCATTCAGTTCTTTCAATGCTTTTTCACTTTTTTTTTTCCAATTTAGGGAGAAAAAGTTTTATTTAATTATCTTTTTTTTCTTCTTCTTTTTTTTTGTGGTTTGAATTGACCAACTGCATATCTTCCCCTGGCTTTATCAAAGCAGCCACCAGTAGCAGAGCACATCTAATTTTAAGAGGGCTTTAGTAGGGAGACTTAAAATTGATCATGCATTTTAGTTTCAGTAACTTGCAATTTCTGCACGCTTTGATAGTGCACTTTAAAGAACAAGTCTTTAATGACAAAGGCTTAAAGGAAATGACCTTTCTGAAGAAAATATCAAAGCTTGGAAAAGATAGCTCCTTGGAATAAAAAAGGCTGAATTAAAATGACCTTGTGTTCTGAAACTTCTTCGTACAATATCTGATGTCTTACTTTCCCTTTGTACCCTCCAAATAGGACCAAGTATAATTTAGCAGTGTGGTGCCTCCAGTCCATTCTGTGATTTGGGGAGGACTTGCAGTGCTCTTTAATTCTTTAAGAGAATTAAAAAAAAAAAAATCAGATCCCATAGAGATTCTCTATCAAGACCCCTCAGCATCAGGATCAAAGCTGCGCATGTTTTCAAGAAAATTCATAAATATTTTCTTCTAATCACTATAAAATACATATTTTTCTGTGCAGCAAAATCATTTCTCAGTTTGAAACCACCACAGTCAGGAGGGATTTGGGCAAGCACCAGGAGTACTTGCTGTCCCCAGCACAATTGAAGCTCTGTTGCAGACGCAAGCAGAAGGAGGGACCTTGTATCCCTTTTCTTCCAGCTGGGCCAGAAAGGAGCATTTTTGTTCCATGTAACACAAGAACTGCGAGTGGCACTGAAATAAAGCGTCACCTTGATAAGGGTCACCTCCCTTGGTACTGGTGAAAAATGTTACAGTGACATTTTTTGGGGGGTTTATAGAGGGTGAAGCAATTGTCTCTCACGGAGCAAAATCGGTGAAGTAAATAAATATAAAACAGAAACAAGGTTGTAGCCACACTAAGGCTGGTTTGGCCAGAGCTTGTTTAGGGACAAGGAGGCCAACTCCTGGCAGCTGGCAATTCCATACCATGTGGGGGAAAGAGAGCAAGAAACAACTACAGAAATCTTTCGAATCCTTCAGTTTGGACTCTAATTCTACCTTGTTAGAAAAATGATCAGAGCAATGTTAACAACTACGAGAGGATTCCACCCAAACTCACATTTAATTTCTTACAAGGTTCATAAGCAGCTTCAAAGTGGTCCTCACGCTGTAGTTGATGCTGGAGAGAGTTTCACAAGAGTTTTGAAACTCCCTGATTGACCAACATTTACTTTTCTGAAACTGCTTTATGACCATCAGTGACATCAGCAGCCCAATTCCACCAAAAAGAAGGAAATTCAGGAATTCAAGCAGCGAGAAGAGTGTCCATGAGTTTCTTTATGGAGGTACACTCTTTCCTGCTGTCCAAAGCACTAAACCCACTCAGATTTAATGGAAAAAACACAAGCAGAGAAGCAGAACCAAAGATGCCTCATTTCCCTAGGGCATGAGAGGAGTTGTCACTGTCCCCACCTCTGCCATTTGGGCACGGGGCCATGCCCAGTGGGTCCATGCCAGTGCCCACAGCCTGTTCCTCCTGCAGAGCCCAGCCACCGCTGCCCTGAACCTTTCAGGGTAAAAACATTTTATGTACTGCCCGCAATTAGCTCAATGCATCCCAACAATTCCTGCTCCTTCATCTCCCCGTTCCCCCAGGCGAGGCTTTGTGGCACCTGCCACAGCACCTCCTCCTTTATCAGAGGAGCCTTATCGCTAATTAGAAGAATCACTTGTTGATTCAGGGAAGGTGGAAAACCTGCCCAGGCCCTGACTGGGCTGACAACCAGCAGAGCAGCCAGAGCCGGAGCCGGGGCTTGGCACGGAGTGTGCCGGCACTGCCAGGAGGGGTGGATGGAGCCAGCCTGCCAAAGCCTCTCCTCCTTGATCTCGGTGCCAGGCGCAGATAAGAGCTCAGCTGGTGAACCAGGCCCTGGCGGCACAACCGCCTCCGCCACGGCACTCCAGGGAGCGGGAGCCGCCAAACTGGGCGCAGGCCGCGGCGCGGCGGTGCCGGTGACCCCGTGCTGAGGCGGGAGAGGCGGCCATCGCCACCGGCAGGGCCTCACTGCTGCTGCCAGGGCCACAGCCGCGCTCGGAGCAGGAACTTCTGGCCCCTTCTCAAGCACTGTGCCTCGATCCCACCACCGCCGGAGGGATGGTGCCCAGGAAAACCAAAGGCATTCCCAAATGCACACATCCTGAATGTCCCAAGGGATGGCCGCGGAGATGGCAGCGCTGCCCGGGGCTGGGAGGCAGGGCCAGCTCTGAGGGCTGACCAGGTCCTTCAGCTCCCCACTGCCCCTCAAACCTCGGCCCAGAAAACCCTAAGCCTAAACCCTAACCCTAACCCTAACCATAACCGTAACCGTACTGTAACCCTAACCCTAACCCTAACCCTAAACCCTCACCCTAAACCCTAACCCTAAACCCTAACCCTAAATCCTAACCCTAACCGTAACCGTAACTGTAACCCTAACCCTAAACCCTAACCCTAACCCCGGGAGCTGCTCAGCCTTCCTGGGATTGCCGGCGCACGCCCACGTGGCGCCAAGGCCGTATCACTCCTGACTTTTCCAACAACACCCATGGCTGTGTTATCAGCCCCTGAGGAAGGAATTCCCTGTGCCCGGAGTGTCCAACCCCACCGACAGCCAGAGCTGCCCGCAGTGCCACCGTGGCGCTCTTCTCCTTGTGCCAAAGAATCCCTCGAAACACAGCACACATTCCCGCTTTACAAAGCCACACAAAGCTCCCCTGGCTACTGAGGTGAGTGAGATGCTCAAGCAGGACAAGAATGTCAAAAGAAAAAGATAAGAAAATAATAATATTTTAATATTATGTAAACACGTGGACACAGAACAATGTCAAAATATGTTAAAATATCTTGGACAATAATAATAATAGTAGTAATAGGAAATGGGGGTCTCTTCATGTTTAAAAGTGAAAAAAATGGTATTGGGAAGGAGTAACAAAAATATTAGTAGAGCAAAGTCTACTTGCTCGGTTAGCGAGCTCAGCGTGGCGTCAAACCATGTGTCAAAAGCATAAATCTATAATAAAATAATGATAAAAAAATAATGGAAGGAAGATACAACAAAATCCATGCTGGCATGAGCTATGAATATGTTTTCATGAAGTTCATTTTTTTGTGCTAACAAAAGAACCACTAATCTTTGCATTATAATTTACAAATCTTCAAACCTATTCAAAGCAGTCCATTTGGCAATCACAGAGATCCTGGCGATCCACCAGTTACCTGCAAAGAAAGAGATTTTTGTCAGCTAAACCTCATTATTTTTATTATAAAAACACAACAGGCTGAAAGCAGGGCTGGGTCCAGTGGGCAGCGGGTCTGGAGCTTTCTATTTATCTAACAAAGTTACCTATGCTGGACTTCGTACCAAGTATCTATGACATTTTCAGTTTCCAGTTTGCTTTAGCTAATTCTTGTTAACAAGCAATTCAGGATTAATCTTTTCACACAACTCTCACGCTGCTAACTTTCTCACAGTTGCTGAAACACCTCACAAATGCTGACACTATTTTTACAAGCACACATTCTTAGCTGCAGAAACCCTCATGTGAGATATGAAACACCATCAATGTCTATAAATACAGTAAAGATGGAGTGGCTTTCCTAGGAAGTTTCCTTGTACTCACCTCTCCACGTGAATCACTTACTCTAAAGGCACAGCCAGGCTTTTTATGGCTGCAGCACTTGCCATAATTTATATTGGAGGGTGTAAACGTCTCAAAAAAAAAAAAAAAAAAAAGAAAAAAAAAAGAAAAGAAAAAATGGAAAAAGTTCAGGCTCGTGGAGATCCGGTCCTTTGAAGATGTGATCTTTAATATTCTGCCTTGCATGGTTGTTTTCTGTCTTTAAAGGAGGTGGCAT
Source organism: Donacobius atricapilla (assembly GCA_013397315.1). NCBI lineage: Eukaryota > Metazoa > Chordata > Aves > Passeriformes > Mimidae > Donacobius > Donacobius atricapilla. Next base: position 31,589 of record WBMY01011600.1, read on the forward strand.
CACCGCAGAGCCGCAGCTGTGCAGGAGCCGCCGCCTCATCCTCAAGAGCAGGCAAAGCCCAGACTTGCAAAGCACCTGCAGCTTCTCTAATCTTGCACTAGCAGTACTGACTAAGCACTGGGGGAAACTTCTCACATGCTTGTTTGCTGGAAAAAAGGAGCTTTTAAAACTGCGCCAGTGTTGGGGGGTTTGAATTAAGCCATAAAACTTCAAGAACTGGGGCCCACAGGTGTGAAATGGTACAAGTTGATCAAAGATAATAATCCCGTACTTTTTGGTGTGGTAGGCGTTCAGGTCTTCCTGGAGGATTCTTTTCTGCAGAAAACTTACCTGTAAAATACATCTCACATGAAAACAGGGTACAAAATTCCAATTAATATGTTTGCACTCATTTCATAGAAGGAATTTTTCTGGTCTCTCCTGCCTAAATAAAATTCAATAACACTTGAGCTGCGTAGAAGAATTAATATTTAATAGAAGACTGTTCTCTTGGTTCCCCTGGCTCTGCTCTGGCTGTGCACTCTCTACTCCTTCAGGAACAGAGTCAAACCTGTAGTTACACCCAGCTGGTGGCACCATCTGGGTTGTGCAAGGGCTTGGGAGCTCCCGTTCTCCTGGCAGCTCCCGTGGGATTCCTGTGCTCTGATCCCTGCATTTTTTGCTCTTGTGATGAAGGTACTCACCTGTTCCCTAAGTGTATGAGAATTAATGTGCATTAACACACCGCATCCCCTGTTGGCCATCTCACCAGGAGCAGACGATCAGGCAGCAAATCCTTTATATTTAGCAACGTGTTTAGAAAACTTCACCCAAGCCTCAAGTATTTTCTTTTCCTGCTGTTTATTTTTATCCCCGCGCGGTGCTTTTACCCAGCCTATCCTCTTCATCCTCCTCCAACAATAAATAATCCTGACAGGTGCAGGGATTCCAGCGCCCTTCCTGTCTGATGTTTTTGAGCAGGAATTTCAACAATTTTCAAAGAGCAGGACACCTGTGCTTCAGAGAGAGCCCAGCTCCCCGAGAGGTCTCCGACGCCAGCGCGTGTGGAAACGCAGCCAGCAGCGATGGATTTCTGGGAGAGCACCCAGGTTTTCGTGTGTGGAGTTACTTTTACTCCTTTGAAATGCTGCTGCTGCTTACAGAAGCTCTGCAGGTGGATATCAGATTCTACTTTTTAAATTTTTTTAGCTCATTAAAAGGCGTGGTATTCTTGTATTAGCTCAGAGTGATGCTTCCTACCAGGCAGTGCTGAGAGTCCTTTTAGGAGTCTTTAAAAATAGCTTTTTACTATCAACTGGAAATAGGTCTCCCCAGTAGACCTTTAACTCTTTATTTCCCACAACTATTTAAATGAGGAAAAGCATCACTTCCATTAGGGATCCCTTGAGGTGGAAGCAGAACGTTTACAACCAGAGTGTTGAAGTTGTGTCACTCCTTGCACAGAGAAATGTTGAGTTTCCACTGTGAAAATTTCCTGCTCCCATTGAAGGTGGCCTCTGCCAGGGGAAGTGTCTCATGCAGAGCAAAATATGCTATGGAATTACTCTTATGCATTGCAAAGAGGAAAAAAGGGGGAAAAAACCGAAATACATGGAATTACCAATCACCTGCATGGAGAAGGTTGCATAAGAAATGAGAAGTTGTAGATTAATAATTTCTTGAAAAATGGTCCTGAAAATTGGCATAAGGACGTGATGATAATGGGCCTAAACCTCTCCTCTGTGTCTGAGGTTTCTGCTCTTCCCGGAGCTCAGGGCAGCTCTGAGCCACCCGCTTGGCACTGTCCTTGTCCCAGTTGTTCCCCTCAGCCAGGACGGATCCCAGACCCCAGTCCTTCCCAGCTCGGTTACGTGCACAGTGCTGCAAACACTGGGGGCACTTTCCTTGGATTCCCATGACTCCACAGCTATGGTCACCCTTCTTTATGGCTATTTATCCTTCCTCGTTGGAGTTCAGGCACTGATGACATTTTGTTTTCTTCTGGCTCCCAACACACTGAATAGAAAAGCCTCAAATGAATTCTGTGCAAACCATGTGTGAGAAACACACCCAAGCAGCACAAAAAAATCAACAGTTCCCTATTTCCAATGACATTTGGATTTTCCTATTAGGAAATTTAATAATCTAGTTCATAGAAATCATACTGATTCTGCATTAATCTAGAAGAAGTGGTGGTTAGTAATACTCAAGACAAAACATTACAGAGCCTCTTTATATAGGAAAATGTAAAAATATCACAATGATCATTTAGACAAATATTGTAAAAAAATATCCACTTTGCTTTATTACATAGGTTGGAAAGAAAATTATTTCTAATCCTCTTCTTTGCCCTTTAAATGATTCCTTCAGGAGAAATAGTATAAGGAAGATTAAAGATAACTGAGCTGTATCTGAAAGGCTGAGGAAAAACCCCTAACACTGAATAAAGCACAGCTTTTCCTGGAAGAAAAGTCTGGGATCAAAAAATACAATATGGTAGCTCTCAAACTGGAGGAGAAAAGTTTTGTGAAATGTGACACTGAGTGAGAAGCATATGAGTGCTGCCATAATTTGATTTTGATAGTTATTCAGTATTTTTGGTGAAATTTCAGACGGTCATAACCTCCTATCTAGAAGAGATGGCTTTTATCCAGCCCAAAATGCTGAAGAATAAGAACTTACCTGAGATTTTAAAGATGAAATGGTGTCTTCAAGTTCCTTTTTGGCAGATGCTGGCACCAGCCCTCTGAGTATTTTTTCATATTCTTCTCTTATAGTAATCAACTGTAACAGAACAAAGAGGAATTTATGTAGAGATGGCTGCTCTTAGATGCTGTGAATTTTTTGCTTCTTTTGTCCAAATTGGAGGTCAAGACACAGAATTAATTGTGCTATCAAAAGGGAGAGGGAAGGAGAGAGAAGAAAGACTAGCGAAGACCTGTAAAGAACAAAAGAGGTAAAAGAGACAAAGAAAGGCAAAAGAAAACACAAAAATATATGTGGAGAGAAAAAAAAAGAGAAAAGAACATGGTCTGAAGAAACAATAATCATTCTTAAATCCATCTGAACTGATCATTTGCAGACACACCTTGCAAATTAACAGCCAGAAGTTTTCTGTTTGTTTTTAGTGTGATCTGAACCAGGTATTGGGGTGACATTTGTCCCTTGCTCCCTTAGACAAGGTGAGTTACAGCTTTCCAAGATATATTTTACAATATTTCTTAACTTCTAGGTGCTTTGGTGGACTTTTTATTATTATTCTTCATCCTGCAATTATTTTTCATTGCACTTTGTGTCTTCCTCAGCTTCATGGAGACTACAGAACTTTCAATGAGTAGATGTGAGCATCTTAGACCCCCAAACGAGGAGGTTTGAATAGGGGGAAATTTTCATCTGCAACTTTATTTAACAGGTGCTGAGTAAACAGGAGTTACAGAGCAGAATTACAGGAAGAGAGATCAGATGGAAGGGTTGTGCTTCTTATCTCTCCAGAGTGGTTGGATTTGATGAGTTTTGACCTGGGATAATTTGGGGAGTGTGGTTCAGGTCAGCCCAGCACGTTCCTACGTGGCTGACCCAGGGCCTCACATCTGTACGTAACTCCCCAAAGGATTAACTGCTTAATTCAAATTAAGCAAGGACTTCGGTGTTTTTCTGGATTAGCAGCTGACTATGTAAATAAATCATCAAAGGGCTTCGATATCAGATTAACTCATAAAATTCTTAAAACTTTCAAATGGAATATTTTTTTGTTGTTGTTTTCCCCAACACCATTTGGTACCGGCTTTTCCTTCCCAAATGGCAGAAATCCACCACTGCAACCACAAATCCAACCCTCAGCCTCACACCTGAAGAAGCCACGAGCTCCAAATCCCAGCTCCCAGAGCTCCCACAGGTGAGGATCCATCCCATGGGAAGAGCAGCTCCCGCCAGGAGCTGCATTATGCGGCGTGCAATTATCAATACAAAAGGGATAAAACAATCCGATGAAACGTTAGGGAAATTCTCCCTCTGAGTCACCCCAACAGGCAGGAGGAACCGCCAAATCCCTATGCAAATGAGCAATTAGAGGCTTTCCTTGGGAACTACAAGGAAGTGATGCCATTATGCAAATCTGAAGGGGAAAAAAAAAGAGAGGTGAGACATGAAACCTCGTTTGAACTCTGCTCGTGTATAAGCCAGCGATCAAAATTTATGTTTTTGAGAGTTACACCAATAAATTCATGCTACTATTTCTATCAAGGCTTCCAAAGTTATGCATAAGTGGTCTGCCAGGATAAATATTTTCTGAGCCAACAGCTCATTTGGGTGGGGACCCTGATAGAGCAGAAACATATATTTCAGTTGATTCAACATGTTCCATTTATTCTTGGTGAGCTGAGACCAGAAACGGGCAGCCAGAGCAGCAAAGTGCTTTTATTTCCTAGATTTTGATGAATAATGATCTATTTAATGGGTAAGAGGATCTGGATGATCACCTGGCCAATATGCAGATGTAACAGAAGGTTTAATACAGCTCTGCGAGGGAAATAATAATTTTCTAATTGTGCAAGAGCTTTCTTGCAACCAGGTCGCCGGTTTTAACAGTTTAATCTGCAGTTGTCCTTTAAATAAGTGCTTTCACAATGCTGGGAACATTTGTTATTAACTTCGCAGAGCAGCAGAGGATCGTTCCCTTTAGACAAAGGTGTTCCTCAGAAAGCCAAGTAGAAATATTGTACAGTGCTTTAAAGTAGGGAGATACCTTACAGGCTCAGCTGAGAATGGAGAGAGAAAATGAGAAACGAGCCCTGGAAGCTGCAGTTTGGCTTGGGGCTGATCCCTTACTCTGTTTCAGAGACAAGATATGCACTTTTTTTTGCAGTGAAACCTGTTCTTTTGGATAGAATTCCAATTTGTTTGAGCAGACAAAACATGCTGCTTTCAGCTCTGCTCACTGGTAATAGCATCACAATAAGATGAAAATAAGTTTTCTGCCGTGTTATGGTAAACAACCTGCTGGTACTTTTGGCTGAAGTCACTATCAAGGTTTATTGACCCAAGAGATTAAAATAGTGCATGGCAAAAATCTAAATCACTTCTTACAACCGAAATATAACATCCAGTGGCCTAATGGGTACTCATTTTAATGGCAGAAGGCTTTTATTTTTTAACACTTATTTTTCACCACCGAGAGCTATGTCTGCAGGGATAGGGGGTTTTGTGCCTTAAAGGCTTTTTTGTTCTTTTATAGCCTCAAGCTGCCTCCCTAGGATCCACAAATATTGTGTCCCCTCTTGCACACTTGAGGGATGTTTAAAATTGCAATTCTTCATCCCTCAGGAGGGCTTTAGTCAGCTGGATGAGGATAGCTCTATTTCATTTATTTGTGTTCGTTTTTCTTCAGTCCTGAGAAAGCTTTTTTTTTTTTGAAAATTCATTTTGGTGAGCTGATTTAATCCATGAACCCCCAGGAAGGCTTTATAGCTTTTAATATTAAGCTGCCACACTGGTCTTTGTTTATTCAGGTTGGTGGCTAATATATGAGGTTTGGAGTTTGACCATCAATCATCTTCGGTGTCAGCAGAAAGCTGAAGTTACCACACGTAGCTCATGTGTGCTTGGTCATGTGGTAAATCAGTAAAAAAAGAGGAGCTAAATAGTGACACAATTATACAAAGTGATGCAAAAAGCAGGGGACTTGGAATTTCACAGACTACACGGAAACTGTGTTGAGCACTGACCATTCTCAAAGAGAGAAAAGTTGGGTTTGATGCCCAGAAGAGAAATACCCAAACCTGAGCTTCCCAAACCAACCAACCCAGGGCTTATCAGCAGAATCACAGAATTGTTTAGGTTGGAAAAAGTCTTTAAGATCAAGTCCAACCATGAACCAGCCCTGCCAGGGTCCCTCAGCACCACATCCACACACCTCTGCAACCCCTCCAGGGATGGTGGCAACCACTTCCCTGCGCTCTCCCGTGAAATCAGCTTCAATTTTACTGCTCCCAGAGTCTTCTGCTGGCACAGCTCAGCTCTGCAGGCACTCATGTTCTCCACAAACCTCCGAGGGATGTTGGGGGGCTGGATTAGGAGGAGGTGGGAACATGCTCCACCGGCTCCTCGCCGTGCTCCAGTCTCTCCCCTTCCTTTCTGAAAGAAACAACCCAAGCACATCCAGGAGAAATGCGGCATCTTCAAGGCGGCCTGATGAATTTTGGCCGCGTGCTGCCACCAGCCTGCAAAGCACAGGGTGTTCTGTGTCTCTTCCATGCCCTCCACCAGCTCCTACTCAGGTTCCCAACAGCCAACTCTTCCCCCCTTAAGTCCCACAGCTCTGCGATGCTGAGTTCATCCCTGGTGCAAAACGCCCATCTCATAAAAAAAAAAAAATCCAAAATTCAAAAACGCCAAACAAATACAATCTCCTCCAATCTCCTCCAGACCTTCCAGCTGTAAATGACTTTATCTGAACCAGCGGTGCATAAGGAAACTGCAAAAGAAACTCTGAAATAAATGACGGGACCACAGAAAGTTGTTTAAGTTCCTTTAAAAAAAAAAGATAAATCTTGTCTTGAAGGGCATGAAGTTAATTTTGTGTTTATGTCAGATAAGAATCAAAAGATAGTTGCCTTAACCAAGGTGTTGTGGCTTTTTTAGTATCTTAATTTCTGCCTGTCTATAATATTTATGCAGGATAATGTGTGCCAGGGTATACTAGGATAGTAACCAAAAGGCATAATTAGGATCTTTTAGTTGTTACCAAATTTTCTCCATGTTTCAGGGTAAATAAGATGAGAAAAGTAATTTCCTGTCTCTCTTAAATCTTTTCCTATATCAACAGTTCTGTGCTGTAATGCTTTTTAAAAGAAAAAAACTCTTTAAAAAGGTTATGGATCTGTTCTGCAACATCTCTGAATGGAGACAGGAAAGATCTGCTCCAATAAACCGGAAGACAGGTGAGGGTTCCAAAAGGGGAAAAATAACCCCTTCAGTCTTAGGGGGATAATTTAATCTCAGAATAAAGTTTCCTCCTTCTAAATGAAAGTGGTAGTAATAATAACAATAACAATAACAACAACAACAATAATAATAATATTGCATGGGTCAGCATCATTCAGGTGAAGACTGCTGAATGAATTTTCGGAAAGCACTGTGAAAAAGGCAAGTGAAGGACAAAATATTACAATGGCATCCCAATTAAAAAAAACCCTAATCAACTGAAAAAAACCAACCAAAAGGACCCACCAAAAAATAATAACCGAAATGCAAGCAAAAAAACCAAACAAACATGCAAAGAATGATCAATCACTTGTTGTTTGTGTCCTCCCCAGTTGCAGGGACTCCTCCCTTGAGTCTCAGTACTCCTGAAGTCTAAGTGAGCGCAGCTCCACTCCTGCAAAACCTCTGTGAGTCCAGATGTGCCCCTTCCTCCCTCAGCTGGCCTGGGCAATGCTGAGCAATGTCCCCAACCCAAACAAACCAACCAAAATTGGCCATTTCCTTAAATTTCAGATCCCTCCAGCCTCTCTTGTAAGGGAACATTTAACTGGAGCTTGAAATCTTCTGAAGTGATTTTCCTAATGAAGAATCCAATGATATATCAATCGTTTCAGTGAAGATCAAGGTCAGCCCATTTGCCTTTTCAGAAAATCACCGAACACGAATATCCGCCGCTTTCGAGTCCACATGATCTCTGGTTTCAGGCAGAGGCAATTTTGACTCTCACTGTGCAAGGGCCATTGAAATATGGTGCTCCCAGATTCAGAGGAACAGCGTGCAACTCGATACAAATGTTCTCGAGTTCTTAAGAAAAGTAATGAACGCCATAAATCCCACGGATTTGGCTCAGCTGAAAACAGCGCCCGGGCGAGATCAGCTGAGAAAGTTATTTTGTCAAGAGAACACCATGTTGTTCTCCACTGAGAAAATCCTGCTGGAGCACCTCCCCTGTCCTGACAGTTGCAATGAAAGATAAATTGGTGGCACAGCCGTCCCCTTTGTGTGTCTGTCTGTTGCCAGTAACCCATCCCAGCATCCAAGACATTTTTGCCCTGTTGTTTCACTGACCCACGGGGATCTCCAGCCCTGCTGAGCTGCTCGCTGGGCACTGAGTTTGCTGTTCCAGGTCATTTTTCTTTCTTTTCCCAACCTGCATCCAAGTGGCCTTATTACTTCTGTGGCTTGTGTTTCCATCTCTCTTTTCTTGAACAAGATCTCCCACCTGGAAAATCCTCTGGTTGTAGTTAAGCAATCTGAGTCCATGTAATTCATAGCTGCAAACGAAGCTTTTGGAAAAAAACCCCACCAGTGGGCTGCATATGGCAAGAACAGCATTCCTGGGACTACACAACTTGGAGAGGAATAAAAGCTTTCACTGTCAACACCACGGAACAACCAGGAATGTTGTGGCTAGAAAATTCGCGCTGCTCTCTCAGCCTCCCCCTCTCCAGGGCTCTGCTATTGTTCCAGCTGGGATTTGGAGGATCCCGGATTTATTTTCTTCTCCTTCCAGATGACTCGTGGCAGATGCCATCTTTGTTCCGCCAGCACTCTTCCCCTCAGCTCCTGTCACCGCTGTCCCTTCGCCGGCCCAGGAGGTTGGGATTGCAGCAGGAGGGCTGTACCCTCCATGGGGTGAGGGGGACGGGGGGGAGACCCCACTGACACCCCCTGATCCAGGAACCAAACCCAAACCAGCCCAGTGCTGCTGGGCCAAAGCCGAGGACACGGAATCACAGAATGTTCCAGGCTGGAAGGGACCCACAAGGATCATCAGGTCCAACCCATGGGGTTAATTTCTGCCTCTGGCCATTCCTAATGTGCTACCAGGATAATTAAGTCTGAAATGAAGCTCTGAGCATTTCTGACACCACTGCTGGAACACATTTATGTGCTTCAGTCTTACATTCCAGCACGTGTCACCTTCCACACAATCCCTCCCATCCGGGGGGGCTCAGCAGGGAGAGGTTTCAGTGCCTGATTCAGGAGGTGCCCAGTGCTCCCCAGGGCCTGCGAGGGCTGACAGAGCTCAGCAGCAGCAGGATCAGGATCTGGATTTTCATGCCGACCGTCTGAACTAGCAAAGCTCTGTAGATAATAATCAGAAGCTACTTTTACAACCACCATTTCCAAGAACAAAAATCCAACCAGGGTCTCAACTGGAAAAGCAGCTGCCAGGCTCACAGAGCCTCAGGGTTGGGCAAGGATGGGCAGTGCAGGAGGAACACTGCTGCACTGCCATGGATGGAACTGCCATGGATGGCGTTCGGTGCTGATCAAACTGACAACAAAATAGTACCTTAGCATTTACACGAAGGTAAAGATCACCATAAAGCTGCTCTTTCCCAGTCCTTTTTAGCTCCATCTCCTCGAAAAAGAGACTGGGACAGTTTCCTAATTGAAGAGGCTTTGCTGGGAGCATGACTGGAGATGAGGTTTTGCTGCTCTGTTCTTCTGTCATCCACTGGCTCTTCCAGACATTCCTATTTCCTTTTTCTTTCTATTCCCTGCATTAAGCACCAGTATCACTGTTCCTTGTAGTCCTACTTTAGCAGCTTCTGCAAGAGCTAAGTTCCCTTCATGGATAATTTGTAATCTAACCACAGATGTTCTAATATGAGGTACTGCCCTCCTAAAAGGACAGTCTCTCTCATTCACTATTATTTAAGACAAAGAGCAAGAAAAGTGACATTTTAAAACACTCTCTAATTCCTGCACACTGCCATATGGTTCTATTCTCTTTTGGTAACAATTCCCTTTTCCCTTTTAACTATTTGTCCTGTACTTTCTGTTTGCAGTCTTTCTCCAGCTGGCCACTAAGCTCCAATAATTCATTCTGTTCTGTCCAGGAGGTGTATATTTGTGTGTTTTCCAGTTGTGTCTGATTACCAAAGCTAACATTTGATCACTGACTTCCACACATGCACCACTATCCTCAACTCTTTTCCCTCTGACAGTTGCACAGTTGGTGAGAGCCTCCTCTCCTGCAGTTCCTGCCATATGGAGCTCCTGGGAACTTTTAACTCCACTGATTTCCAGCTCCTTTCAAATCCCACCTGCAAAGCTGTTTTTCTGTGTTTGAATCTCAGGTTCTATCTCCTCCTGCTAATCTGAAACCTCATGCTATACAGAATAATTTACTGCATTCGTTGTAATTCTCTTTCCTTTCATAGCTCGCCATTAAAGGAAATGAAACACAAATATAAAATGTGGCAAATGCAAAATCGTGATTTATCCTGACAAATCTCAGTCTTAATTAAAAACTGAGGGGTGCTGTTGTATCAAAGTGATTAATAAATATATCAATGGATTTGAGCATAAGGTAGACACCTACTAAGATAAAAAGCGGTAGAATTTGGCTCCAAATAACGTCTGTGGTCATTAATGGCACCTGAAGTCCACAATGCCCCATCCCTGGAAGTGTTCCAGACTGGGCTTGGAGCAACCTGGTCTATGCCCAGGGCAGGAGATGGGACAGGATAATCTTTAAGGTCCCTTCCAACCCAAACAAAACCCTATGAAATCATCATTGCCATACACCAATGGGGCACCTACATCCATGAAAGGTGCCTGACAGGGACAGAACCAGGATCAGAGTGATTCCTGCCCACCAGTCTCTGCTGGGAAGGCTGAAAAGAGACCCAGAACCCCTCAGAACTGGATGTGTGTGTCAAACAGCCCGAGCAGTGCTCCCACTCCCATTGGATTCTTCACTGTTTCTCTGTGGCTCTCCAGCACCTTCTTTTCAATAAAAAGACTTTAAATTTGAAATTTTCTCACCACAAGTAGTTAGAAAAGAAATCCTCTATCGTGCAGATGTGGAGCCATCAGATTTTCAGGCTGTGGGGAGCTATGTCCCTCTGCCTGTTGGTCCTCTGCATTTTTCACAAGGTTTTATGGTAGGAAAACAGCTGGAACACACAGGTCCCTCCTGACCCCAGCCCTGGGGCTGTCAGCAGAGCAGTGGATGGAGCAGATGACACAAGGTCCCTCCTCAGCCACACAGAACAGCACAAAAACTCTTTTCAAATCCATCCATCCGTGCTGGTCACGGGCAGAAACTGCAGCAACTATTTTAATGTGACAATATTTGGTGGTGCAGTTCCTGAAAGTCACAGTGGAAATTTCTTTCAGGTTCTCACTCTTTTCCCCACGGCTCCAGCCCAGCAAGGGCTGCTCTCAGTGAATCACTTTAAAATCATCCACATCCAGGCTGGGCTTCCCATTTCTGTGGGAGCAGAAATGGGTCTCTGGGGGAGAAATTCTGGAAGCGTTTCAGTGACGTGGGTTGAAGCGAGTGGAGCGAACAGCAGAATTTCATCACCACCTCCAGCCTGCGCTGCCTGGTTGGATCTCAGTTTCCAAAGTGTCCCCTGGCTCGGTGACACAAAGGCTCCCTCCACCCTCCTCACCTGCAGCTGACCACAAAACCAACCTGGGCTTTTAAATCCTTATTTGCCTGATTGACTGGTGACTGCAGCATGTTCTGAGAATGACAACATTTTGAGAAAGTCTGGGAATTTGAGGCAGGCACCCCAGGCTGCCATCTGATGGTATTTAAAACTCTCTGAGACCTTTAAAAATGACAGAATCATGGAATGGTTGGAGTTAGAAGGGACCTTAAAGATCATCTCGTTTCAATCCCACTGCCATGGGCAGGGACAACTTCCCCTAGATAATTTCTCAGAAGAAATATGGCCAAAAAGCCTTAAACTAAAGAGCTAAAATTACTCAAGTGTTCCAACCATCAGATTAAGAACTACTTGGGACTCATACCGTGGACATCAACATCTATTGCTCATCTGTGTCTCACTGATTCCCCACTCCCAGCTCCACAAATCCACTGGCAACAGCACTGTTCCCACCAAGGAGAAGGTGTGGCAAACCTTAGAAGTTTCTCTGTGCTACACAGCAACTGAAATTTCAGAAGGATGCATCACACCATTCATCTGAGAACAAATATATTTAGTTGGCATGGAAACAGTAAGTTGGGCTGAATGTGGTAAATATCCAGCAGTCATAAGAAAATTGAGCAAGTTAGGATAATCAACATTAGAAAGGAAAACTGGCTGAATGCTTTTGAATCATGGCTCTTTTACAATTATCACTCCTGTTTTCATTAAAACATAAGTGAAATCCACTTAAACTAACCTGCTCCACTTAATGCCAAATACTTCTGTAACATCCTCATTCAGAAAATGTCTTTCTCCTTCTTTTATAATCTTTTTTAGGAAAACGAAATTAAAGGCCTGAAAACCTCCATTGCCATTCTCCTTTATTTCCTCAGCAATATTAATGAATTGAACATAATTGATTTTCTGTCTCAGAATCTCCTTTAAAACTCTATTTATGACTTGACTGTTTGGAGGTATCCCCATGGTTTGAGTATCTATAGTGTTGCTACTTCAGTTGTTCGCAAACACAAGGAACTTTTTTCTCCTCTGTTATCCCAAGTTATACTCAATCCAAATCTATGGCTAGAAACATTTGAACAAGGAATGAAAAGAATAGGATTTTTTTCTGAGAAAATTCTTGTGTGTAATTCCCAAAAGACAGATTCTTGGAGCTTTTTAGTAAACTGAGTTAGGGTGATTACCCTTCAAAAAAGAATCTGAAATGAAATGAATGCTAAAGACATCTAGGTAGTATAGAAAAAAAAAAAGATCACTACCATGAATTTTTATACAGGCCCCAATTCAGCAAATCTTGTTGCACATGCCTAAATTCCCGGATTCATTAAGCTCTCAGTGATATGTGTCATTCTTAATTACACATTCACAGGATGTAGAGTCTCCTGTATGAACAATGGAGATTTTTTAACTATGACTGAGAAATGCACAAAGCCACAGGACTTAAGAAATAATGTTTCGTAGGAAATCTTGTCTCACATTCGATCCAGGCACACATCAGAGACAACCAAGGGATACATTCACTCCGAAAGTACACGACAGAGGAACACAATGGGATCACTGGACAGGAAGCTGATCCCTCAGTTATGCAGGATTGAGATATAAGAAACTTCACTGCTGCTTTGCAAGGAAATGGTTTGGACACACCCAAATTTGCCAGAAACCTTCCCAGACTGCTTTAACAGTCTTGTGACCTTATATATTCAACAACAACAATATATATAAAACTATATATTACATTATGTAATAATTATAGAATATTACAGTTTTCACATTTCCTGCCAGTTTATCGCTTTCCATGAACACAATTATTTATGTCTCAAGAAGCTGGACACCTAATTTTTAAAGGAAACATCCAACATTTTGACCTGAAGAAAGATGATACAGCTCTGGGAATCCACTCTTGAAGTGCAGCATTACACTGGAAAACCAGAGCAGAGACAGGACAACCTTTATGGAAAAGATAAAATGATTTAGGCCAGCACTTTTGAGAAATGTGATTGGAACCCATCATCCAGAGATCGTTGCCATATGGCACCACTGGTGAGACAACACAGACACGAAGGAAGGGATTGCACCGACCCACGCTGCCAAGTGGGAGAGAAAAAGAAAACAGGAATAAACACGAGTTCATCCAAGAACACAAAGTATGGGAATGGAAAAGCTCCACAAAAACAGCTCCTCTCCTACTGCAGCGCCACACTCGCCCCCAGAACAGCTCGGGGTTTGCTGACAGCCCAGTGTATTTCCTCCCCTTAATTTAGAGGATCGTTTGTCTCTCTGGATTATTGTAATAACAAAAGGTTAAGCCTGTGCGATCATCAGAGGGTCACTGTGACAAAGAGTTAAACTTTGTGGCTCTGTCAGTCACTCTTAAAGGCTGGAGAGTTATGAGGACGTTGCACTGGAAAAACATGGCCAACATGGAGCACTAAGATACCACCCAACAAGCCATAACGAGAAACAGCTTTTTAGTTTTAATTAAAAGCACAACAAAATGTTTTTTCATGTCTCATTCATTTGTTTGTTGTTGTTATAGAATCAAAACACAAGATTTTTCCTTTTAATGAAAAACAGAAGCTCTTTAACCCTCTCTCCTCCTTATTTATAGACATGTAAAAGCTTGGAAAAGTGGCTTTTGTAATGGCGCCAGCACAAATCTCCATGTTTTATGCAATTCTGATTCACACAGGATTTGGTAAAAGCAGAAAGCAAGTTACTGCCCTGGAAATTTCAAGTCCCTGATCGGCTGATGAGTTGTTAACTACTGTTAACACTTGATGAACATGTCTACAGGTAGCCTGGCCAAACCCAGCAACTGGAAACATGTCAGAGCTGTCACTTTTGCATTTTTCTTCTGGAGAGATAAGCAGAACTAATGAATTAACCGGTCACAGAGGAGACAAGGAACAACTTCCAAAATGTTTGTCTGCAAAATAGACCGAGGCCACCTAAACCAAACCAGCTTCAGTGGCTCCAGCTGCTTCAGAAAGTCCCAATGGATGAAGGCAGAGACAAGCCCAGTGAGGAACTTGGATATGAGCTCTGCCAAATCTGCCAACACATCAAGCTCAAAGATGGACAGCAGAGGGTAATTTAAATAGCATTCCTGTTCCGTTATCCGGGGGAACAGGATGTTACCATCTGAACTAGTCCTTCATTAATGAAGTCTGCAGAGGAGAGTTCTGGAGGCTGGTTTGGAGCAGATGCTCATGTAGGAGGAAACCCTGCAGGCACCCTGTGAATCTGCATGTGCAGCCTTCTACCTCTGTATTTCAGGAGTCACTTTTTGTTTCTTCTTCTGGATCCTTCTCAAAATGGGCCAGAAAAACAAAAGAAAGGAAAAAAAAAGGAAAAAATTTGGAAGAGGCCATCCCTCACAGCCATGCAGCTCGTGTTGTTCCCTGGGAGGGCCAACCATGCTTTAAAGAGCTGATTTTCCTCCTTCTTTTCCAGGAGACTCTGAAGCCAAAATGCAGCGCTCGTAGGCCAGCTCACTCACTACACCAAATCCCTCCAGTGCTGCAGGCACTGCAGCTAAGGATGAGCCTGGCCCAACATCTGGATTTGGGAGGCAGAGGGGGGACAGAAGGGAGCATCACTGACACTCCAGCGAGGAAATGCATCAATTAAACACCAAGGGTGACAGAGAATTCCCATGTGCCAGTAGGATGACAAAACTAAGGAAAAAAAATTTGAAATTAATGATTATTCATCTTCGGTACCCACCCCACCTGATTATTCCTCCAGGTAAAGAGTTAGAAATGCTTTATGTAGGATATATGGTGTTGATACTGTTTACTCAGCACCAAATAACGTTCTCAAATGCTTCAAAACCTGATTTGTATTAGAAATACATAAATTCCTGTCTGATTCAGGCATTCATCACCTGCATATTCTCCTGAATATTTCAATTTAATCTGGTTTGAATGCAGATGATTGACTTTCTGTTCCAACACTGCCTGTAAACACCACACTCTATTTTGCTCAAAGCACACTAAATAATCTCTGACTTCACTGGAAGTGTCCAGAAAATATTTAGCACTATTAATCATCTGAAACTGTTTACAGACATGTTTGGACAATGAATGCAGAAGATCAGGACTAAAGATTATTTTTAGCTGTTATTGTCCAATTATGCTTCTCTTCATACAAATCATTAAAGAACAGGTTCGAATAGTCTCCGAAACCTCTATTAAAACTCTACAGTCAGTTGCAAACAACCAGTTCAAAATAAATGCATCATTTAACAGCTAGAATAGCTGAAATACCAACTTGCAATAGAGAGCAGCAGATAAGTATTTGCCTGAAGGGTTCAGACAGTTTAATTCTCTTTCATTACCAACAAAACAGAAAAGAAAGCTAGCTGAGAATTTTGCAGGAAAATATGTGCTTCTGCTTTGAAGGAAGGGATTATTTTTAACCATTGCACCTCCTTGCTCAAGGGACGGGGACAGCACCCAGTACCTGCTCCTGGGACTTCAGCTCGTTGCGCTGGAGCCTCCTCTGAGCGTCATAGAGCTGCCCACGGTAATCCTCCACCTCGTCCTGCAGGGCCTGCAACAACAGCAAGGGATGCAAAACACACGTGAGAAACACGGGATGGCAGCAAAACTTCCAGGTGACGTCTTCCAACGAGCTGGGGTGGAAGCTGGAGCGCTCTGAGTCCAGCTGAACTCGGTGCTCAGACATGACAGAGGCAGTTTGGCCTCTCAAAAAAGTTACTTTGCATAGGTGGGACCGTTGACTGAAGCAGAGGAGTTACATCTTAAAAGTCCTATCTTATTATAGGCTACTCATCCTAAAAAGATATTATTTTTATAATAAAATACGGTCTTACAGACTGTTCATCCCAAAAATGTAAGAAATACCCTCGAAGGTTGGAAGGCAAATGGAAATATCGCAACATCTGCATTTGCAGATGTCCCAGGTTTTTGTTGTTATCCCATCTGCACAACCTGAGCTTCCTAGGAGCAGTTTTGCAGTGTGCCAACAGTTTTTTTCTTTAGGCAAGAATAATCCTCTCTCTGGAAAACAATGTCTGGAATTTGGAGTGGAAATGTATTCCATATTACTGAAGTGGGATGCTGGCCGAGATGAGGGGCTCCCCTCCTGCCCTGTAGTCAAATCTAGCATGTGATCTACAAATGAAGTATAAATGGCAATAAATAAAAGGAATATTATGATCGTGTCACTTTACCACAACTACCCAATCTTTATTTAGTTCAGAAGTAATCACCCCTAAACCAAGCTCATAAAATGCATAGACAAATTTATTTTGTCATGATTGTTCTCCTTATATATTTATTTTTATTCCAGCAGTCGCTCAGAGCCTTGATCTTTTTGTTACATGCTTAACAAAGGAACAGCGTGCCCCAAGGAACTGATAGTCTGTGTTATTTCTAACAGATACACACCAAACAAACAATACAAAGTTTCAAAGATTTTTTTTTTTGTTTGTTTTGAAAGTTTCCTCCTCATTGTTGGATGTTTGAATACTCGCTTACCATTTACTTACACATTTACTAAAAGCTTAGTGATGTTGTCAGCTTGAATAAAGGCATTGTTAACTGCAAGTGCTGACTCCAAGCAAAGTGCACAATGTGCATGGGGGATTGACACCAACACAGAGGCGGCCGTGGCTGCAGAGAGGGAATATTTTGAGTTATCTTTTGTATGGCAGGAAATGGGGGCATTGATACCCATCAGTGAAAAGCAGCACGGGGCTGGACCCGGGAAGGGGCTCGTGCTGCAAATGTCACTGAAGGAGCCTCCAGTGCTGCTTTTAAAAAAGCCGAGCTGCACAGAGACCTTTTCTGCAGAGCACCCTGGAATCACAGAATCATTAAGGCTGGAAAAGACCTCCCAGATCACGGAGTCCAACCTCTGACCAAGCCTACAATGGTCACTCAATCGTATCACAAACTGCCACAGTTACTTGTTCTTTGAACACTTCAGGGATGGTGACTCCACCACTTCCCTGGGCAGTTCCAGTTCCTGACCACACTTTTCAGTGAAGAATTTTTTCTTAATATCCAACCTAAACCTCCCTTGGTGCCCCTGCCTTTCCCTTGAGAGCACAGAGCAACAACCCCACGGAGGCAGGGAGCTTTGCAGGACCTGCCATATGGTTAATGTTTGCTTCCAGCAGCCCAGGGTACCTGTGCACAGCTCAGGAACATTAAAAGTCCTCATGGTGCAAAGATTTAACAGCAAAAATGCCTTGCTCTTTTCCACAGCACCGAAATCCTGCGCTCTCCAATAATTTCCAGGATAAAACTGCTATTGAGATAAGAGGACTACTTATGATAGATCTTGCACGCTGTTTTGAAGCGATGCCAGGCATTAACTTTAAAGTCTTATAGCTGTAAGACTGTTACGTGTTCTGATGCCAAAAATTGTAACCAGACCCAAGCATGAACTTCAGATCTGCCCAGGGACTTTTATGCTATCACAGCTTCTGAGAAATGTTGAAATCTAGGCTTTGAATACATAACCCATCTTCAATACTCAACAAGTCTCGCAGTACCAGGAATTTGCATTAATATAATGAAATATATGTGGGAATTATGTGTGAATTGTAGGCTTTTTGTCTGCTTTTTGTACATCTATCTTGTGAGGGAAAACACAAACAAGCATAAAAGCCAAAATGAGCAATGTAGAAATGCAATAAGGAGCAGGGTTGTTCCACACATCAGGAAGATCACCAAAAACCTGATTAATTAGACAAAAATCCTGCCATAACCCCAAAGTGTCCATTCATAACTAGTCCAGGATGACTCTCAGGAACATTCCTGGAGCACATTTTGGATAAACTACAAAGTGTGACCCATCTTCTCCTGCTCTTTCAGGATCAGCTTTTCAAGCCCAAATGATGAAAAATAAGGAGGGGTGAAACCTCATCACACATCATCATCTTTCCCTTGTGCTCAGGAGCAACTTTGACTCGTCCAGAGGACTTTGAAGCTGGCCAGGAGATAGTATTTAAATGTATAAATACACGTGAGTCCATAGATCTGTCTTTGTGCCAGAGAACAGATCTGTATCACCCCCATCTGCAGGTCCTGAGTACAAAACTGGACCTCAAACTGTTCCTGCACAAGACAGCAACGCCGTGGTGGCGAAGAGAACTGGGGCCCCGCTCCTTCCTTCCTTCGCTTCTCCATTTTTACTTCTCTTCTTTACAACAAACTTCTTCTGCAGAGGATAGAACGAGAGGTTCCTTTAAATCTGAGGGCCTGCAATGCATCTGAAAGTCATTTAATTTGGGAAATTCAGATAACACAGCCTTTGTTAGGTTCACCTACTCTAGATAGTGTTTGCCAGCACAGAGCACACATGTTTTATTTCATTAGGAGAGCAGAAATGTCTTAAATTTAAATTTAGAAATAAGGTATTTTTACTATAGCATGTAAGTACAGCAAACTAACAACTCTTCCAGTTATCCATTCACCATTTGTCCAAACTAGAATTCACTGTATGAACTCACAGATTTTTCCAATCACATCGTAAATGGCTGTTGGCAGGTTTTGTATTGGGATGGCAAAAAACAACACAGCTAACTCCTTGGATCAATCACAAATACCTTTAACTGGACCCTTTTTGGACTATTCCCGTGCTGCATAAATTCCACAAGTAATTAATGTTCATTTCAGTACCCCAGCTATTCTATCAGCTCAATGGCAAAAAAAAAGCAAAACCAAAAGTTCAGCATTTGATCAAAGCCGTGCCAAAATGAGAAAGTAACATCAGAATCTCACGGTTGCTGTAGATTGCTGCACGTGATTAACTCTGAAAATAGCAATTAAGAAGTATGCAAGTTTGTTGCCCATGATTTTAATTTTCTAGGAGAGATCATGTCATGAATAATGCACTTTTTGAAGATCACACTGAAAATTCTCTCTGTACTCAAAAAGCCTCACTTGCAGTGGCCAGAGCCTGAATGCTGATGGCAATTCCTGAAGCTACCAGAACCTCAAATCATTCTCTGAATCAGAGAGGGAAGTTTTTGCCATGTAGAATACTCTTAAAAACAGCAGAGGACTTACTCCAGGTACACCCCAGAATATCTCTTTTGTAAAATTAAACAATGTTTTGTTTTGTTTAGAAATGCAGTTTTTACTCTACAGCTTCAAAGTGTCACATTTTGCCCAAAGAGCAGCAGAGCTTATGATTAATAACTGCTGAGATGAAGAAAAAGGGATTAAAAATAAAAATCAGGGCAAATTTTTAAGCGTCAGAGGCTTTTTTTTCCCCCCGAACAGAAAACAAAACTTAACTTATTTAGTTAAATTTTTCCAGGTTCAGATGAATTCCCGTCCCTCAGCTGTGCTAAGCTGACTTGCACCACTCTTATAAAGACAATATTTTTTTTGTTTTCAGTTAAACGGGCTTTCAAATGCCATGTAAACATGTTTGCTGTTGAATGTCTACACCATACCTGACCTTGGAAGTGCTTTGTGTTGGCCAGAGAACAAAGAAATCAAATGTTTTGCTTTCCAGCCCAGATATCCTACACTTTGAAAAGCTCTTAAAAATGTAAATGAGATAATAAGCTCCACTGCAACAATGTGGGTGAATTACAGCTGGAGAAAGGGAAAACTCATTTGATTCAGTTCTAAAAATGGAAAGGTTCCTAAAATAAAATGATATTGTTTGGGTCTCACACAGCATCGAGAGGCGCGGGAAGGATGGAAGGGAAAAGGAGCGGCTGGGAGAGAGCGGCGCTGGAATATTCCGGGCAGATTTTGGGACCTGGAGTGCAGTTTGTGGATGAATCCATCCCAGGGGATCCAGAGCTGTTGGACACTGATGTGGATGGAGAAAGGAACCTCTGAGCTGCATGTCTGGGTAGGCACCTTTTATTCCTCCTGCCATCCCACTGTGGATGGATTCTCTCCAGCAAAACGTTTCATGGAGTTTATTTCAGACCCAAAAGGAGTTTATTTGGGAACAGCACACGTGGGGTTGGGGCCCGTGAGGCTCCAGGAAAGCTGGGATGATGCATGGGATCAGAGGAATTCTGTGGGATACCTGAGCGGCAGAATGAAGCTGGGAAAAAAAGGTGATTTTTTTAAAAAAAACCCAACTTGTAAAGCATAGAGTTTTGACAAGGAGCCCTAAAGAGACAAAAAGGTGCAGTGCCAGCATTCCAAAATCCCTTGTCAAGGCTGGAATTAATTTTTGGTGTTAGTTACAGGGCTTAATCTAAATCAACTAAAAGCTGGTAAGAGAAAGAGTTTAAAGAATCCTGGGAACAAGTATGGAACGGGAAAGCAGGAAGGATTTGGTCTTTAATATATGAAAACCGATTTGATTATCCTTTAAGCACAGAATATTTTTCAGAAGTGTTGGATTCCCTGAAAGAAAGTTCAGTTCTGAAGAATTACATAAACAGAAACAATTACAATTTCTAATTTCTTTGTATTGACTAAACTGTGAAGGAACTATTTACAAATGTGAGATTTTTTTTTTCTTTAAACTGAAATGATTTCGTATTTTTTCTGTGTTCCTGAGAGCAGACAAGGCTTGAGTCCTGATCCCATCACAACAACGGGAAGTCATGGATCACAGCCATTTACCTCTCTGCTCTGAGGGTTGAATATATAAATAACACTTTCAAAAAAAGGAAAATTTCCTTTTTTTGAAATATTTTTATCCTAATAAAAAACATTAAATATCAACATATTTTCACTTTGAAACAGAAAGCGCCAGCAGAGAAGTTGCTGCTCATCCTGATTAGATTCTGCCAGATAATGTCAGAATCTCTTTTTATCAGAAATATGTAATTTTTATTAGCAACTCTGCACATATGGATGTGCATCTGTATCAAGAAAAGCCCTTGAAATTTATGACCAGTGCAGAGTAAAGCTGCTACTAAAGGTAGTGAGAGTTAGCACTTTTCATCTTCAAAGAATTTTTCAAATGTTACCAAATTAATATAATTAGTTAATGAAAGATGCAGTAATAAAAGCTACCCTAATTACCTACTGTAGTCTTAATTATCTCCTTACTAATGCCCACAGAAGAAGGCTTCCACTTTACATCCTCAAAACATGTGCCAACAATAATTCTGAATACAGGCCTCTCTTCAAGTGCCTTCTAAATTCAAATTACATCCATTGATGTGTTTTCTCTCCTCGTTCATGAGAAGAAAATCTCTGGAACTTTGAGGAAAAAAAAACCCATGTGAATGATAATAAAAATTAAAGAGAATTTTCTTCCAGAAATACACATGGAAATGCTTTAAAATTTTGTCATTAAAACATTTCATTTTCAAAATCTCTATCTCCCCATGAAGCCAGAATTATGGGCTGTCTGGGCAAAAAGTTCTTTACATTAAGTGGTCTCACAATTTAGTCAAATACAACTCTATCCAAAGGAAGCAGCCAAGAATTCCATCCAGATTTTTGAAAACAATCATTAATTTCACTAAAATATTTCATGGAGATAAATAGATTTATCTGGGTTTATTACTCCCATAAATAAATTGGGCAAATATATCTGTGCAGGCCATTGATGTAAGGCCATGAGTCAGAGCAAAACAAGGGTGTTTTAAAAAGTGAAATAGTGATGTTTGAGCCAAATTGTTGGGACATCCGCAAGGCTTTTTGGGTTTTCACTGAGCTCTTGCCCATGACACTGCAAACAAAATCCTCTGTACTTGGAGTTCTCTCTTGGTTTTGGTGCAAAGCAAAGGAAATCTTCTGGTTTTAACCAAATACATATGTTTGCTGTTCACATATGGCAGAATTCCTTTTTGGTGGGAACTTTTCGCTGTTGTTGCAACACACTATATATCCCAAAAGTTTCCTTTGATGTTGAACTATTGCTCCACGACTCATTATGCTACTGATTCAATATGAAAGGCAAAATTTCTGTGGTTTCTGTTAAAAAACAATGGCTTTGTTTTTGCAAACAAAGTTTTCCACAACCTATATGCAGGGGCCAACATTACTGCAAGAGAAAAGAAAATCTATTATTGTGGGCAGGCCCTGGCCACAGTGTTTAATAACAGGGATTATTTCTCTATCCTATAGGTACATTGCAATTGCTATTATGACTGTACATAACATTTAGGCTTTATTGCTCCTCAGGAACAGAAATTAAAATGCCTTAAGCGATATTTGACATCTCTCTTTCCTTTTCTACTTTCACTGACCTCCCAATCAGTTACCATCAGTCCAACTTCAGGATCTGCTGAAGTTGGGAACAGCTATGGATGGGTGGGGGAAAGGGGAAGACCTGCAAAGGCTGCTCTTCACAGCGTCCTACTATGCAGTGACAGCAAATCTGTGACTCTTCACACCTAATATTTAATTTTAACCACTAAACACTATTTCATGAAGAGTGAACATGAATTGCAACACGGAATGAAAATGCAAATTGGTAATACCTTTGTAAATGTGTCCCTACAAGAGTTGGCTGCCCATTTTCTGCTGCCATTATGAGAAGGGAAAAAAAAAAAAGGTTTCCTTGGTCAGGAATGAGATAAAAGGCATAATTTCCAAAGGCAGAGAATTCAGCAACTCCCACTTGGAATAACGTGAGCTCCCATATACACCATGGCATCTTTGGAAGTTTGGCTCACTTCGCTGACATTTCAAAATGGGAATGGAGATCTTACAAAATTCTCCAAGCTGGAGGCTTTGCCCATCCCCACCAGCCAAGGAGCTCCCTGTTGCAGCAGGCTGTGGCTTCAGAGATTTGCCAGCAGGAGATGCCCCTGGGAAGTCTAACAAATCCTTCCCTTGAGGGACTGTGGGAAAAAGAAAGGAAGAAAGGAAGAAAGGAAGAAAGGAAGAAAGGAAGAAAGGAAGAAAGAAAGAAAGAAAGAAAGAAAGAAAGAAAGAAAGAAAGAAAGAAAGAAAGAAAGAAAGAAAGAAAGAAAGAAAGAAAGAAAGAAAAGAAAGGGTTTCAGGAAGAAAAGGAATAATCTGACTCTAGAAACAGAATCAAGTCTCTCCAGCAGAAGGGGAAAAAATTTAAAGTAGGTCATTTAACATAAAAGAAAAATATATGCAAACATTTTGCAGTGTGGCAAGCTCTAACATAAGCTATTTTCATTTTTGACAATTCATAGGCAAGAGACTGACTGGCAGTACATTACAAACTTGGGATCATCAGCATTAACTCCTGAGCAGTCCCGTAACACCTCCACATCAGACTTCACCCGGTGTCTTTTGGAGATCACCTGAGCACTGTTAGGATTGTCAACTTGCCGATTTTTTTCTGCTTGGCTCCTGCAGGAGGATATTGATGTGTTTGCAGCATTTTCTGTACATAGCTAGTTGAGCTGACCAAAGTTTGCAGATCATTTTCCTGCAGAGTCTTTAGGCGCATTAGAAGGAATCCTTCCCTGGGAGGTGGGCAGGCCCTGGCACAGGATCCCAGAGCAGCTGTGGCTGCCCCTGGAGCCCTGGCAGTGCCCAGGGCCAGGTTGGACACTGGGGCTTGGAGCACCCTGGGACAGTGGAGGGATAAAATGGGCTTTAAGGTCTCTTCCAACCCAAATCTTTTCAAGGCTCCATGATTCTAAGATACAGCCCTAAAATACCTTGAAGGCACCAGCAGGGCTATTTGTAGACATAAAATCAGGCAGGGGCTTAAGCATTTTGCTGAGTCAGGGCTTCGCTGCAGGACATTATAAACTCAATTCTTTTGAAAGGCAAAGGATGCCATAAGGTCCTGCAGAGATAACAGTTCAAAGAAAACAGCAGCATAAATTGTGAAGTCGGGCATTTTTGTCACGGGGAGCCAAGGAGGGAATTGTTTTTGCTTTGTTTTAGTGGCTCAGGTGACAGGAGGGAAAGAGAGGCAAGGTTCAAAGGCTGTAATAAACTGGCTTTCATCTGCTTTTCTCAACGGGCCACAAAACCCAACAAGCACTTGCCATGTCCAAGCAGTGCTTTGCCTGTGACCAGGACACTTTGGGGCTGTTGTGATGAGGTCAATCAAAAGCCTGGCAGCCGGAAGATTTATTGTAAAAGTTACCTGAAGTATTTTGTAGTTTGCTTTAACACTGCTTCCCCTTTTTCCCAGCCTGCACGAGTGTCATGGTTAAGAGCAGAGCAGAGGCTGCCAAAAGGAGAAAAGCCTGGAACTGTTTATCCCTTGACTCGCCGAGGTTTAGGCAGAAACACCAATGGTGCACATTTACCAGATAAAATGAATCTTTTAAACCCAAAGTACCATGACATCTTAAGCATACACTTATGAAGGAAAAGTTCAGAACTCCATTTTAAACCACTTATGAGAGGATTTACCAAGATTCTGCCTAATGTTCAGCTGACGCTTTGTCAAAAACATTTATCGCGAAGCTTTTGAAGTTTCTTAGCTTCCCCTGAGTTATTAAAACTTGAACTGCAGAGTTTGTTATCAGCCTCGGAGCACACGTAAAATACATCAGGTATTTTTTCAGTCAACCTTTCAGTCTGATTTTGAGACTATTATATAAAATACAACATTCCCAATCAGGTTAATGTCTGACAGATAACGCCGAGCGGGCGGAACCGCTGTGCCTGATTGATCCTCAAGACAATTTTCATTTCCTAATTTGCTTTTGATTAAGCACTTTGCAATCAAAGGGAATGGCGAGGAGTCTGCCATTCTCTGAGCAGGTTTCCTGTGAAGACCTGATGTCGGCTTCAACATTTTCTGGCAACTTCTTGAATTTTTGATGCTCTGTCGCAAGAATGACTAAAACGTCCCGTCAGCTGTTGTGAACACCAATTAACCAGAAAAACAACTGGTTCTGCTGCTTGCCGTACTCTTAACAACAGATCTGCAAGAACAAACATCAGGGGTCCGGGCAGAATTTCCTGCAATGACTTGGAGAACGATAAAGTGGATTTATCAATCACTCGCTGAACGAGGCAGAGATAAAGCGGATTTATCAATCACTGGCTGAACGGGGTAATCTGCTGCTGCCCGGGGCTTCATTCCAACCAAGTTCATCACCCAACTGCCACTTTAAGTGGGTGTTTGGATGCTTCACACCTGCAGCCACCCCAGAGGCTCCAGCAGACCCCCGGTGCTCTGCAAATGTCGCTTTAAAATGCATTGCTCCTCACCTGCAAATATAAACATTTCTAACAGGCCTTACAAAGCCTCTTATTTCATTATGCTCTTTTAGAACAGAAATATGAAAGGCTCGGATATTTCTAATCAATAGGCCAATCTGATTCCCAGTAAGAATGAAAGAAAAGCTATTTATTTTGGGCAATCAAGTGCTCAGTATTGCTGCAATTCTCCTATTACATAAAATAGCACACATTTTCTTGCACGCAGGCACACACAAAGAAATCTAATAACGTCTTTTTACCTTTCAAAGTAACCTTAATCAACAAAATTAACTCGCAAGGCAAACCACTGCTTTTTGAACTGAACAAGAGCGAGCTTGACTCAACACATGTGAGATGTGAGAGGCAGCAAAGTAATATCTGCTAAAATTATGTCTGGAAGCCAAAAATGGGGTGATTCTTGACAGGGGAGGATGCACACTTGGAAACTTTGGAAATTCTTTTATTCAAAGTCTTTAATGACCTCCAACCCAATTACATTTGCAACAAGACATGACAATGCAGTTGCTCCTATTTAAAAGTGTGAGTGAAAACGGAGTATTTTTGAAGCCTGATTCTTTTTTTTCACTTTTTAATCATGTTGAGATGAAGCTCATTTACTTAAAAAGAAAAAATGAAACAGAACGTCCTCTGCAGCTGGTCAAACAGATTACGAAACTCTAATCTCAGTAGCCTGAGGAAAACCAAAACTGTTTTTCAAGTATCTATTTTATAGAGCATTAGCTTTATACTTTTTAAAAGAGGCATTAACATAACTGATCAGAACATCCCAGAACGTTTCTGATCTAGTTAATCATGCGACGTTATGACAGAGATTCTTGCTGTCATAATGCCAATGTTTCTAAACATTTCTAAAATCCTTTAAGTTCATTTTTTTTTTCCAAATTAGACATGGGGAAGATCTATTTCAGTTTCTTCAGAAGTTTTTCTATCCATTTTAGAGCTCTACAAAAGTAGTGCAGAATCTTTTAGATAGACAGACACATACACACATAGCAAGGAACAATGCCAGGCTCCATGACCTATTTAAATATTTCTGATAGCTTCTTATACAAAACATTTTACTCTAATTCCTGCATAACTTGTTTCTGAGAGTCCTCACCACTGTATTTCTTAAACTCTGTTGTATGCTTTATAGCTGACCTGGAATCATCGGTAAAAAAAATCAGAATTTCTCTAGTTTCACTTTATTTGGTTTGTTTCCCTTAAAAGCAATTATTTAAACATTCAAGCCCATGCTGCATTTTTTGGTGCTAATAGTTTTTCCAGTACAGGTAAGAACAAGGTGTAATTTATACACAGGCAAACTAAGAAGAAGATGAGGGGAAAAACAGTCACCAAAGCTATTGGTGTGCCTCAGATATAGTTTTAGTGGGATGTTAAGTGTTCTTATCACAGCTGCGACAAAGCAGATTGATTTCCATTGAGAGCTTTTGGGCTTTGTTTGTGGAGTTTTTTGTTAAGTCTGTTGCAGCCCAGTTTTGAGCTGAAACTTTGCTGTTTCAGCGTAAAGATCTTTTTGCTGTGGCAGAAAAGTCTTACATGAAAATGCACAGTCCCACACAGCACAAGTTCTGCTGAGTTACTTGTGACTCTAACAGGCACCCCCAAGATATCACCCTGCTTTTGCTTTCCAGGAACACCCACAGGGTCCTGACAAGGCAGCTGAAATACCCCAAAGGCACATAAAGCTTTTTAAAAATATATATGCAAATAGTTCCAAACATTCCTATCTGGATGACATTTTTAAAATGCAAAAGAGCTAAAAATAACAGAAAACAGATCAGGTGCTGAAGCACCACCAGTTTCTCATTTGTGCAGCTACACATTAACGTCTCTCAGCCGAACTGCACAGCTGCTTCATGCATCCCAAAACCTTCCCCCCAAAACTGCAGAAAAAACATTATCTGGCACAGAGTGAAAGATTTAAGAATTCCTGTATTGGCAGAGTCCCATAAATCTCGATCTAGTTCAGGATGTGATAAGGAAGCACAAATGAGCTTGGCCTCTGCTGAGATGGGGAAGGGACATCAGCTCTTCACACCCACCACGAAGGCTGAGTTAGAAACACCAGTGAGTGCTCAGCAATACCAAACTTGATTTGCAAATGCACATTTCCATACAATGATTATGAATAGCCACAAACATTGAGTGGAAGTGATGGGTTATTCCAGTAGCAGGAAGAGAACACCACAACAGGTAGGAGTCCCTCCTTGGAGTTCAGAGCACGGCTGTGGTCAGAGATGTTTCCAGGCACACAATTAAAATCCACTGATAATATCCAAATGGTTATATAGTCTTCAGTAATTGCTGTTCTACCTTGCTGAATTACAAGTGCAAAACTGGAAAGGACATGAATGATATTGACAGTAGAAACCCAAGTAAGAGGAATTTAAATGCAGCACATAGAACTGTTTTCTGGAGCCAGAGTCAATACCCACCTTGCATTTCCCCTTCCAGCTGCCTGCAGAGACCTGGCTTGGTCTGGTGGTGCAGGTGTTCCTGCGGGTACCTAACCTTTGTCAGCCTGAATTTTTATTTATCCAGTTCCATTCTGCCCCTGCCAAGCTTCTCAGTAAGCAAACAAACTCACTTTTCATGTTCGGTGTTCTTGTTTGTACTTTTTCTTACATAACAACCCTGGCAGAGAGCAGAGCAGGGAGAGCGGAGCAGGGAGAGCACCCGGGGCTGCCGCTGTGTTGGACACTCCTTGTGGGCATCAGCCCTCCCTGAGTGAGCACATCCTCTTCCTTGGGTCTCCTCCCGCTGAGATCCTGGCGTGGAAAGGCGGGTGCAGGGTGGCAAAGGAGTCACGCTGGCAGCAGGAATGAAAAAGCCAAGGAGGACCACGGTGCCACATGGTACCACAGCTCATGGCACTCCCTGGGCACTCGCGTGGAAAATGGAAAGAAAAACATTACAGCACTTTAGGGTTTAAGGTATTTTCAACAATTTTAGTTGAAAAGAGAGATAGCACAACCTTCTACTGAAATGAAAATGTTGTGGTGCTGAGCCAGTGACTCTCAGGAGCCTGGAGGGACTCAATGATCTCAGAGGTTTTTTCCAATCTTAACGATTCTGTGAGTCTGGACCAGCACCACGGCCCACCTGGCAAGTGCACAAATGATGTGTTCTCCTAAACATGAAGTTTTACTGCTGCCATGTCCTAACCATTTCCCTAGAAAAGGGACTGGCTTGTATTCCCCTGATCTGTTCTAGAAGAACTTGCATCCACTCCTTTTTGTATCACAAATGATCTGATCTGTTTTCAGGATATGAGTGATGCTCTCCTTCCTCCCCACACCAGGCTTCACTCCTTCGGGATCATCTGAACTGTGAGGCAGCAAACCCCAGGGCAAAACTGAGCTGGGACTTGGCAAATCTCAAGAGGGAAGTGAACAGGGCATTGCATGTTTTGTCTTCTAAGGCCAATATGGCCTGGTTTGAAATCCATGATCTCATGCCATTCTGGGCCAGGAAAATGGCATATCCAGGGCATGGGTTTCCAGCATAAAATACAAGTGAGGTGATCTGATGTGACTCTATTCACCTGCCAACAGCCCTGGCAGAAAAATAAACAGGTTCTGGGGATGAGCTGCTGCTGGAGGCAAAGCAGGAACCATCAGAAGAGCTGCCCTGACCTGCGAGGAACTGGTGTTTTTGCTTTGAACTTCAGCAAATCTTAACGAACTCTTCATAATTGGCAATCCGGGGTTTTCACTGATGATTTATTTCCCCGGAAATAAATGCAGGAGACAAATTCTGGAAATACAAATTTTTGGGTCTCACAGTTGGCTGTCCAGAACAGTGAAGGCAGTTCCAACACTACTGCAGGTCACTCTTTGAGCTGTATCAGGAATTAGAACTGTACATGAAGGTGCATCAGTGCTGAAGAATTTGGTTTTGTAGATACTAAAACATTGATTTAACTGAAGTTATTGACTTCAGTGCGGTGAAGGCTTAAACTAGAAATAAGCAGAGACAGTAACAGAAGAAGTTAAACGTTATGTCCTTCTATAAAATGGTTGTGACCTCCTCCTTACTCCAAGTAATAAGGTTTTGGTTGTGCTTGACTCATCTCTGCTTTACTGCTCTTCCTTCTCTGTTATCTGGCAGTTTTGGAGGGGATGCTGCCAAGAAGTTCATTTAAAGTCCTAAATTTTATCCTGTAGGCAACACTTACTTCAGTTTCCTGAGAATAAATTCCATAGACAGACCCCTGAAGAAGAAAACAGGTGAACTCTTTGCCCCATAAATCAGTCAGTCTTCCTGAAGAGGCCAAAGATACAAAACTACAGACGCCTGCACAGAAACACTGCAGAAAAAGCTTCAGCCTTGAGGTTCACAGTCTTCTCCACAAGCCTCAAGCCCTCTGTCTTCCTCATGCATATTTTCAAGGGTCAACAAATCAAATATTTACTGTCTTAGATCCTGTTCATCAGTGAATCAAGACGTGATGGTGCAAGAATCAGCAACAATGAACTGCTCCCAGGAAAGGCATCCCACTCTCCAATGCAGGATGGAGGACGGACATGAAATCCACATGCAACAGGCTTGAATAATAAAGTATATTTTCAATAAAAATAATCTAGTTTTCCACCTTATTATACACGCATGTGCTGTATGAACACATAGAGGCAAGTTCCTTGGGCTGAAAGGCAACGAGGTGGACAAACAGAAAATATTCACTGCACAAATTTTAGTGGGAAAAGGAGCAGAGTACAACACACAATAGAGTTTCTCCCGCTTCTGGACTCCAGTGCTGCTTTGGCTGCCAACAGTACATGAAATTTCCACTGAAGGGCAAGTCAAACCAATTTCCCTGAGGATGGAGGCATCCGAAAACTCGCTGAGGTTACCCCATTAGTGCCTACGCATTCTCTAAGCGGATGAGCAGCTTCACTTTGAATCCATGTCAAACCACAAGGACTGGCTGATAATAACATTCAATTAAAATGATTTCACCCCTCTAGAAAAAATTGGCTAACAGCTCCACCTCACCTTTTCTAGCTGGGCACAATGGGGCGATTGATGCTGCAAGGAAATGGGATAGGTTTGTACCGAGGAGCCGACGGGTCAGGTTTGGTGACAGTGCTTGTAGGTTTAACCTCTTACCCAAATCTCTGAGATGAAAAAGCCACTTCTGCTGAGCACACAACTGTGAGAAAGTCAGAGCTAGAGCTGGCAAACACCAAGCGGAGCTAATTAGGCAGGTGTTTTGAAAAACCCCAAACTTTACGCTCGACATGTATTTGGACCTTTTGATGTCGTACCTGGTGCTGTTTCACACCACTGAGGCTCCAGAGAAAGGCAGGAGCTGCTCCCCTTCCTGGCTCTGGGGGTGACTTTGCCATCTGATCTGCTGGATACACAGATAAAAGTCGCCGCAGACTTTTTTTCCCTTTTCAAGTGCAGCACAGTAACTTGGAAAGTTCTTTTATTCACAACTCTGCTGACGCAAGAAAGTGGCAGGAATATGGCAGCTTTGGCTGCTTTCCTTTTGTAGCTCTTTGTAAGTAATCTTTTAATGCTAACAAAACAATAGGTATTTTCATTTTGGATGGAAAAAACATTCCAGTCACAGAAAATTAGGCAATGCCTTTCAAAAAGTCTAAGAGTGCTACTGACCACTTGATTCTTCTCCTACCCTGCCTTTAAATATTGGTAAATAGTTACCATGCACTGGTATCAGATTCTCCAGGTTTCTCTTGTTACACTTAAGAAAAGCCCAACTATTATGAAAATGGTGAAGTTTAACGAAGATATTTCTATCTTTTCCCTGTGATCTGCCATTCAAAAGTGTTAGCCAGCCATTTTTTAAAAAAACACTCTTGATATTTGATCTTCTTGAGTTTCAGTTACATATAAAGCTGGAGAGCCAGCAGAAAATTCTAAGTGGAATCTGAAGATTTCTAAAGTCAACACTCATTTTGGCAGGAGCATTTTAATGCACAAAGCTGAAATCCTCAGTGACTCTCTCCTGCTGATATCCCTGGAGCAGCCAGCACCACAATTAGCACAAAACCAAACGCAACCTACAGCAGAACATACCAAAAAAAGGATGTGGACACAAATGCTGGAAGCGGTGTGGGCACAAGGGGATCAGCCAGGGCAGCCAGGGCACCTGGGGCTGCTCCAGCTCGCCCCTGGGATGAGCCAAGTTGTAAGAGAGATCTCTCAGGGAAAAGAGATGTTGATAACAAAGCAGATCCACATCCCCAAAGCCCTGCTTGCCAAACCCTGCAGCTCGCCTTGCTGTGCCAGGCTTTCAAACCCCTCAGTGCAGAGTTATAAACGCTTGTGGCCCGCGGAGGGTTTGCTTTGAAGCCGTCGCTTTCCCCGGCACCCTTTTGTTGGTGGAATCCGTGGTTCACACAGATTGTGTTTCCACCTCCACGGCTGGAGAAGCCCTGCAGTCAAGGCTGTTCCAGGAGCAGGGAAGGAGGCTGCGTTCCAGGAACTCACTGGAACTGGAACAAAGCACAGCCCTTGGAAAGCCTACACAGCCCTGTGCACAGACTGTTTTACAGATGCCCCGTCTTTGGACGGCATTAGACACTTGTTTTTATCTTTATCTTTTTTTTTTTCTTCTCCCTCTCCAGTAAAGTCCCAGGCTTTGGAGCACAGGCTCTTCCTCCTGGGCATTCTGCCTCCTAACTCCCGGGTATCTCCCCAGCTCTGTCTTTTTTAAGCACCACTTTCTCCTCCACATAAAAGTCCTTCTGCTCTTTGGAGAGAAAAACGTCTTTGAAATGCAGCAGTAAACTCTGAGCATCACAGCAGCCTTGAAAAAGCTGATTTCCATTTTCTTATAACATAGTTCTAAACCTTGTCTGCCCTTCTTTACAAACTGTGTGGGCTTATATCAGTATTACTTAACACTTACTAATAGGAGTGTTTTGTCTGCACCTTTTTAATTATCCAGGCCCTCTCTCAGTGTTCTTACTCCTGTCTTGTCAATTAAAAGCAGTGAGAGATATGGCCGGTTTTGAATTTTTTGCCCCATTTTTCCAGTGCAAAACTAGTGTAGTCCACATTATCAAAAGCAAGACAGTTTAGCTGTATATGACTTCATATTTTATTCTGCACTTATATAATCTTTAACTTCATAATTTGGAGACAGATGGCATCCCTTCTGGGGCTAACAAGGAATAAAAAGGACTTCAAGCAGCAAAGTGCCTTCTGGAGGGCAAATAAAACATTGAGGACAACAATGATAATGTAGGAAGAAGTAAAAATACCAACTTTTAAACCTGTCAGAAAAATCTGGACTGCAGTTCAGAGGAAAAGGCAGGCACTGGCTCTAGTCTTTTATAAAACTTGTATGTCTGATTTTGCTGTTGGCCATGGTAAGTTCTTCAATGTGTTGAGACATGAAAAGTCAAGAAAAATACCAGAGTGCAAAGTTTGCTGCAGGAAAAGAAAAAAAGATGACTCAATTCTTTGTCTCACAAAGCATGTCAAAGATATTATAAAGTACTTACAGATGCTCAGCCACTCGGATTGCCTGGCTGGCCAAACATCTGAAACCCTGTAATTTTGAAGAGAAGGTACTATGCTTCAGACAATGAAATAATTTCTGTGGCAGCAGAAAAAGAGAGATGTTTTTGAAAGGAAGAGTTTCTTAAAATCAGAATTTCAGTTGTGATCGATAACTATCTAAGCTTAACATGTAAGTCAGCCTATTTTAATTATAATTTATAATGAATGTGTCAATACAGGTTTCCAGGTAATGGAATCATGAGACAGAGCAGAAGCAAGAGTTGAAAACCTCAGGACTAAACCCTCATTTCTCTAACAGACAGAATGTGGGCGAAACTACTATTTACATCAACAAAGACTGTGGAAAACAGGTGCCTCAGAGTTTGGACCCCATGAAACAGAACAAGCAAAGCCATAAAAGACCTGCAGATTTAATTTACCTATTCTTTTGGAAGACATGACTTCCCCTCCGGATCAAACAGAATATAGGAAGTTACGTGCAAAATAAAGTCATTTGCCTGGTAAATTTTCAGGTCTGCTTTCCAATGCTAAAGCACCAGGGCTGGTGCCCTGTAATTCCCTGCTAATAAAAGACAGAGTTATGAGTGTTATTAGAGGCTAAAGTCAGTGACAAAGAAATAAAGATCCATGAAAAAGCACTCCATGTATTTAACATCAAGATGCTCCCTTACAAGTCTTTCTTTCACCATGCCAAATGGTTTATCATGGTAATGTTTAGGCACAAAGGCAATTAGAAGGATTTGAAGTCCCTCTGGAGAACTCTGTGACACGCACATCTCTGAGGCTCTGCAGTGACTGACAGCATTTGGCACGGCCGTGGCCACAGAGCCACCACCAACAGTGGGGCATGTTCTGACCAGATGTCTTACAAGGCATCAGCCACTGCCAACAGTGAAATGCTGACCTCCTTTTTAAAGGCACTGCTGGCTCAAGAAACAAACCAAAAAACCACCCACCAAAAAACTTCCTTCGTCCAGGTCAAAACAGAAAATGCGACAAAACACTTGAAAAAATCTTATCCATAATGTGGGTCTGCTGACAAAATTTGTTCTGAGCTAGTGGTCAAGGTTGCAGCAGTTAATTCTGCCACCTCAGTGTATCCTGGGGCATAAAGCAAATCAAGACTCCCTTACCAAAAAGCCCTTGACACAATAAATGTCTTTACACTAAGTTTTAGATTTTCATTTCGAGTTTACACTAAGCTTTCAGGGGTTTTCCTCCCTAATTAATGTCCTCTGTGTTATCACTTACACAAGGTCACAGCCCTCTGAAGCACCAGTCATTACAGCCTTAACTTCCACCTTTGCCACAAACCTCGGGTGAAGTCAAGGCTTCGCCCTCCTCTGTCTCACTTCTAAAACAGGACTAAAAATGCTTCTCCAGATCAGGGCAGCTTAGGCTGGGCGCTCTCAGATGCCTCTCCTCCCTTAATAAGCACTAATTAAGGGCATTTGGATCACTTAGATTTACCTTTGCTTGAGACTTTTAAACCAATAAATTAGAATTATTTATTTCTTACCAACTCCAACCTTGGCTCTGGCAGAGTGCAATGCTGGTCATCCAAAAGGTGTTTTAAGGACAAAAAACTGAATACCTCTGCAGGGCAGCAGTCACTCAGTTAATATTCCCAGAGCCCTAATGTGCTTTTCCTTTTAATAAAGAATATTATTCGTAGTTACCAGTGGAATTTGCTAATAAACATGGCTGCGGATGAAATAGAGCTACAAGCAAAATAAGATTGTGCATCAAATTTTTAAAAACACAGGTTTTTTGATAGAGAAATTCAGTATTTTTTATAGTTGCATGGAGGAAATTCACTGTGTTGATAAAACCCTCAGTACTTTACAGAGGAAAAGATCCTTTGGCTCCAAGATACAGCAGCATTTAACAAATATAGGATGTCAGGAATACTCCATGCCCACAAAGGCCCAGACATTTTAAACCCCAAAATATTTCCCTTTGTTCTGCTCTGGCTATAAAACACTTTGACTTTTTTTCTCCCTCTCAACATTTTTAAACATAACAAAGAAAAACAACTGTTTCAAAATTTTTCACATGAAGGGGAACATTATTATAGGCCATTCTTTCCTAGAAATCTTTTAAGTCTTATTTATTAACAGAATTAATCTGATCACAGGCTGGCTGACATACAAAGTGTTGAAATACACCATCTTCCAACCATGCTTTGCTAATGAAATTTTGGTGTTAATTCAGGGATTTAACAGAATCCTAGAAATTGTAACAGGAATCAAACAACAATTGTGGTTCATCTGGCAAAAAAATGCATCATTTTGCCCCTTTTCTGTTGTGGGTTTGTCACTGTATGCTCTCCATCATCCATTTCTTTCCAGAATCTACTTTTTGATGTGGAGTCCCCACTTGGCCATCAACTTCAGCATTAAAATGCTCTGAACATGTTTTGCAGTTCCAATCCCAGGAAACGTTTTGTACTTTCAATCCCAGGATCCAAAAGGATTTCATAAAAAACTAAACAACTGAATCTAAACAACCAAGGCTGGGATTTCATAAATAACCCCAAGGTATCTTTATGATGCCACCAACTTCTTGTTCTGCCCAGTCCAGTAACCAAAAGCAGCAGAGAAGTTTGGTCCATGCTCTGACCATTGCAATTGTCAAGCTCCAGGCTGCTGTGGATAGATCACTACAAGAATGTAAGAAACTTAATTAAAAAAAAAAAAGTTTACCCTGCCACAGTAGGACACGGAATAGGCTGACTCCATAGAGCTGTCAGAAGAGAAAGAAGGCTTTATTTACAATCCCAACAGTTTCTTTTAGAACACGCTGTGTAAAAAGGTCTATTATTGCTCCATGGCACTGACACTGCTCTCCATGGGTTCAGGAATAGGAAACAACCCCTGGGACAGTTGTTCTGGCAAAGGGAACACTGTTTGCTGAGCCTGTGCTGAGAAACGGAGAGAGATGTTTTGGAAAGAGAAACTGTTGGCAGCTTTCCCTTGGGAAAGGAGCCAGCAATGGTCAGCAAGATGAAATTCAGGCTCAGGAATATCGAGCCCACATCTACCCCACCCTTCAGTGGCCAGGGGAGCTCCTGCACACACATTCCCAGTTCAGTGCCCAGCCCTTTACTGGAGAGCTGCAATCCCAGCCTGAAGCACCAGACACGGCAGATTTTCCAAACATCTGCAGGGCACTAACACAGCTCTGCTCCCGGCTGTTCCTGGGGCAGGGACTGCTGATCTCTGGGCCGAGCACAGCTGAGGCACAGCACAGCAGCTCTGCTCCTTGTCCCCTCAGCCCCAGCTCAGTGTCCTTGGGCTCTGCTCCCAAGAATTTAACTCCTGGTGAGCCCAGAGCGAGGATGCATCCATGGCACCAGGGGTGAGCTGGGTTTTGGGGTCAGACCTCAGCTGCTTTGGGCTCTGCCACGGGGCATTGCTGGCACCCAGAGTGGTCACCCCAGCAGCCACTAGAGAGGAAGATGAGGAGCCAAAGGTTTATCCTGATTTTATCAGTGATGACATGACTTGCCCTTAGGCCAGACCAACCACAGCCTAACACAGAGTGCCAAGGCCTTCAAGCACGGGTCTCAAACTGACCCCATCTGAGGCCATCTGAATGCAAAAAGCCGTGTTCAAATTGGGTTTTTAGGTTGTCAAAAGAAGCAAAAGGTTCTTGAAAGTTTCATTTATTCTTCTTGACTAATATTTAAGACGATACCTTAAAAAATATTGAGTTGAAGGAGATGGATGCAATTGTGCAATAATAACAAATCAGAAATCTTTTACTAGCAAAGAGAGTCAGGAATTTGAATTAACATCAAAATCATGTATTATGGCATCCACATCTGGATATCACTTTACTGCCTAAATCCCAAACTTCTCTGAGAGCCAGTTGGTTTCTGTAAAAATGTATTTCTCCCTTTGAAAGGAAATAATAATTGGAAGGTCTTACAGGAAGCCACCCAATACCAATAGAGGAAATTGCAATCTGTTCCTCAATGTTAGTTTAAATCAATGTTATATTTAGCAAAGGCTGTTTTTTAATGATAGTATTTTCAATAGCTTTTACTACACTGAGTCTCCTCAAAGGCTTACATTATATTAAGAATTGCTTTGTTTGTAGAATGTTCCTTTAATCATCCCTCAAGGTCTTCAGCTTACCCTAGGTTAGATGTTGTTCCCCATCTCCAGGACATCCAGCATTCCATTTTCACCAAAACCCTTTTTTTTTTTTGCCCTAGGCTAATAAAAAGCAAAGTATTTCTGCATATGCTTGCCTAGAAATATGTGTGGTTCTTAAAAATACGAAGTGATCAAATATTAAAACCACCTTTTTCTGCTTCCAGAAGTATACACAGCATTTTAGCTTCCTAGGAATTTTCTGCTTGGGTATCAATCAGTGGTTTCAAAGGAAGATCTTTTTTTTTTGAAGTACAGTATTAATGATACTACACAAAATTCAAGAACTCCAAGCAAAACAGCTCCTCCAATTTCTTCTCCAAGTTGACAAAATCTTTTAAAACATTCTCCCAGCAGCAGTGCTGAAAACTCCCTGGGACACTGCTCAGAAATCCTGCGCAGAATTTCCCTGTGGTTTTTAAGGATTTCATTACACTGTGAGGTAATAACATCAAATATAATAGATTTACATGCAGAAGGGTTTCATACCACCTGTAGTCATTAGTGTTCAAAAACTGGTGCTGCCAACGGCTGAATTATTCCATTGAATGTCACTGCAGAGAATCCAGAAATTCAGGGGTAGAGTTTGCACCAGAAGAAAAATCCTGCTTAAGAGTCAAGACCATGTTTTTCCAACATGTAACTCAAGACACGTAACACATAACCATGATAATTTGAATCACAGTGTATTTCTGACTCTGTGGAAGATGATTCCACTGTCACGGGGCTTCTGCAGATCTTGGTGGCCACTGGAAAAGTGACCTACAAACAGTCCATGTTCCTAAGTGGTAAGAATTCACCTGTACCTGAAAATAGTGTGATTTACCTGTGTTTTATGTGCAGAGCCTGGTGATAAAATAATCCACCTGTGGTACGTTATTCTATCGGCATAACAGATTAGAGCCAACATTTTTATAGTTACACCTTTCACAGAATGATCAGAAAGAAAATTCTTTTTCTTAACAAGCACACAAATAAAGGCAGACATTTTCCTCGAGAAAAAATAATGATAATTTAAAAATCGATTAAAGGAAGGAAAAAGCACTCTGCAGATGATGAGACAGTAATGATAACCTAATGCAAGTCATTCCAGTACAGAGGACAGCATTAATTGCACCATAACCCAATGGATTTCCAACATTTAAAAACTTCCATGGTATCTTTAGGCACAAAAAAAATTATGTAAACTGTAGGAGTTGATTTTTTTCATGAGTTTTTACATTTAAGAATGTAATTCTTTGGTACGATTAAATGTCTTCATGAAGAAAAAGGAATTTCCTTCCATACAACTTCTCATGAGGTGTTGTTGTTAAACAGAGCAGACGACTGTTTCAAAGCTTTTCCATTGCTCTGTACTACTCTGAGAAGAAAAGAAGTTTTAAAACTAATTCTGTTCACTTCTACAGGTGGGATTCTCTGCTGCAGCCACTTTGAGTCAAGGTGTCAAAGCAGCAAGAACACAATCTGGCTTTTCAGTCTCTTACAACAATGAGAAAGGCCAAAGAATGGAATTCTGATGCAAAATATGTATACATCTATATAAAAAAATAAAATAAAACTACAGATAACAAATACTTTACTCCTTCAACATTCAGCACAGGCTTTGCTTGTATTTTTCAGTGGAAGCTAAGGAGAAACTTTCCTTCAATGCAGCCTTAAACATGAAGGTTGGGAAGGTTTGTGAAAAGCAGGCTGCAGAGCAGGCCATGCTGCTGCCTCACTCTCCTATTTTCACCCTTCCTCTCTTTCAAGCCCTGAAGGCACAGCATAAAGATGCTGAAAATACACTAAAACATCAGGGCCAGAACGAAAAGAAAGAGAACAGGAAAGATTCAAGCATTTGACTGACGTGGATGGATTGGATTTGCCAAATCCAGGCGTTTCATGCAGGCATAGGATCAGCGAGAGGAAAGGGAGCCTGAGTCATCAGCTCCATCAAAGGCAAGGTCTGGGGATGTCTGGGTGAGCTCTGTGTGAACAGGAACCATCCCTGCATTCAGAACTTTTAATTACCCTCGCCCAGGCAGCAGCATCAGCGACTGAAATCCCCAGATTACCTTGATTGCTTTGTCATTATCTGTCATCAGCTGCTGCTTCTCATCTTCCAACTTCTGTGCAACTTCCTGGAGCCGCTGCTCCGCCACAAGCTGCAGCTGCTTCTTCTCCTCCGTCAGGAAGGAAATGGTTGTCTTCAGTTCAGCTATCTCCTGAAAAGCAAGAAGCATGGTAAAGCTCCCTTCAATAAAAGAAATGTATTTTGCATGTTTTTTTATATAAACACGGCAATGGCAAGCTCTGCTGTGTGAGCTGGATGTTTGAAATTAGCCCACTGCACACTAGCAGGGCACGGAACTCCATGCAGAGAAAAGGAACAGAGCAAGGCACGACAAGAATCGCTGCACACAAAATATTTGGAAGTGTTTTCCACTGTGACATTCCACAATGTTTACTCATGAGAACAAAGCACATCTGCGATCTTCAAACTGGAGCCTGTTCCCCGTCTTGCACCGCTCTGAAAGCAGGAGTCAGAGTTTACGTTGGGATGCTGCTGCTCCTTTTCCAGGGGAATATTTTACAGCTTGGTACTGCTGAGAGGAAAAACGCCCACATTCACACGCTGGACTGAAATTTAAACCTGACAATGACATTTCTGAGCTGCTGAAAGGAGCAGATTTTTGCTGAGCAATACAGTGAGGACCTGACTCCACAGCCAGGACCTTCATCTAGACCTTTTAGGTGATTCACTCGTCATTTGTTGAATTGTATTTGTTTTACCTTTTTCATCACTGGGGAAAAGTCATAACTAACCCTGATCCTTTAGGCATATTTACAGAATTTTATACTGACATGTCATCACCCAGCAAAGCACTTAAACATGTGGGAGAGTCACTGACTTTAATGTATATTTTCAAGCTTAAGGTTAAGCTGCTGTAGCAGCATATTATAGAATTATTCTAAAAGCACTTTAGCACACAGGCAGTTCAGGGAGAGACTACAACAGTGCTTAGGCTCTACCAGGCCTCCTCACTGGCAGAGAAACATTTATCTATATTAATTAGGTTATTTAGAAAAAAAAAAAAAGTTAAAAAACCCCTAATAATAGGCCAGGATTAGGGTAAGAACTGTGCTACAAATGAAGGTACTAAAACCACTGGGAAAGGGGAAAAAGCCTGACTGAAACCCTGTAGTAAATTTACTTCTCTTTACCTACCTGAAAAGTCTGGGAAGTAACACAGATTATGTGTAAACACTACCTTTGTATTTCTGAATTGCTTTTCTAAAAAACAAATGCATATTTCAAAAGATAATATCCATCAAAAGGAAGGATTTTTGAGACCAGTATACCAAAATTTAGAGATTATCTGGATAGGGTGCAACTCTTTAGCCAGGATTAAGCAGTGTCTCTGGGTCTGCAGCTTCAGTAATGGTTTAGAAGACAGACAATTTGCAGAAATGTAAATGTGGTTTTACCAGGTGTGTAACGTGCAGGAGAAAGCAGGAGAAAGCGGGAGAAAGCAGAAGAAAGGAATGGATCATATAAATTAAGATAACAACTTGAACCCATGCAAAACTGCAGCATTTTGAGTATGTCCCATTTTGTCATTTTAAAAGGAAAACAAAGCAGCAAACGCCTCAATATAGCACAAACCTGAGATTTAAAGCTTTTACTGGGTTGAGACCCTGGTCTAGCACAGGAGTTCTGAAATGCATGCAAGAAAATTTCAGCATGAATTGATGAAGAAAGATCTGCTTTGTGCAGTACTTTTCAGAGCAAAAATTTCTGTTTACTTTGTATAAACTTCAGAGGAAATTTCTTGAAATATCTTCTCTGTGTGGGTGTTAAAAGTGAATGTTCCAAGAGGCCACAGAGAGTAAGATTGGACAGATGTTGTCAGCAAGGCGACCACAAGAAAAGTTGTGATCGACCAATTATTAACAGTGAGCTACAAAAAAAACCCAAACCCAACCATGTCCAAGTAACTTGGGGGATTTGATTTAAATCCACACAAGTTAAGAAATTCAGAGATCAGGGTGAAGCTGTTTTATTGAGCCAAACAGCCCTGACAGATGATGGATGTGTTGTGTCTGCCCCAGAAAGTGCTGAGGAACTGGGTCCAGCTCGCCCCAGTAAAATGTCCCAGCTACAGCAACGCCACCTTAATACAAAACATGTCCCCAAATCTTGACACGATTCTGCAGGCCAATAAATGTCAGTCTGACAAAATTTATTATGACATTTAGGTTAAGGAGTCTTACCTTGCCCCACATTACCTATGTGTTCCTGCTGCAACAATTAAAGCAATTTCCCTCATCCCTTGCCTAAAAATCCAGAAATGCTTCAATTATTCCAACTGTCTTTAACAAATGGACCAAGAACCATTTTTGGATTGTGTCTGGCATGGAGAGGCTGCCTTGATTCCACTCACATGTGGGTGACAATGACAAAAGGTTAAAAATAAACCTAGCAAAGGAAGGGATCTCTTCCTTGAGGTCTGACATGAATTAAATGCTACTTT
This sequence comes from Donacobius atricapilla, assembly GCA_013397315.1. Taxonomy (NCBI): domain Eukaryota; kingdom Metazoa; phylum Chordata; class Aves; order Passeriformes; family Mimidae; genus Donacobius; species Donacobius atricapilla. The sequence continues at coordinate 73,219 of WBMY01011600.1, forward strand.
TTGAGCTTTAACCATTTCCTGGTTTTCAGGTTCAGATGGAAAGATAAAAAAAAGAAGAGGTTTTGTTGTTGTTGTTGTGTCTTTCTTTCTTTCTTTCTAAATAAGGCTCTCATTTACTAAATAACTGATTTAAAATTACTGGAAAGATATTTAGGAAAGAGAACATTCTCTCTGATTTACCACAGAATCATGGAATTGGTGAGGGTGGAATGGACCAGTTTAAAGAAGCATCACCCAGAGCTGGTAGTTCAGGATCAGCCCAGTCAGGTTTTAAGTATCTACAAGGATGGAGACTCTACAACCTCTCTGTATGCAAATAATTGTGTAAAAAATACAGGTTAGATTTGAGAAATAGGATATAAGACATATTTACCAATGATTCTGGTAAAGCAGTGTGAAAAAGTGACAGCCAATAACCAAAACAACTGAAGTCACAATTTTGCACAAATGTTACAGAGAATAAGACTCAAAGGAGCTGAAAAGCTGAAATCAAGAGTTTTAAATATTTTGAAGTGTTGGTAAAACAGTAAAGTTTGCATTTTGTTGTTATTGTCTCACTGATCACTTCTGTCTAGAGACTGCTAAACCCTTCTTTGTAGTGATTTTATTGATTTTAGGAGACTATTATTGGACTATTGGCTGCAAACACACTTTGCAGTGCAAGGCAGACATTCTGCTGGCAGCAATGAGGAGAATGACACCTCCACACAAATCCTCATGGCAATTTTCTTCTTATTAAAAGCTTACCTTCTGGTTGCATCTCCATCATTTTTCACACTTCAGTACTACCTGTCAGTCAAACTGAAAGCTGAAGTATGCGAAAACCACCCAGCCTTACCATTTTTAAGTATATATGTAAATTCAACACTCATTTTCATCTTTGGAGTTCTCTGACGACCAAAAACTCAAGTCAAAACCAGTCTGCCTCCAGGACACTGACATTCCTCAAGCTGCTGTTTTGGGCAGAAATGCAGAACTGGTGGGGATCAATGATAAAGATGAAGAAACCTTGGGTGACACTGCCTTTAGCATGAAATGCAAGTCCTGGCTGTGCAACTGCCCCTGATTCTCTGAGATGTGCTGGCTGATGGATCACCTCACCTTCCTTCCCACTGGCTGAAGGAGGACTCGGCCCTCTGGAGTCTTCAGGAAATGATGATGGAGATGAAAAAGATGAAATTCAGAACTCAAAAAAATCCCCCACCTGTGTTATCCAGCTTAATGCTCTGTGCTTTTTTCAGTTAAAATCTGCAAGAAGATGCGGGATATTTGATTTGGTAACGGGTTACGACTTCTCTTGGTTGCCAAGACCAGAAGGAACTCAACTTTTCATCAAGTTCCCGTAGTGGAACAGGTTCACCTGAGCTGCCTGTCTGCTGGCCACCTACCTGCGAGGACTTGGCCAGTTTCTGGCTGAACTCCTCCTTCGTCTGCTTCAGCCGGCTGCTGGCCTGGAACACACACAAAGGACGGCCCCGTTAGCTCAGACACAGGACGTGCACAGACACTTTGCCACCGGGCCCCGGGCTTGGCACCTCCTCCGCGTGCCCATCACCGAGCGCCGGCCCCGCGCCAGCCCCGACGCCCTTTGGTGGCAGCCAAAAATCCGCCAGGGCTGGGCTTTGATCTCGGGCCAACTATTCATCGCTTAAAAGAGGGGAGAAATTGTGCCTCTGCTGCCAATTATTAGAAAAACATAAAGAGTTCTGCGGATTAAAACAAGGAGGAAAAAAAAAGGAGAGAATGAGTGTGTGTGTGGGGGGAGCAGGGGAAGGAGGCAACACACATAAATGGGTTGATCAGGATGAATTTGTTTTTGAACAGAGGAGAAAGTCCCAGGCAATGTGACACGGGGGATGCAGCTTCACCTCTCAGTTCTGCGTCTGCAACTGTCCTTTGTCCCACTGCTTGTCCCTTCCTAGGGAAAGGTGGGGATTACACTGAAAATCCACCCAAGGTGCAGCTGAACCAGCTTGGACACAGCTCTTTCCTTAACCCGGCATTTTTTTTTTCACAACTCAAAGCTAAAGAATGAACCAAACTGAAAACAAGGCTGCTTGGTCACATCAGAATCCAAATTCAGCAAATATTTCTATAACCTCAGGAAAAACAGCTTTTAGGGTTTTTTTTCCCCCTCAAATAATTTAATTTCAGAAATAATTTGATAATAGTGATAGTAATTAAAAAAATAAATGCAATTTCATTTCAAGAGAGAAACCTGATTTGTATTTTTCTTGCAGAAACCAGCCCAGCCCAGCCCCACCACGCTGTCCTCAGGTGAACTGCTCGGCGCTCTCGTCTTCTTGGCTCTCAAACTTGAGGACAGGTGTACAAGACAAATATTTTCTTAGGGGGGACAGAACACCACGCAGCTGAGTTCTGAAGCAAATTTAAGCTGATTAAGTTTTCAAAATCTATCTGACCTCCTGCTCAAACCTTTGATCTGTCGTCCTTAGTTTTACGGCACCGCATCCAGCGCCCAAACGCCGGCTCTCGCCGGCCCCTCTTTGGGGGGACCAAAAGAAACCCCACGGGGCCCCTAAAGCCTCTGAACCCTGCGTGCATCCAGCTCAAGGCTCCATTTCTGCAAACACCAGGGATTTCAGGCAGGCAAAGAGTCTTATTGATTTCACTGGGCTACAAACCGAGGAGCTTAGAGCCGCGGAGCGTTTGCGGATCGTCATGGTAGGGCTGGAATCATCCCCTGCAATCCGGGCAGCTCTGTAAGGTGCAGCTCAGCCTAAGAATATTACAGCCAGTTCAAAGTAATCCTAAACTCAACATGAAATTGCAATTTCAGATCCTCAATCCCTTCAAATTCCAAAATTATGAAACAGATGGATGTCTCTGTCTGGTTGTTGGTACTAAGGAACCTACTAAAAAAGTTATCAAAACCAGTTATCAGATTTGAGTATCATTTTTGAGGTAACATTACGGCTTGGTTTTGTTATAAACAGAGATAATGGCAATACACATTGGTTTGAATCAGCATCTAGAAGAATTCTGGAGGATCATATGAAATAAATTTCACTTTTTCTCCATTTATCACTCAAAAGTGAACCACAAACACTGTAAGGGCCCATGGTAGGGGTGCATAAATAAAAGGAGTGGTGACACAGCACCAGGAATCCCAGGGAGCTCTGTCCATGCTCTGCTTCCCCTTGTACTCAGGCTGACCCACATTAACACCCGTTCCATTGTACTGCAGCCTAGTTTCACATGATGTTTTACCACCACTGCATGTCATAAAGTGACTGAAACTGCCAGTTTATCTTTAGAGAAAAAAAAAAAGTAAAAAATAAATTACAGCAATAGCATAAATTACTGTTAGTCCCAGAAAGGGAGAGGGACTCGTCGGCAAGGCATTGCACAGATCACGTTACAGCTGCTCTCGCTCAGCTTGCCTGAGGTAAAAGTCCTCATCTTTCACTGAAGCGGCTTTATAACCTCCTGAACCCACAGAAGAAATCCCAATAAATAATAAAGAACCACTCATGAGTTCCATAAACAAATTAGAATTTGTTTGTTCACACTGAGTAGAATCAGGCTGATCACTGAGATACAGGACAGAGGTGATCCAAAAGAAAGATAACTCTGAATTTCAGGGTTTTATTCCTAACTAAAGGCAAAGGATGGATATCCTACCAGTTCACTTTAAAGGAATTGCAACATTTTATTTTATAGTGGCTTTAACAACTTCCACTTAGCAGAATATTTTTAAGCTTTATCTCGCAGTCACCAAAAAACCCTAAATTCTTGCATTTTCTTTCAGTCCCAAACATTTGAGGGGTCTGAATTTCAGAGGTACTGAGCTCCCAAAGCTTCCCCTGGCGATGCCAGGAGCACAGCTAGATGGGCTCTGGTTGTCTAAAACTGGCCAAAACTATTGGCCCTGTGGCACTAAAAACCATGGACAGTCCCTGCCAGTACCCCGAAAGGTCCTCCAGGAAGGCTGGAGAGAGACTTTTCACAAGGGCATGCAGTGCTAGGAAAAGGGGGAATGGCTTCCCAGTGATGGAGGGCAGGGTCAGGTGGGATATTGGGAAGGAGCTGTTCCCTGTGTGGGAACAACTGGAGAGGCCCCGGAACAGATTCCCAGAGCAGCTGTGGCTGCCCCTGGATCCCTGGCAGTGCCCAAGGCCGGGCTGGATGGGGCTGGGAGCACCCTGGGACGGTGGAAGGTGTCCCTGCCCATGGCAGGGGCTGGAATGAGATGATCTTCCAACCCAAACCATTCCACCATTCTGTGGTTCCTGCTGACTTCAGCTTTTCCCTGAGGTCTGTAACACCCAGCAGCTCTTGCATCACCACAAACCACACGAGCAGCTCTGATGAAGGCAGAGACCACAATTTATAGCACTGAAAAGATCCAACTCATGGGGCTGCCTGGGCACCCTCTTTTCCACTGCCATCTTTTCACTGCAGAAATATGAAGCTTCTCCTTTCTTAAAACCTGCAACTAAAACTAATTTAGCACCTCTTTATACAGGCTGTTGCTTTGCAACCAAGGGAGACATAAACCACCTTCCCCGGGACAGAGGTAGCACTGCTACACACAAAAATTACCTTTTTACTCTTTTTTGTTTTAAGGAATGAGTTACTACACACAGAGCTGTGTACAGGGAACATCAGGGGGAATTTATATCACATTTATCTTATTAAAGGAGAAGGTTCAGTGTGTTTACCTCACATTGGCCTAGTGCACATACACAGCAGTTTCCTGGGCTCCTTCTTTTCCAACCGGGTGCATGTGCTGGAGGAGGCACGAGCTGTTTCTGAATTATTTTAAGGGCATTCCCTCCCTTTCAGGTTAGGTGCTATTTCAGAAACATAATGAATAAGAATCCAAGTGGAAGGTGAACATTTGGAGGGTCAGGCAGTGTTCATTAAAGTCAAGCTCTTTTTATAGCAATGGGCAGCACTGCAAATAGAGTTAATGGTCTGAAACCAGTTTTCCGTGTGCAAGAGGTGGCTGTTGAAATTCCCACTTGGCAGAAGCTTGTCAGAAATATCAATTGGAATATCCATTTTTCTAATGAAAAAGGTTTAAATTGGATAAGCTGCAGAGGAATTCCACTGATTCAAGAAAGAATTCCTATTTAGTTTCACACAGTTAATACATACTTTAGCTAAAATTATCTGATTATGACGATTTTACATGCAGTTATTTTATATTACGGAGGACTTTTCCATTAAAAAGATTATGTCCTTGTTGCAGTTAATTGTTTTTAAAAACCAACTATAATTCTCTAACAAGCCTTAAAGCATCATATTGTGGTTGCTGAGCAAAACTGCATTGACTTCAACCAAACATTTCACATCAAAATTAAAACAGTTCTTAGCACTCCAGATGTGGCGCCTGAATTAATGGATGCTCTTCCAACACAGCCCCATTTTCACTTTCTCCTCTCGTGAAAGAGATCAGCATCAGTAAAAGAGCACAGGATCTATGACAGGAGCACATCACACAAGCACACCGTGTCCTACCCTCATTACCAAGTATTTGCAAGCTATTTGGAAGGTATGAGGTGTACCAGAGGGAACTTTTAGTTCCAGTTCCACTCGATGGAGCACACGTCCTCACGAGCCCCAAGGTCGCTCCCGGCTCCATCTGCTCCAGCTGCACTCTAGGCTCGGTCCCCACGTGGACAATTCCATCCTCCAGCAATATCCATGGAAGCATTTGGGATGTCTTGGGATATTTATCAAAAACGACGCTGGTCAGAATCCTTGAAACATTACAAATCTGTGCATTGTGTAAGATATTGGAGAAAAATCCCACCCTGGGAGGGTGGGCAGGCCCTGGCACAGGGCGCCCAGAGCAGCTGGGGCTGCCCCTGGAGCCCTGGCAGTGCCCAAGGCCGGGTTGGACAGGACTTGGAGCACCCTGGGGCAGTGGGAGGTGTCCCTGCCATGGCAGGGGTGGCACTGGATGAGTTTTAAGGCCCCTTCCAACCCAAGCAATCAGGGTTTGGTGATGGGCTTGGCAGTGTTGAGTTTATGGTTGGACTTGATAACCTTAGAGGTCTTTTCCAACCTAGAGTAGTTCCATGTTTTTCTATCTCCCAGCTTTGGAAACAGCCTTCCTAACCGGAGTTTTATATATATACACACACACAACACCATATTCACTGACAGATAAGAGCAGATTTAAGAACTTTTCTGTTTAGGGTAGTAGTTATGAAAGAATCATTTTTCAAAATGCCTGCAACTAGCTAAAAGTGGCCATCCACAAGCTGATCCTCCATAATTAGTTAGATAAAAGTGTAAGCAAACTTAAAAAAAAAAAAAAAAAAAGGAGAAGAAGAAAAAAAAAAAAAGAGGAAAAAATCAAAGGGTGGGGGAAGAAGAAGAAAGAAAACTTGCTCCAGGGAAGAAGCAACTGTTCTCTGATGTGCAGCAAGGAATTTAACATCAAAGAACTAATGTAAATGGGGCCCATTTACCTCAAGAAACAACACACCACTCCACATTCTGGAATATTTCTATTTTAAGTTTGACAGCATTATGCTTTGTACCAAAATTCAAGATTGTGTAATTTGATAGATGTCAGAAGAAAATGACCTTCAGAATGGCTAATGGTGGCAAATCTTTGTTATTAAGTATGTTAAAACTCTCTGTGCAATATCTGTTTAAACTTCAGAGATCAGCAGATCACCTTTAAAGTTCATCTGATTGTACATAAAAATTCCATTTTGACTCAAAGCCTGAAACATGCATTTTCCTTATGTGCCTCTGACACTGACAGTGGGTGACTTCCTACACCAAACTCCTGTTCTTTCTCCTGCTCTCCCCACCAATCAGACAAAAATGAAAGCTGGATCTCTGTTCAGCAGTGAAAAGAGCACACCAGTTCAAATATGTAATCTGAACCACCCAAAAGACCATTAAAAATAGTTGAATATCCAAAATGATGTTAACAGAATAATTAGTCAAGTACCAAATGACTTCAAGGGTTTTGAAAATGAATGATAGAAATCCCAAAATCCTATTAATATTCTATTTTACATTTCACTTTTGGAGGTCTACAAATCTTTTCCTTTTTATTTTTTTTCATTAAACATACATCTTTAGGAGAAAAAACGCTCTCATTCATGTGTGAAGCACTTTTCATTGGGAAAAGCCCAAGAATGAATAGAAATGACTTTGACAGTACCTGCACAGAGAATTGCCTTTCTGCAGCACATTACAGTTCTGTGCTTAATGGGGGCCCACTGAGAACCTGCTTCTGCAAACTGTGACTTAGGAAAACTCCAAATTCCACACTTCTCATTTAAACCAACAGAGGATTTCTAATAATTCTGAAATTATGCAGAGGAATTAAATACAGGCATTTTTACCTCTCCCAGAAAGTTTTCTGTGGGACTCCAGCTGCAGGGTGGCTGATGCTCAAATTATACCAGCCTTACACCAGGATACAATTATTACCTTCATCTAAATGGATTTACTGAGCATCTAAATATTCCCCAGAATCACTAATGCTGATTTCCAGTCAATATTGCTGTCAGCCAGGCACATTATTTAAAACAAACTGGCCATAAATACAAGCCTTGCATACAAGACAAGGATTTAAAACCAGATTAACAGCCCGAGTTTGCCACATGCAATTGTTTAATGCTTGAACTACCCTTTACAGAAGACAATACTGGTGAGTGCATCAGGCACTTAAAGGGCTGGCAGAGAATTGTGGTTTAATCTGAAGCTGTTCTGGGACACTTTGCCAAAAGATTGCTGGGTGTGATAAGCTCTGGGCTGGGATCATGGCCAGCACAGGCAAAGATGGCTGATTTTCCTTTGATTTACTCTCATCAGTCATCTGTGAGATGACCACTGGTTAAACCAGAGTGGTGTTTTGTGGTGACAGAGATTCCTGCAAATGAAGAGATTCAAATGATCATCCCAGATGTCACTTCTTCACGTCTGCTATCCATCACACTGAGCAGCTGCGGGTCAAGATTTCTCATTATCTCCCTATTCACAACAAATTTGGGGTCAGGTTTTATATTGTGGCACGATTCTTTCCCCGGCTCCACACTCCAACGAGTTGGAGTAAATCTGGTGAAGATGGGAAGACTGTAACACTCTCCACTTTAGGGTCCCTAAATCACAAATACATTCCTGGGTTGCCATTTTAATATTTCCTGCTTTTCTTCTGTTCCGTCCAACGAAACTAAGACGGTTATTTCAACTGAGTTTAAGACGTTATACAAAAGTGCTGGCATGTTCTTTTTCTGAGCTTGAACAAAGAAAACCTGCACCCAACAGGAATTATTTGAGCTTTGACAAGCTGCCTTTATCCCTGAGAAGTGCAGGCACCTCACTCCTCTCGTGAGCTCGGGCTCTCCCCCACTCTGACATAAAGAAGTTTCCAGAATCACTCAGGCCCGGATGTTTCTGGTGCCCATGCAGCAGACACCCAGCAAAGCCACGAGGGGACAGGCTGTGAAACATCTTTGAAGATGCAAGTCAAAGCTAAAGCTTCCTCCACACATAGAAGGCAACAGTCCCAGGATGTGACATGACTTGACTCAGTTAAAGACTATTTAATCTGAGCTTTACAAAACACGATTCTTTCAGAAATCGGAGATTTCCGACACCCAGGCACTTTATCATTATTTATCAGCTAAATTCACAAGCCTTGATTTTTGCCAAGGAGAGACTTCGACTTTAAGGCTCCTGAAAGAATTATGAAGGGATAAGAATGAAGTTTTCTGATCCTGCATTGCAGTTTTAAGTTGAATTTTGTGGCAAGGACATTTATTAAGGAAACATTTTAGTAAGTAGAAAAGCATTCTATGTGTGCATCATTTTAAGACAGAATCTTTGCTATTAAATAGAAGAAGAAGTGGGAACAAGGACAAACTCTGTACCCCTGAATTAACTTGGTATCACTAAATTAACTCGGTATCACAAAGTTAACTCAGTATTTTGAAGTTACATCATTAGACAAGAGCCCAACAAAAGTTAAGCTTCTACAGTTGGAAAGACAGACACTGAAAATACAAACAAATACCCCAAAGATCTGAAGCCATCAGTGCTCCTTAGCAAGATTATGTTGGATTACTTTTTGTGGTTTTAAATATAACAAAGCTTCCCCAACAGAGCGACAACTTCCTGGAGCCAGAGCATGTTACTGAGCCGAGGAGAAACTTCCCAAGTCCAGCAAAGGCCCAATTAAAAAGAAAATGGAATATATTGCTCCATCATCAAAGCAATTAAAAACATAAATAAGGCATTGCAAGACTCTTAACATTGCCAATGTTTAATTATTTATCTGTTCTCCATCCTGCAGCTGTAGGTCAGAATTAACTCCTCTGAACTAAATACAGAAGAACTCTTTTGGGGATTTGTACCTTATTCATTTTCAAGCAAACATTCAAATTCATTTCAAATTCACACAAGAACTGCAACAGTTTCACCTAAATCAGATTTTCTACAAGTTAAACACCCCTCCTACACTCAGATGTGATTGTGAAACTACTTTGATCTCTGTTCCCAAATTTATTGCTCTGTGTAATCCATGACAAAATGTAATGTGATTTACTGTATCTCTATATGACAGCCCAGCAGCTGACAGAACTTAATAATTTAGCATAAGAAAAAAACCCTCCTGGCACCAAAATATACAAATCATAATTGAGGCACTTTAGTATCACGTTACAATGAAGCACATGCAGACTGATCATAAGAACTTCAAAACAATTAGAATTCTTTCTCACCCATTTAATGAAGGTGGGTTTTACTCCATGACATGTTCTGCAGCTGTAAGCAAGTCATTTTGGAGCACTTTCCTTTCTTCATATTAATGGCTCTGAAGGACTAATAACATTGTTTTACCCCTTCCCTATTTCCCAAACACTCCTTCTCCTCAAAACAGCAGAAGAAAAAAAACCACCTGCAGCTTTTCTCTATTATAATGATATGAAGAAAGAGCAAATGAGTGTAAACAATGTCTTCAAATCATGCCAATATTTAAATACACAATTATTATGTTTTAGTTTAGTTCAGTCTTGATCACTGAGCATTTTTTCTAAATAAAGCTATTTGGAAATCTGTTTTGTTGTTGTTGTTGTGCTGACCTAAGCAGGGATGTGATGGACGTATTCCATGGGGCACCTTTTGCAGTGGTTTGTGCTGATTCTGGGGTTTGGGGGACTTGAAAAAGTCTTTGTGGGAAGGCTGCATCACCCCAGAAACTTCCAAGCAGAGTAAGAATGTGGAGCTCATGGATACAAGAGGATTTTCTATTTCTAATCCCAAGGAACAAACACCAGTTACTGTTGTTTGCACAAGCAAAACCGCAGGGTGGAAGCAGCAGTGATGGCTGCAGGGACTGGGATCCAGGAGCAGGGAATCCTTCCTATCACACCTGACCAGGAACCCCCACCTCACTCCAGAATTCTGAACAAATCTAAGAATGAGTTGGCTCTGTTGTTAAAATAAAAAAAATCCACCAGTAATCTCACATTACAGTCAGCACCACACTGGAAAGCAGCCAATGTTTTCCAAATATTATCATGAACCCGGGAATGTAAGGATAAGTAAAATTGGTAAATTAGGCAAAACTGGACCTACAGCCTTTTCCATGGCACAAGGTATTGGGAAAAAAGGGAGAGAATGAGGTCATGATTCAACTGGGCTTTAAAAAATATTTAATAAAGCTGAAATAATAAGCAATTGTGTATTACAAGATAAAGGTGGTGTGTTACAGGTTGTTTGGAGAGTGAAGAAAGGCTCGGGAAACGATTGAAAAAAAAAAAAACAGTTGTTCTGCCACTGGCAAAACCTCAGCATTCACCTTACCCACCATCCCCACAACTTTGTGAGTCTTGATCTTATGAATACACTCCAAAGGATAAATCCTGGAAGTTCAGGGATTCAGAAGAGGCAGCCTGTGCCCGGGTGCTGCAGAACAGGGATGGGTGTTTGGGCACACACTTGAAAAAGAAAGAGGAGACAGAAACCTCAAAAAAACTCTACCTGTGAATGCTTCTTCAACAGTTATTTTAGATTGATACCAGTTGGTTGAAAACACACCAAAGCCTAAAAAATCCAGGCAAGCTTCTCCAACAAGTCCCCAGCAGTAACTGATATGACAAGACTTGAGCAATGTGTGCTGAAAGATGGGCCACATGATCGAGCTCTAATTTTAATCATATCAGTCCTTGCCCTGCTGAAAGCCATCTTTTTAATTCCATATTTTGTCATAATTCATGTTTTAGCTCTTGTCTGGTTCTCACTTCTTAACAGCATTGCTTCAATCATGTTCATTTTTAACCCTGTGGTGCTGTTTGTGAATGCAAATTGTGGTGCTTGATCTCCCTTCAGACATCAATGAAGATATTAAAAAGTGAGCCTGCTGCTCATGGGTGCACGTTTTTTTTTCTCCACAGTGACAGTTATACCAACTTCTCCTGGTTCCTAACTCTGGAACCAGATTTATAAACACAGCTGATGAGCAGAAATGTGACCCGCTGTTTTCTGGATTGATTTTTCTGAGTTTTTATTTTATTTTTTTTTTAAGGAGATAGGAGCAGAGTAACTCTGTGAATAACTGCAGCTCTTGCTTTGAAACATCTCCAGTAGGGAGAGTGCCATAAATTCTGTTTAGTCTTATTTGAGAGAAATATCCCTGGGGTGATTCTACCATCTTTTTCTTCATGTTTGGCTCTGTTGATTGAAGACTCTTCCAAACGGCTCCCCTGAGGGATGATGCAATTCCTGTGACCATGGTCCTGGTCCACCATCATCCTGCTTTTTCTTTGGAGGAATCAGAAGGAGCAATGCAAAAAGGGACACACTACAGAGGAAACTGGTTTTAAAAGGATTTGTTGAAAGGTACTATCAAGACAGATTAAATAATCTGCATTTTTTGTGCTAATATACATTAAAAATATTTCCTCTTCGTGAAATACATTTCTTCTTGATCTTTTGGCATTATATTTTGCTTTTATTTGATCTTTTGGCATCATGTTTTGCTTTTACTTGATCTTTTGGCACCACATTTCTGGTTTTGCTAGGTTTTCTCCAACAAAGCCAAATGTACTACACTCATTTTTATTAATATTAGTTGGTGAATCACTATCGCTGTGTCAGAAACGTTCAAGGACCAAATGTAATTTAATGTGCACAGGCTCTACAAAACAAAAACAATAAAAATATTACTGCTCTGGAACAGAGAGATAATATCAGAGACAATAGTTCTTGGATTATAATGACAAAAAATTAGGAGACTTGGGAAACATCCAACTCTTCTTGGTAAGAATTGGAGGCTCTTTAAATTATTCATAGCCGGGGCCTAAGCTAAATAATTGATGTAATAGACTCAAAACAAGTTTAAAAAAATGGCACATCTACAACTGGTAGGGATCCTGCCTGCATTCAGCAAGGACACAAACAGGTCTGCATTACAATTAGACACCATTTAATGAGATCATTACACTTGGGAGGAATACACGTCCACATTTTATGGCTGACCTATTTGCCCCCATGCAAATACCCAGGGAATCACTGCAGGGAGTGTGAAAACAGCTCCTCTGAGTGCTCCCACAAACAAAGTTATCTGCAAGTGTGGCTTCAGTCTCCAAGTTAATGAAGTGAAAGGTGTCAGATCAAAGGTTCCATGGCATCCAGTTCTCAGAAAGTCTTAGGGACAACAATGGAACCATTTTTGGTGTTAATGAAACGTGGAGTTGGCAGAGAAGAAGCAGAGCTGGAGAGACAGGACTCAGAAATGGGAACTCATGGAAGGCACAAGATGCTTGTATTTTAGGAGCAGAAGTAACTGCTTAGGGAAACTCAATACTTTTAATCAAGTATCTCCTGGAGTATCTTTCATCTCAGAAGATGTCATATTCCTTCCCTTCATCTTCTATCTCTCTGCCAGTGCTGAACAGTGTGACATCATCTGCAACAGTGCCAGAACAGATACTGTGAATCACAGATATTCCTACATATGCAGCATGAAAATATGCCCAGGGAGCTACATCCAGCTGGGCTCTTCTAGGGCTGTGTTGGGTGAGGAGCTAATCCAGCAGCACAGAGCCTGATGCTGAAGGAGGGACTGAAATGTTCCCTAGGGCACATTATCAGTACCTTATTTGCAAATTATATACAAGGAGTTGCTCAGAAAATAAGTATCCATCCAGAGGACACGGTCTGAAGAGTTTTGAAAAGGGTCCCATTACAAAAACATTATATTGCAACAGAATTATATAGAATATATTATTGTTATATAGAATAATTATTCCTAATTAAGGAAGTGGTCACTTACAGAGTGACCTTAACTTTAAGGTCGCCAAGTATCTGAGTTTTATGTGGACTTCACACCAGACACAGGTGGAAGGACTGTACCAGATAAAAACTGTAAACATCAGACTTGATTTTAAATCACAGAAATCTCCGAGATAACTAACATCAACATCATTAAAGTCTACACACAGGATCTGCATGGCTCTGGCCAGGTTTTAAGCCACCTTGGTGTCCCATCTCTCCGGAGGGAACCACTTCACAGCTTCCTTCCATCAGAACGATTGCATCCCCAAAAATAAAGTGTTTAACCCATTTTTGGAGGTTTTTTGACTACAGCTTTGTCCTGTAACCAAATATCGTGTGTGTTCAGTACAGTCAATACACAAAAATGTAAATTACTTCTCCACAAGAAAAGCAGCACTGAAAGAGAATTAGATGTTCCTGGAACCTGCATAAACCTTTACAGAATGAGTCAAAATATCTATTTAAATATAGAAAAGAAGTCAATAAAAAGCTAAATGTTGAAAATTATTTAGAGAGAAAAAAAAAATCATCTTCTCCCACTCCAGTTTACTCATGTGTGCTGCTCAAAGGGAGCTTTTTTATGAGATATTTTCAGTGTTCCAAGGTTGCTTCCTTTGAGCATTGTTAGCCTGTCCACTGCTCTGCTCGGGCCGCGCTTGCTGAATGCTCATTTCCTCTGCCAAGAAAATCCCACAGAACGTTACAAACAGCGGCGGCGGCCAAGCCCCACATCTGCACACACTCAGACTCTGTCTCCTGCTTCCAGTCGCTCCTGGCAAACCTGGGAGCGCCCCGAGCTTTGTGCACTGCACTGCACCTGGCTGAGGAGGGGCCCTGCCCCGAGCGCTGCAACCTGGGGCACACCTGGCCCTGCGCGCCCCGGCATCAGCAGCGCCCGGCTCCAGGGCGGCGTGCGCCCCAATATCCAACAATCACGGGATGAGCTGGCTTGGAGACCTTAAAGGTCATCCAGTGCCATCCCCTGCCATGGCAGGGACACCTCCCACTGTCCCAGGGTGCTCCAAGCCCTGTCCAAGCTGGCCTTGGGCACTGCCAGGGGTCCAGGGGCAGCCACAGCTGCTCTGGGCACCCTGTGCCTCCCCACCCTCACAGGGAGGGATTTCTTCCTAATAGGGGAAAACACGTGGCAGAAAAATGATCCTAAAACTTCCGTCAGCTCCGTACAGAAAATGCTGAAAACACATCAGTATCTTATAGGAGCAAAGCAGGAAAAAACGTGCGCAGTCCTGACAATGTCCCAGGAATCTCCAAGAGACACCAACCCTGACGAACCCTGAAGTGTTAAGGGAGTGCTCAGGAACTGACACTGCAATAAACAATGTCCCAGCCTTAAAGCTGAGATTTTTTAGCAGCAGAAAATTAAAGACCTCAATAAATCATGTGTCCCTAAATATCAAAAAGCTGTCTACAAACACCAGCAAATATTTAAATGTTCAGTGTGCCTGCAATGAAGACTCTTCCTTCCCCTGTCTCTGCCCCTCACTCTTCTCCTCATCCCCACAGCAGCAGGATGATGGGGAGGGCAATGCCAGAGGAATCCTGGATCTTCTTCACCCATTTGCAGTTCTGTCTTCCTTGTCACTCAAGTATGAATCTTTTTTCTTTGTATTTCCTCATGTTCATGTTAACAATGACACAAAACAATCCACACAGAAATTAGCATTATTCCCGGAGGAGATCACAGAGGAATGAGATCCCTCACTTGAGAATGGACTGACCTTCAGAAAAGCTGGCCAGTCCGATGTTCCATGCCTAAACTGTGAAATTCAGCTTCCCATTGGATTTTTAAGCAATCTTCACAGATTTGGCACCAGAAAAAGTAAATTTAGACAACAAACTTTTCTCTCATTTTGTCCTAAATTTCCAGGTAACAAGATCTGGTGGAAAATATTTTCATAAACGGGTTTCAAGGTTCATGCTGCAATCAAGATGCTTTTTTCTCCCCTCTTGGATAAAATCATAGCTGAAACTGCTACTTTTGAGCTTTAAATGGAGTTTGCCCTCTAAGCTACTTTGTGTTTGGATTTTGTGGCCGATTTCCACAGTTCTACAGTTGCAAGACAGAAATGAAATAGAATGGGGAATGGAGATTTGAAGGTAATGCCAGGTATTTTCACATGTCTGTGAAAGACCTTTTAACAGATACTTTTTTCTTTTCCCCACCTATCTTTTACTCAACATGTGCTCTTCAGACTATGGTAAAAATAGGGAAGTAGGTTAAAGGAAAAAAAATACAACAGAAGTTAATATAGCTTCAAATTAGCAAATTTTTTGAAAAATAGAAAAAAAAATCCAACAAATTAAAGAAAACCAGTATTTCTGACAGAAATGACAATTCAAGACTATTACAGATATTGCCTTATGAAGGATTATTTGTAACTTTAATTTGAGGATGTAAAGAAGTTAACTTTTCTTTTGCTATACTACACATGTAAAAAAAGATCAAAGAAAGAAAAGAATTGAGATTCAAATTCCATTTTTAAGCAAAAATGACAATGTCTTCCTGAGTTAAAATTAATCCTTTAATGATGAATTTCAAAGGTTTAAATACTTTCTGTGACCTTGGCTTTAAATAATTATGCCAAGCGGAGCTTTCCTTACATTCAGAAAAGATTCTGAATTGTTGATCACAGCCATTTTAATGGCTTCAGGCTGGCTGATTTCCAACATAATCCTCCGAATGCTCTTTAAAATTACAGACCAAGAACCTGACGCAGGTAAATGAAATGTCACTTGCACAAAGGCTGCTCAAACTCTCCATGCAGATTGTTAATTTGTGCCACTGCACATCCCCTTGCAAGAAAATGTGTGATTTAGTGCCTTAATGCAACGTATAAAAGAGACTTCAACAACTATCTGCTTACACATACACGGAGTCTACCATAAATATTAAGTAGGGTTTTTTAAGTTTGGCTTTTGAAATAAAACTTGCATGTTTTAGCTCCCTAATGGGGGAGAATACTTGAACTTAAGAAAGGTGTCCAAGGGATGCTCACCAAGCAGGAATGTGGGCAGTGACCCCACGGAACAGAACGAGAGGGAAGCCTTGACCAATCTGAAACATTAATTTCTATTTTCAAATCTAGACCAGCCCCTGTGAGCAATCAGACACAATTTCCTTGTACTCTGAGCCTGAGTTTTTCCCTCCTTAAGAGCTCATCCTCTTTTTAAGGGACAGAAAACTTGGCTGGGCAGGACCACCCTTTCCACTGTCTCTATTCCTGCAGAGGAAGATCAGCCTTGTCGCCCTGATTTTTTTCAGCCTTCTCTTCTGTTTCACAGTTTCATGTTTTAGGTTCTTTCTCACACTCTGGTCTGTAAACACTGGCCAATGTTATTGTAGTTTCAAGGAAAGTTTTCATTCCTGTTCTTTAAGATATGGAAAGCTGATGGACAGTTGTCTTGACCAATGGGATGGGGAGAGGTGTCAACCTTCTCCCCCCAATCCCTGGCCTTTGTAGAAATACTATATAATGAAGTCAGATTATTTTAAATAAACTTAATTTTAGCTCATGCCTTCTGATCAAAGTGTGAGTGTGTGTTTGTGTGTGTGTGTCGAACTGCGTCACAGCCTGTTCCTGGCTGGCGTTACCTGTGAAATCACTGGTGTTTTCAAAGTGCTGCTGGCTCCTGAGCACCTCATGGCACCTTCCATCCTTGCTGGAGGTGCTGCCCAGCCCCAGCGTGTTCAGAGCAAAGGTTTTCATCACAGAGCCCCAGAACGCCCCACACTCGTGCTGTGACTCTGGTTTACATCTGTTTTTTCAACTCAGGTGACCCCTAAGCACTTTTCCTTAGGGAGACTTTGCTCAGCTGAGCTTTGGGGCCATCACTCCCCTTTTGCCCAAAAGAGCTGCGCCTTGCAAATCCCTTACCTTGGCCAAGGCCGCCTCTGTCTCTGCCGTGTGCTTCTTTTTCAGGTCTGAGACCACTTTTTCCATCTCTGTCTTCACACTGTTCAGTGCTGCCTCCTTGTCTCGAGCTGCCCTCAGCTTCTCCTGGTCGCGCTGGAGGCTCAGCTCCAGCAGCTGATGGTTCCGCAGAGCGTTCGCCTGGATCAGCTCTTCCCTCAGCTTGCGGATTTGGTGCTCCAAGTCACAGATCACCTGAGAGAAAGAGCAAGCAAAGTGGCTAAACCCAAACACACAGCACAAAACCCACTGGGTTTCCTCCAACAGGCTGTCAGCTGGGGTAGGAGCAGACTCAGAGGATGCTCTGTCCCTTTTCCTGGCCTCTCTTCTTGCTCTTCCCTTTCTCTTCCTGCAGACAGATAAATACAGCTCCCCCTGCCCAAAGCATTGGCAAGATGGACCTTTTTGGAGGAGAAATTGAGCTGGCGGCATATAATCACCACATATCCTCCCCATGCCTTCTTTTTTTTATCCTTAAGAAGTGACCTGCTGCCTTCCAATGAGCTATCAGAGCATTATCAATCATTTATCAATGGCTGCGGCCCCCGGGGGGGGAACGCAAAGGGGGAGGGATCGAAGGGACAGGAATAAAGCTGTGTCACTCCTAATTCCACAGAATTCACTCTGCTGCTTTACCACAGGAGTAGATACACATCTGTTACTTCAGACAACACTTGCATGTAACGCTCCCTAGTTACTTTTCTAACTCCATTCCCTCCGTGGGTTTTTCACTGGAGTACTGGAACATCACATCTGGGACATAAAGCACTGTCCTTGCAGCTAAGTGTGATGGATGACACTGAAAGCACATCTCTGCTTTCATTCATAAATGTAATTCTGAGAAGTGAGCACTTACGCTACAAAATCACACAGAATTTCCCCCTTTGTCCTCCCTGTTTCACAAGAAACTTTGCAGTTGCCAGGAATTTTTTCAGAGAGGATGTGACAATACTGAGAGCAGAAATTGATGTTCTACCAAGTAAGTGCAGGTGACTCAGCTCAAGCTTATTAAAGGTTTCACAAGAAAATCTGAGGAAAAGCAGTGTATATTTAAAGTTCCCATTGTCCTGGAATGCCAGCCTCTCTCCAACTACTATTTTTCTTCTTCAGACATTTTTAATACACTGTCTGTACTCAGCTACAACATTTATTTGCAGCCTCTGAGAACCACATTACTACAAAACTTTGAAAAGGAAACATTTGTTTCTGACCAAAGTTGGGACATGAATGACTATCAGATCTATTGCCTTGTACATTAATCTCCCAAGACAGATTCCTATAAATACTGTGATCTGAGAGAGGAAAAAAAAAAATCAAGGCTTGAAAGTTTGCCTATTTTTCAAGCTATTTGAACTATATGGTGTAATAAAAGACATTGTCTCCCCTCAAACCTTCAGTTTGTCCTTCAGCTATCCCAGCTGTAACATGTATTAAATAATATCAACCATCTCAGAAACTTATTTTGCTTCCATGCTTTCTTAATTACTCATTGGCATTAGTCCCTTCTATGTCAAAGGTAAGAGTGTGTGTATGGTGGAGAAGGAATGAGCACGTCATTTGTATACAGAACTCCACCACAGGCCACATATTTCAGCCCTATCAGCATTATCTCAAACATATGTTTCATATACTGTAATCTGTGCTAGATCCTTTCCTTCCTTTCCTGAGCTTTTCCTCTACACATGTTTAATTTCTTATTAAATCTGTATACAGACTGAAAATGTAAAGTAGGTTTCGGTGTATAATTAAAATCCGCAACGTACTTTTATAATTCTTTCGGAAAATGATTTCATCTCCAGATCACAAGAACATGACAGCCTGCCTGGCTTTTCCTTAACCAAAGCAGCAGTAACTCACGGAAGATAAGAGCCGCAATTGCTGATGGGTGATATGATCTGAGTTCCAAACCGACGCACGGAGAATTTGGGGTTTTTAGCAGCTGCCCCAGTGCAAATCCTGCCCGAAATAGCCACAACTATCTTTTAATCTGTGAGAGTTCTTTTTGAAAGCTCACTCCTCTGCTTTCCTTCTTTTTTTTTTACTCCTTTCTATTTTAAAATAAAAAACTTCCTTTAATTACACCCCCAACAAACACATATAAGTGAAACTAAGAAATTACATTGCTCAGAAGTTCCCTAAAAAGTTTGTTAAAATATTTAGGATAAGAAATCGGGGCTAACTTTTTACAATACAAGGAAAATTCATTCACAAATGACACTACAAGCCAAAATAAAGACTGGGTGAATTCCTGTTACACCTTTTAAGCTTTACTTCCTTCTTTATTCAACGGTTCTTATACAAAGTCATTAGAAAATGAAACACAATCCAGTGTTTTCTGTCAGGAGAAGGTAACAGCTCCCAGCCTTCAGAGCCAAAACTGGGGCCAGCTGAGAGTGAGCTGAATGTTCTAGGTAAAGCAACAGTAATTAATATGCAAAGGAGCATTAATGTCGGACCTAATAGATGGCAAAAGCAGATTTGGTTCTATCAGGGAAGAAGAAAGACTCTGAAGACGGGGTGATGGCAGCGAAACTAATATGATTAAAGGAGTCCCTTTGGAGCAACTTCACTGCAAGTAAGATGATGTTAAGAGACATCTAATCTCTCCAAAGTGACTGGAAAAAGCTTATATTGGGGATCACAGACACAGTTCGTGTCAATTACTTTCAAATAAGTCCAGTTCTCACAGCCAGATTAGTTTTTCCCATAAACAAAGTCAGTGGCAGAAGCAGCTTAGGCCCAACTCAGTGCCTGAGACAACTTTGTGTGACACGGATATCTCCCCACTGCTGCAGGAAATGAATCCCAAACTTTCCAGCACTAAGACTCTGCTATTCCACATGCCAGGTTTAATAAACTATTATTAGACTTAAGTGTAGGCAAATTAGGGGGAAGAAAAGAAAGCCCCAAGATGACTTAATTCTCAGTTGCGAAAAATCCATGAAATACAAAACTTAAGAGCAACTGTCTTCTCTTAACGATTCTGTGGGAAAATAAAAGCTGCAGTTACAAAATCTCACTTCTCAGGCTCCAGATCCAAAGGCAGGATGGTTTCTTTGTAACACTGAGTCCTCTTTCTCCGTCCTGGTTTCTCAAATTCTCCTCTGGCTGCCCAAATCTCTGTCTGGGAACCAAATGGTTTGCATGGTCCAAACAACTGCTTGAGTACAAGAGCTGCTGTGAGAAAAACACACCTTAAACACCCCATCCAAGCAAATTATTATTGTGCAAAACGAGGATTAAACGTAAGAAATAAAGGCTGACAGTATGTAATAGAGCCAAAATGTTACTGCCACTTGCTGCCTTTTCTGGATCAAAGCGTTGTAGTCTCTATTTCGGTGGTGTGGGTACGAGCACATGAAATAAGAGAGATCTGTATCTATTTTAGAAAGGATGCAGAAGTTTGTAGCAATTCCCAGGATGGCCATGCCACAGGAACATGCCCCAAATAAGGAAGCATTTTGTAAAATGACCATTAATCCACGTACAGGACGACAAATAGAAAGACAACACCAGCTTACACAGTGTCCCAAATGGAACAAAAATACATACACTGTGTGACAGAGATTTCATAAAGGTTTATATGACATATTTCTATGTCCCTTAGATGAAGAAACTGCTGGCCAAGGTGGTGATTTCTATTTCTGTTTCAAAGAAATAACTTAGAATTCTAACTAAGAATATCTGTGCTGAAATTGTGTCATAAAAAGGGTGGGTCATAAGCCCACAGCAATTTGCCTGCAGGGAAAAAATAGACTTGAAAGAAAAAGAAGAAGGTTGGTCACTCACTTTGGCCTATTTAAAATGCCAATAAATGTACTGCATGTTAGTTGGAAGGAAAACATGTGCTCTTAATTTTAAAAAGTAAATTGCATAAGAAAATATAAAGTTGGCAAAAAGTTTAAATTAAAATCTGTTGCTGATGTCTGAAACTCTGCTCCACTTACAGGCAACAGGGATGAGAAATGGACTGAATGACTACGGCCTAATTAAAAACAACAATAACACAAATGCCCTTTATTTTCCAGGAGCTCCTACTTCACCCCCATGAAGCATTTCCTTGGAGCAGTTTCTGAGGAAGAGGCTGGAGCATGACGGCATCTCCACCCTCGCGGGGATGAGCACTCGGGGCTCAGTGTCTCCCTCCCCTCAGTGCATCACACCCCAAACCACATCCACCCAGCACATGCTCTGCTCCCGTGGCCAGGGCGTTGTACAGTCCCAAAAACAAGGCAGTGGGGAGTTAAGATGAGATGCACTCCTAATTTATTCCCCGAGGCGCGGATCTAGAGCCGCTGAGGTGTTGCTTCAGCAGATTTACAGTAAGTGACTAAAGATCTGCCAGCAGATGAAGCTGCAGTAACCTCACTGCTCTCCTCGCTGGGAGCACTCAGGAACAGAGCATCCCTGTTTAACACCCCTGTGCTTCTCAAGGGGCTCCTGACAACTTCTCCAACTGAGTTTCAGAAGTTTTCTGCACTGGGTGGACTTGGCTCCAGTCAGAGAGAACTGCACAGGGCTCACTTTGCTGTGTTTAATTTTGCTGGCATGTAACATTTTAAAAAACCTACACCAAACCCCCTGAACCTCTGAGCAGTAGCATGGACTAGGCTGGATGATCCCAAAGATCCTCTCTAGGATAATAACCTCAAATATCAGCCTGTAAGTCACAGCCCTCTTTGACCACAGATAAGCAGCTTCTGCCTCAGCGTGCCAAGATCTCCTCAGCATTTCCTCCTTAGCAGAACACTGAAATGAGCAGTGTGTGCTGGGGAACATCAGCTGGGCCCTTCTGAAAGGGACATTTGTCTCTCTGTGCCTCGCCACGCTCTGTGGTGTGACAGCGATGGATGAGGCATCCATAACATTTGTCATTGGGCACTGGATTATTTTTGAGAGGAGATCAGCCCAGTCAAGGGAAAGGCAGTCTGTAATAGAAACAAATCTCACTTTGATGATGAAGAAGCGAAAGGAAAATAAGGAATGAAGCGGGAACACCAGTGATTCAGTGGTGACAATGACTCCCTTTTCACCCCTGAGCAGGGCAGTGTCCCAGAGGAGGGGATGAAATGTCCTGTCCCAGCCAGCAGGGACTGGTGGCACATTTACTGTAAAACACCTTAGAGGGAATTATCTGCTGAAAGTGGGAATCTGAATGGCTTCAGCTTTCTTGTGAGTAAACAAAGCTTTATCAAATGCTGGGAAACAGATCACACAAGTTTCTCTGCCATCACAAAAACAACCAATGCATTTAACATAAAAGAAGTCTGAAAAATAAACAAATATTTGCAGCTCTAAGCTTAGAAGAAAGTGTAGCTGTAAGAACTTCAAATGTGTGTAATGTTGATTTGTGTTTAGAATAAAATTGGTTTATATTAATGAGTTTTTCTACTGCAGCTTCTGCAAGGGACAACAATCCTTCACTGATCTTATTCTGGTTTTCAGGAACTATTCTCACGATTTTTACCCTCTGGACCCTGCCAACCAAGGGCCAGGCACAGTCCTAATGGCTGTCTGAGCCTTCTGTCCAAACCATCCTGCTGAGTGACTCACTGGTCCCACTATCCCTGCTTTTCTCCGTGCCAAAGGAACTCCAACTGGCCGGTCCAGCCAGCTGGCAGCTATTTGCGGCTCCTTTGTATTGAACCCAATCATGTTCATTTAAACAGTTATATTAAAAGTATTTTCTATACCATGGCAATTTCAATTTAAATACGTAAAGAATTTATATCCTTTTTCTCTCTTGACTCCGAAAATCAGCACTTTGTCAATATTATGAATACTTTAAAAGATGAGATTTCATTTGCAAAGAAAACCAGCGGCACATTAGCACATGGGTAATGATGTGGCAGAGCACAAATTAGCAGGGATAAGTAATAAACAGCTATTTAGCTTTCACAGCACAATCTATTACACTGTCAGGTTTAAATGCCTTTTGGGTAAGAACACACAGGCCCATAAATGTGGCATTTAAGGGAGCAGATAAATGAAATGGTGTGAAATGAAGTGAAAATGAACAACAGTTCAGTGTACAGCAGGTTGGGCTCAGTTCCTAAGGGCACTGATCATTCCAAGAGCATGGGGCTGTGCAAGCCCTTCCAGGGGAAAACATGGAAACTTGCACCCCCACCATTATAAATAGTCCTGGGCAGTGGTCTAAGACTTCCTGGAAACACTAAAATATCAGCTTCAATACTCAGAGATGCATTTTATGGTATGCTTAGATAGTATTTTGTGCACACCGAAGTGTTCACGTTCTTGAGGGCAAAAAAATCCTCTCCAGAATGTTGGTTCTATTGGAGAGCTTCTAAAAAAGGAGCCATCCTCATCCTATTTATATATATTTCTCTATATATAGCCTATATGTGACTACATTGCAGTGATGGGGTGAAGTTATTAATGCACTCATAAGTGAAATGTCCTCAGTTTATAAATCAGGTTGGATATTATCAAGCTTAGGTCTTGGAGGAAAACTGGCACAAACCAAAGGTGCACAAATCTGCACCTGCACAGCACAAGAGAAGGGGAAGCTCTTCAGGCTCGGACAGATGAAATGTCCAGTGGAAAACCCTCAGTAAGAGCAGCGCAGGTGACAACTAAGGGTGAAACGTGTGCAGTTCAGCAGGGCCAGATCTCAATCCCCACACTCCAGGATTTATGCAAAGGTCTACGGACTCCATCCCCACACAAGCTCAACTCCTCTCACCTTTGTACATGTACCTCTGACATCTCTCTCGGAAATACTCCCTGGGATTTGTAAAGGGAGGTGCTGAGCTGCTAACTTACATATTCATTTCATTAATTTTAACAGCATTAAGCTGCTTTTAAAGGTCAAACCTCCTTGGTAAGATTCTTTACTCGGGCTATTCCAGCACTGTGCGTGCTCTGAAAAATGCTTCTAACATTCATGAATCTGATAAAAGTGAATTCCTCCTAACCCTGCTGATCTTGTATCTACCAGGGTCCCACTTTGGTGTGGGGACTGGTTTAACACCACCCTACCTGTACAGAGCTGCTGGAGGGAAACACCCCTCACCTCTGGTATCCAAACCACGGCCAACACCCCCCACCACAACTCCTGCACTCAACATCACCCAAGGAAGGTCCAGCACCCTTCAAGAAGAGATTTTAATTTGTAGCAATGTATTTGCTCTGCCTTGGCTAATCCTGTTTAGCATTTCCTGAAACTATTTCCCGAAACACAGTGGAAGTGTTGACTCACTAAGAACAATAGTTATATTCTGCTCAGCTCCACTTCCAATAAAATTAAGGAAAAATGAGTCTGCCTGTGCCACTCCTATAAATAACATGCTCAGGCAACAATTAAGAGGTAATTCAACCCCCAAACTGTTCACCGACTCTGCCAGGTGTCTCTGAAGGCTGAAAACAAACAAGCAACACACAGGTAACAAAAAGCCAGTAGGGAAAAGTTACACTGAAAATATTGGCCTCACTCTGGTTTCTACATCTTAGAAAGGGGCAGCACATTTTTGAGATCTGCTGTGACATGGCATTAAGCAAAACACAAATTCTGTTGTTTTTTTTTCCCAAAAGAAGTGCACTGAAGTAGATCTGGACTTTTACAGAAGCCAGTCAGCTGCCTAAATCCCAGTTAATGTAAATGGCACTTAAGCTACAAACTGGGCTTTAAAAAAAATGAGAGAGGGGGAAGAAAGAAAATCAGCCATCCATTTGAACAGCTCCACAAAGAGCTTAAAATTAACGGAGCTTATTTCCATTTCTTAATTTACATAAGTACATTTGATTCCAATTTAGTTAACAGCAGCTAGAAAGCAGAACTTCATCTAGGTTGGTTATTGTTACTGCCTCCCCAACAAAATGAGTTTTAGTCCAAGGGAAGAACCTCGAGCTTACACGTGTAACAAAACAATGCAGAGAACTGGTGAGCCAAAGGATTACTCACCGAGTTGAAATTGAGATAAATGTAAATACATTTTCCATTACACTCTTCTAAGACCTGTAACAGACTTGGCCCCCTTGCCTTGGAGACTGATGCAGAGCAGTTTCTCCTTCCCTGATTTACTGTATTTGCTTTGAAACAGATTAGTGAGACAAAATTAAAAATTCCGCCTTCTTTCTCCTCTCCTTTTATCTGATGAAAGGAATGTTTACCTTTGTATTCTTCCTTGTACAAACAAAATGATTTGAAAAAAACTGCTAAGGGACCTGCCAGGAAAGGACTCATTTCCTTCTGTCTTTTTACCCAGAATTTTAATGGAGACACTCAAACGGGCACATAACAATCTACATAACTGCATAAATGGAACTTAAATATGATGGAGATAAGAAAATAAATCATCCATAAATACCTATTTAATGCAGTGATCCCCTACAATGACTTGTGAGAGCAAAATATAAATAAAATGCAGAGTGGCTAAAAAAATTTATCAAAATCCACACGCCAACACCAGGTTCTCTGCATTGTACAATGCACAATAATCCATCCCTAAAAGATGATTGATGCAAATGACACCAAACATCTTCCCTGTTTTCCTTTATGAAGATCTTTAATTTCTGCATTTCAGGATTTGAAAGGAAAATATTCCCCTCAGATGAATGTTAAAGATATGTTCAGTTCTGAAATAACACTGGAGTAAAGCTTGTTCTGAAAGTGAGGAAAAGCTACTGATATTTAAGGAAGGATAGGAATTTCCTGCAATGGAATCCAGAAACAGAGCCTAAAGATCTCTGCAGTGGCCTGGGAAGAACGACTTGTCAATCTCAGAGCACTTTGTGTCCAGCATCCCCTAAGAAAAAGCTTTTAAAAAACATTGGCATTTAAATTTTCCACATATTAAATTTAAAAGCATTAACATTTCCGGAACAATGTGTAATGTTGATTTAAATGCAGACACGATGTATTGCAGATTTAAGGATTACTACAGACATTCATCTCTATGAGGCAGCAAAATTAAACATATTATAATTCCCAATGTGTCCCCAGAAAAGGAACACGCTGCACTGTCTGTGAGAATGTCTTTGCCTGCCAACTATAGAACAGATTTCACTGTAAGTAAAAGAGCCAAAACAATCCCATGCCTCAAAAAATCCACCTAGAAAAGCATCACACATTTTTATTTTGGATGCCTTTGTTGCTCAAAACACACAATACTTGAATATTCCCAAGTTTAATCCTCACACATCCCATAAAGGTTTTATGATGACTGGAAATGGCATAGGACACAAAACCTGACAGGATGAACCAAAGACAAGATGCAGATAAAACTCCTCAGTAATCAGCTGTCCATGCATGAAACATCTGCCACCTTTAACTTCTGAAGTTCATACTTGTAGAAAAGCCCACTTTGGACAGCAACTCCTGCTCAGGAGCATCTCAACAGGCACCTGAGGAACGCTCCCAGCTCACACCTCTGCCCAAGCTCTGCCCTCACTGTTTCTGAGGTGAAAAAGAGAAAGTTTTCAAAACTCCACCATAATCACAGGAAGCCAACTAAGGAACCCAATGCTGTCATTCTCTGGGCCAACAACAGAGGATTTCAATGCACCACCTGCCCTGTTCTGCTCTGCTTAAGGATGCCAAGCAGCAGGAACCTCTCTCATTTCTGATGTCGCACTGCTGCAGGGAAGGTGACAGCCTTGAACCAAACGTGAAGTCCTTGTTCTCAGCCTCATGACTGGCAATATGTGTGGGCAGGAATCCTGAAATCCAGCAGCTCCAGAAATAAAAGTTGTACCACTCACAGGTTTAGATTTGAAAGAAATAATCACCATCTGACTGTACAGACCCCTAATTTCTGCGCGGAAGCAACAACAGCTGCAGTATTCCAGTTAGTCAGTTGTAAATTCTCATCCTCACATTAGCTGCTTACACAAATAGAAGAATTACACATACAGGTCCGACTTTTGGCTTTCTCCTTTTTAAATCAATTTCTCATTGGAAGAAGTACATTCTAGTAGTCTGTGTCCACAATCCTGATATAAAACCTGTAAATGTGTTATCTCCATCTGAGGAGGAAAACCCTAGAGCGGGTGGTCTTTAACCAACTTGGGCGTTAGGCTGGAATTGAGGGCATCAGGTGATGGTACCTATCGCCACATACACGCGGCTGATGCTGCCTCAAGTCTCCCTCTCTGCACCTTCACCCTCCAGGGCTGGTTGCACAGCTCCCATCATCTCCACAGAGGCTCTCCTGAGTTCAGAGACCTTTTGGAAGCCTCCTGCTCCACAGCTACCAGTTCAGAAAGATGACATCAATCACAGGATGATCTGTTCACAACACATGAAAACTGTGCCTAACATTTCTGCTCTTGAAATCAAGAGGGGTTTTGGCTCAGTATCTTCCTCTGGCACCTTTCTGTTGATCTCTGTCCTTTTCATCCTTCTCGGTTTGTCCTTGAATTCAGTTGATGCCACTTCATTTTCTGAATGACAAACAGGCCACTGCATCCTGGGGCAGGAATTTCTTCAGATTTATTTATGCAACTGTTTTGGATCTACTGTACTCTAAATAAATATTAATACACAGTTTAAATATAAAAGTCTAAATACATACTAAATATGCAGATACTATGAAACAGCAGTCAAATAAAAGAGCCCATCTATAAGGCCCATGTTTATATTTACTACTGTCTCAAAAAAAAAAACCCAGCCCCAAAACACGACCTCAAAACTGCACTAAGAAATCAGGAAAAGTGTATTACTCCTAAACTGAATATTCTGGCAGGGAACAGCTGTGGGAAGGGTTTAAAGGAGAAACTCTTGACTGGAGGCAGAGCACCAAATGGAGCTGGCTCCTTTCTGCCTATCAGCCTTCTAAGGGGAAAGAATTTGCAGACTTTTGAAACCTGCTTCTCTGGAAAGCATCACTGTTTTGAAGGACACAAGCTGACTCAGTGAAAATAAATAAGAAATCGTGACTTTGCAGCACATTTTTACTGACACAAAGATCAGGCAGCTAGTAGAGAGGTTGTTTCTTGGATACCTTGAGGTGGTAGTTTTGACAAATGGCTTCTGATGCACTTGTGAGACAGAGATTCTGGCTTTCCCCACACACAGGCCTAATTACCACATTAATGAAGGCTATGGCTATAAAGGAATAGCAGGGCTGTCTCTGCTAAACCTCCCTGAAACTCAGGCACAGAAAAACAAACATTGCCTTCCATATAAATGGCTGCTCGAGGAGCCATTACTGATTAATCCTGTGTATTCCCTCCAAGCCTCTGATGCCAGAGATGCCAAAGAAACCTTATCACAAGGGTTTGTTTGCACAGCTTCAGCAATGAGCGTAATCCACCAAGTAGCCCACACAATACTCAGGTAGAGCAGGTAAGAATTAATTGGTACCTTTCCCACCCACCCCCCCCAGAATTTCTGATGCTGAAACTGTTTTTCCCTTTATTGAACCAGCTCGGCCTAGCCCGGCTTGTCCCGCAGTGACATGTATATTGAATACAAATCAGACAGCAGAGCTTTAAATCTGTGTTGCAGCTCTCATTTCCAATTCGAGAACTGTACTATAATCATAAGCTTCTGGTGGATGAAAGGAAATCAGCTCTCTGAATATTAGCTAATGCCACATTTGCAAGTCCTGAAGAGATCTGTGCTGTTTAAAAAAAAAAAAAAATAGATCATTTCTCGTGAACCTATATATATGAATCGCTTTGTACTGCTCGACTGATAGAAGCGATGCCTGTGCTGGGATTAAACCCTTTTCATCATAAAACCTCATCTGGTTCGGAGTCCAAGTCCATCAAACCTTTTCCCTTTAAAGTCCCGCCTTTGATTCTACATCAATTTATTCAAACCGCAGCTGGGTGGCTGAAAACGAAAGGACAGCATCATTTAAACCAACCATGTTCCTAACTTGAAAGAAGGACTATAATTAAAAAAATGGGCATAAAAGAATGGAAATGGGATAATATTTTTTAATGGTAGTTCAAAGGCCGACAGATGTCAGAGCCTTTGAAGATGTCAGTACACTGAGCAAGGAGTTGCCATTAAATAGTTTGCCTGAGAGGTGAAGCAGCTTTTTAATGACTGAAAAAGCCCTTGCAGACACATCCTTGTGTTTTTAATTTGTCAGAGTTTCTGCAGTATTTTCTGATTAATGACACATGATTATAACTGCATAGCACACATATTTTTATACTTTGTTAAATGAATACTTTATTCCACATTCCTTCAGTGCCAGATAAAAACAGGAAAGCTTTACTACAGAGTCCAAAACTATTCAGATTGCTCAAATATTTATGGTAATTTGAGGGGATTGGCCAGATCCAGAGCTTCTATGTGTTGCTACCTTTTGTTCTTTAATGGAGCTATTACGACTGCCACCACAATGTGCATGCATTAAGTGAGCACGTGACCCAGTAATGCATTGTGCCCTTCTTGTGCCCTAAACAATCAGAGCTTTCATAATTCACTGATGAACAAAGTCATCAAATCAAAATAACATTTAGAAAAATCCTAGGGTTGATCTGCAACAATACAAACAATGGCTGCCAATGTATTGTGAGTGGAAAATAACTTTTCCAAGGGAAAAAGCATATTGCTAGGAAACATCATGTTCAGAAGAAAAAACACCAATATTTAGAAACACAGATAAAATCCCCATCTTGGGCTGAGAAGATGCTCCTGCGACATCCTTCATCTCTCTCTTAACATATGCAAATTTTTTCTATTTTCCCCACAGATGGAAAACGCAATAGCCTGAAACACAGGGACAATTTCTTTTGCTGCCAGGAGAAAGCTCTCCCATGAGTACAGCAGCCTTTTGTGGATGCCTGCCAAGCTGAGCAGGTACAGCCCAGGGACAGCCCAGCCCTGGGCAGGGCCGGGGAAAGCCAGCACTGTGTGCCCTACCTTGTATCACACCTCAGAGCATCACCCACGTGAGAACACAGTCATTACAAGGGAATTTGATTAATGTGCTGCTCCTTCTGCTCTTCCAGCCTACAGTCAGCTTGTAATTGGATCATAAATAGAAATGTGATGGACTCAGCTAAAAGCGTGCAGAGATTGGAGGTGCTGTAGCAGAGCTCTGTGAAATGAGTTGCTGTTCTGCCCTGAATATTGACAGGATTTCAAAAGTAGGACTATTTGACTGGTTGCAGTCCATATCCATCAGGAATCTCTGCGTACCACCCCCCTCAGGAACTCCTGGAGGGGAGGGAGGTGGCTCTGGACACTGCTCCAGGGACCTGCAGCAGGAGATGAAGGAAGCTGTGAGCCAGGGGTGCTCTGCTGCGTGGCCCAAACACTGCACAGTTATCCTGCTGCAAAAGTGAGCACTGCAAAGCTTGAAGAAGGAAAAGAATACGGCTGCAGAGAGAAAAAACCATAATTCTGAAATGGAACTCCCCCACATGTATTTATTGAATGGAAACAGAGCCCAGCTAGGAAGAAACATGGCGGAGTTAAGGTTCCACTATAAAGAACACGGAGAATTGGACATCTCTCACTGCAGACAATTGCAATCCCATCCCTGCAGCCTTCCTCCTTGAGTCATCCCACAGTTACCTTCAAAAACAGTTTTATTTAAAAAGCAAAACTAACCCTAATTTGCCTCATTAGACCACTTGACCTTACCATGACTCTTGTGTAGATTTGAATACTCAGTCTACATTAATGTTACATTACACACTTCTGCCACTTTTCCTAAAAAACAAACAACTCGTGGGAGCAGGCAGGAAGCCGCAGAGCAGGATGGGGTGGGGAGCCCCCAGCATCAACCAGAGAAGAGCTCATTCCTTCCTCCATCCCCATCTCAGGAGCTGGGCAGGTCCTGGGTACATGGGGTGCTCAGCAGGGGTGTTGGGACAGGGACAAGCTCTGGATGGAAGAAAGCAAAGGAAAAAGATCTGCACATCCAAAAGGCCCTTGATGCCATCGCTGTACAGAAATCGCTTCAAAATTCAGTTATTATTTTGGCACTGTGGTAAAAGTAGCAGAATAAAACGTTGAATTTCAAGCAGTTACTGCTGAGCTGAAATCAACCTTCAGAGAACAAAGAAAAGGCACTTCTCTAAGCTGTGGGACTTTCTACAGAATTCCAAATTAATTGCACAAACTAAAGGAATGCTACTCACAAAATATGCATCATGATTCTGAATAAACATTATAAAATTCTTCTAAAATGGGAAATATCAGACATCCTGAAAATGTTTTGCTATAAGCTCCATATAAGCAGACAAAGCTGAGCCATTCAGACTCTATCCATTAGAGGGCAATAATACATATACACACACTCAGACACACATACATATATACAAAAACACTCCCTCACGTATCCCAAACTGATTTGAGCAGGAAAAAAAATAATTTTCTGTCTAATATTACCAATGGTATATTGACAGCTTGAGTCCTGTTCCCTCCACTCCCCTGCACTCCCCAACAACAGCATCCAACAGATAAAAGGAACAGTAACAAATTATTCTCTAGATTTGCTTTCCCATGACAAAATCCATGCCATACAGAGCTTCAGATGGCTTGCAGTCAGTTATTATTAAACTTGAGCAGGTTGGACAACCCGCATGTCTGTAAGCATGGGAATCATTCCAGGGGTTCCCAAACTTCGAACAGACAAGAACGTTCCTCACGAGCTCATCTCCCACCTCAAACACTTTTCCTTTTCCTTGCAGTGACACAAGAACCTTTGATAGCAGCAGCCACTGCAGACATGGCAAGGGGCCAGCACACTTCAGCTGTCTCTTAGAGCCACAGACAAATCATGGAAGGGCATTTTTGGAAGTTAGAGGCACTCAAAAGGGGCAGCTCGTGTGCTGTGTCTTCTGCTTCCCCGCTCCAACCGTGCCAACCCACAGAGATTCCAACTGATAAACCTTGTTTATCTCAGGTCCCCAACCTTCCGCTGCCCCCACTTGCAGCATCCCCCAAGCACAATTATGGTATCAGCTCGCAGGGACAGGAACTCTCTGTTGTTCCATGTTTTCACTAACACTACATAGACTCAGACCCCCGAGAGGATTCCAGCAATACAAATAATTACCAGCAGCCCCTAAACTATTGCTTGTCAACATCTCATTAGTTACAGGACTGCTGGAGTTCACAGGGACACACAGGCAGCTGGATCAGTCACTTAATGACCAGTAATTCCTGTGAGCATCCACACTCCATTGATTTGTGTTTGGGGTGGCATTTTTCCTTTTGTTTGTTTGCGGGTTTTTTGCTTGTTTCTGTTTTGCTTGGGTTTTTTTAAAAACATATGACTCTGCAATTACCAATCCCTATTCCCTTAAAAACAGCAATTCAGGTAACAATGTCATCTACCAGCTTATTGTTTCCATTCACTGCTGAATAAATATTAATTTGATATTAAACTAGAGGTTTAATTGAAGATCTGAATTTCATAAGGTCCAAGATGAAGATGTAGAGCAACACACTGGTCCTGTTGCTACCCCAGCCAGGACACAGACGCCCTCCAACCCAGAAATCCCTAAGGATACCAAATACAGCAGGAGAACATGCAGCTTCCTTCAAATCTTCCAGTGTACTCTGTGTTTGCAGCAGCTGCCTTTCCAAAAATCACTTTCTCTGCTGTTTCTCTTTTTTAAATTCATTTTACAGATGCCAATGCAGCAGAAAGCACAGTCTACAAAAGAACTCAAGCTGTCAGGGACAACTTTAGAAGAATTGTATCACCCATGTGGAAGACGGAGTTCACTCTTCATGGGATTTTTCAGATCTGTTTCAAGTGAAAACACTGTGTCAGAGGGTTTTGTCCCTTTTATTTGCCTTTTTTTTCCCCCTTAAACTACCTCAGTGATGATTTTATGAACTCTGAAGAACAACTCTAAAACCTGAGAACAGAATATTCACAATCGGGCCAATATCTCAGGGGCCAAAAGTAAAGTTTTCTTATTAGCGGTATTTTAGGAGGACTTTCAGACATATGAATACAAATGACTCTGAGATATGTAATTGCAGTTTGAAATAGATTGTTTTCTCCATTAAACAGAAATCTACAGCATCCCTGACATCGATTCCTGTCATTTTGTCATGATAAACACTCAGGTATTAAGTACCTTCCACATCATGCACCCAGGCATGATTCCAATTAGTGCTGAATAGAAGACAAAATGTCAGCTTAATAAGCTTCAATTTGCAGAGTCTTTGAACACTCGATGATATCATCACTTTGCCAATCATTTCTTGTACTTTGGCTGCTTTTTTTCCATCTCACCCTCCCTGTCAAAAGGAAGTCTTTCAAATCCACAGAAAGAGAAGACATGAACAACGTCAGTCATTGGTCTGACTGAGCTAAAAGATCCAAAAATGACTCCCCAATACATCAACAGAGAACTATGATGTGCACAATATCCCCTCAAAGCTAATTTGCTGCCAACATGTAGAGTAATTGGGGGAAAAAAGTCTACTTTAAAGTCATACTGAGAAAAATATTTTCTTGCATGAAATCAACACTAAAGACCTTAAATCACTGTCACACTCTCTGCCACTCGTTCCAATGAAGAAACAGTTTTTGTTCAGGTGAAGTGACAATCATTTCTTCAAAGGTGACTGGGCCAAGGAACAGCTCTGCTGTCTGCCTCCATACTGAAAATAATCACTGTACTTTAAAATAATGGAGTTTATTTCTAACTTGTTTCTTAAAAAGAAAAAGAAAAATAACAAGATTTTCAAAAAGATAAAGACAAATTAGAGAGAAGATGGGCATGGTTCTGTGACTCAAATGTCTGAGGCCAGCACAAGCCCACAGCCCTCAGCTGAGGACTCAGGATGTTTTCTCTATCTGGAATATCCCCAAATGCAGAACCTGCTCTTATCTGGGTGAGAGGGAAAACAGAAACACCAAATGGCAGCAGAAAAGACAGGAGATAATGAATCAGGATGGGAAGTGTGGAGCGATACCAAGGACCACGTGGGCTCTGCAGGGCTGTGCCAGGGCAGCTGCTGGGGATGGGAAATGGGCTCTCCTGAGCTGCATCCCTGCAGGAGGGGTCCCAGAGCACACAGCCAATGCCCCACGGGCTGCACCACCCAGGTCCAGCAGGTTCCTGGCGCTGCACTGCGCTGTCCCACCTCCCTGGCTCGCACATCCCACAGACCCCAGCCAGGACCCTGTGCTGGCACCTCTTTGTTACCCAGGGCTCAGAACTGGCAGGAGATGAACCCCAGCCCATGTGGGGTGTGGTGTGCCCAGTGTTGGTGCTCTGGTGGGAAAGGGGCTGGAGCAGCTCGGAAGGGGAGGATCTGCCCTTCTTGGAGCTGGGAGCACACACCGGGCATGGCACCGGGGTGGGAGCAGGGCTGAAAGAGTGCACAGCATTTGGCTGCCCCTTCATGGGATGGGACAGCAAATTCCTTACTTCTGAGGCAGCAAAGACTTTGAGGAGTTGCTACAGATGCCGGGGTTGGGCCAGTGGGGAAACAGCTGCGGAGATTTTACTGGTGAAATACTCCAGCCTGTGTCGGTGCCAGCAATATCATCCCAGCCCTGCAGAGAACCCACCACGGGGGCCTGCGGCTGCTACCCCTCACAGCTCCTGCCTGTGGAACACAGGAAAACCAGAGGGGGCTCCCATTTCTCTTCCTGGCTAAAGCAGCGTGCAGAGGAACAGGCAGTGGTGGGGCACGCAGGGCAGTGCAATTTGCCATGAGCATCTCAGCTGCAATTTGTTACTGGTTTTCCACTTGAAGGTTCCTTTAAAATACTTTAATGTGGGAGCGTGCGGAGCTGTATGGATGGGCTCATATTTCTCAGCTGACATATCTTCAGCCAAAGTATGTCAGCTACAGGAGAGGGCAAGGCTTTGCACTGGCTCTGGGATTTCTTCTTCCCCCATCAGAAACCACATAAAAGAAAAACACAAATAAATCAGCTCTCCAAAATCGCTATTTATTACCTCATCATGAAACCATCTACTGGACCCTGCAGTGGTATTGAGTAATATCATTACTTAAACCATAAAGAGGTTGTATTTATTACTCAAAATTGGAAAAATTAGCATCCATATGGATCTTATTGTTTTACGAGCAGTACTGCTGCCAAAACAAGTGGTGTTAACATTCCAAACTACAGATTGTCACCATTTCTCGCCCAGTGTCTCATTCTTTCACTTGGTATTTAAAATACCTTTGAATTGAGAAACTGAGCAGATCATAGAATCCCTCCTATCAAGATATATATCATTTAACAGCCAGACTACTGTTCAAAACTTGATTTATGGTGGCAGTGAGTGAATGGAATTAACATCTGATGACCTAAGGAAGAGAGACTAAATTGATTTTGGATAATCTTTCTTTAGAAAAGGGATGAGAGAAAAAGCATGCTCTAAGAAATTTAACCACCTTATTTGCAGTACACAGCACCTTAGTAGGTAATCACACACAGGATACCCTAACCTCCATTCCTAGAAAAATGATGGCATAAAACTCCATGAAATTAATTTCCAGGCACAGGAAGCATAAAAGGGTCACTGGGAACAGCAAGCTGGATAAACCAGGGCAAGGCAGGCTTGAATAAAGTGATTGTCTTCTGCAGTGAAAGGAGACAAGCGTCAGCGTCATTTATCTTGATTTTAGCAAGGTTTTGATACAGACTTTATGGGGTCTGCACAGTCAGACTGAAGGGACATAAGGTGAACAGAAACCTCTCTCCAGTGTGAGCAGACAACTCACAGGACTCAGGGTTTGAACAGGAGGAGACGAGTCAGCCACCAAGTGGCACCTCTCAAAGTTCAGGAGGGGCTGATACAGCTGAACCCCTGCTCCAAAGCCCGGGATGATGGACACAATGACTCCGTGCCACACTGAGGACGGTGTTTCCTGGGTCAGCAGGCAGTGTGGAGAGCAGGCTGCCACCCACAGGGACCTCAAGCACTGCAAGCTGAGCAATGGGCCAGCAGGACCTGCAGGGAGTTCACCACGCCAGGTTTATTCAGCCTGGAGAACTAAACACCAAAGAAAAGTCAATTTGCTGTCTTCAACTGAGCGTAAGGAATTGTGGAGAAGACAGAGGCAGACTCCTCTCGAAGGAAGGGCGAGAACCTACAGATCCAAATTTTAGCAACAGATATTCCAGTTGCATTTCCAGGAGAAGGGATTTCACGCTGGATTGGTAACACACTGGAGCATATGGCTCAGGAAGGCTGGGAAATCTCCACCAGTGCAGGTTTTTCAAAACTCAGCTGGACTTGGCCCTGAGCAACATGATGTGGTTTTGAAGTCAGACCTGCTTTGAGCAGGAGGTTGGGCACGGTGACCTCCAGAGGTCCTTCCAACCCAAATTATTCTTTGATGCTGTGAAAAAACTCCAGAATGAATGCTGGTCTCCCATTAGAGGATGTCCCTTCAGCACACAGGGGAATGTTTGAAGTGGATGGCACTGCTGTTTTCCAAATTGCTGCACTTGTTCTATGGACTAGGAGAAGTCAACTTCCTTCTATTCAACAACTGCCTCCAACACATTACAAGGTAACAGAAAAAGCTATTTTCAAAAGGACCAAAAACCATTAATGAAGTGGTGAGCAAGCATTCCCTCCTCTGCGCAGCAGACATTAGTTATAATATCTGGAACAGAGAATATCAGAGAAACTACACTCTGAAGATTTGGACACAATTGGAAGTAATATCAATAAGCAAATTCTGAGTCTGGATTTGCCATACACTGGTCTTCACATAGAAAGCACAAGCTCCTTCAATCAAATCAAGAGATCAAGAGATCAATCAAATTAAAATCAAGAGATTTTACTGTAAATCGATCATTTCTGCAGACTAACACAGTATTTTTGCCTCTCTGCTTAGAAATTACATTACACCACCTCAAATGCTGCAGTTACTACCTGTTTGTACATGCACCTGTTTGAACTTGATCATTTCTGACTTCAGGATTCCTTAATGTAACTTTAATGTGAGAAATGATTTCACACCACGTGCAGCTTATTGTCTATTAGTGTTAGTCATTCCTTGCAGCCATCACACACAAACCCTGCCTGCAAAGCCACACCTAGTGGATGTGTTAAAACCTGGCACAAAGATCGTTTACATCTCACTGGTGAGCAAAACTGATCTCATTTCCATTCAGAGAAATTAATCTATGTTTATTAACACCTATGCAGGAAATAATCACTTCTTCCTAATCAAGGAGTGCTGGTATAAAATAAAATTACTGCGATACAATCGACTCCTTGCCCCTAGACAAGTGAAATTATACACTCCACCTTCAGCTGCCAATATTTAAAATGAAACAAAAAAGAATATAAAAACACAGATTGCAATGTTATAATAACTACCAGATATATTCAATTTCATATTATAGAAACAAAAAGTCCATTTTGCTGAAAAGAACTCCATCTCAGAGTTCTTATTATGTGATGAGCTAGTTTCTATGGCAACTGCTTTCTCTTTTACATACACTGTAGACAGCACAAAATGTCTGTTGTCTCCTAAGTTAACTTAACATTTTTAATCAGCAGATGACATTTTGTGCACTGTTATGCATACCTTCCAAAAATGTCTTTAAATATTTCAAGTGCTGGGCTGACTGAAGTATAAAAGGAGAGAGTGAAGTCACACCTCCCACCCCAAATTCCTCACAATCCAATTTCAGTCCTAATGAAAAGAGTGAGAGTAGAGGAAAAATGTTGGAGACATACGGCACAAGGACACTTTGAAGGGTGCATGAAGTGAGGATGTGGCAGATGTTCACAGCTGGATCAACAGGTGTTTGAGAGGAAAAGGTGCCCAACCCAAGGCAGCAGCTCAGCCAGAGTGGGACACAGGAGCACGAAGGTGGCAAGGTGGGCTCACCTGGGCAGGGATGGGGATGTGCTCAGGAGACCCAGACCCTGATGGAGGGAACCCTGAGCCTGCGCTGTCTGCTCAGTTCAGAGCAAAGGTTCATTTTTAACTCCTCTCTCAAAGATTATGCCAGTGCTGCAGCCCAAACTCTTCCCACAGCTCTCCTGCATTCACCCAAGTGAAAACCAGCTCTGTGGGTTCACAGTATTTGAGCATTTCCACAGGAAACTGCTGCATTTGACCATTTCACAGCAAGGCTGTGAGCGAAAGCCCAGTGTGAACATCTCCATGGGAGCCACCACCAGCTCCCTGATTTCAGCAGATATCCCCCATCGATGGGATCCATGGCAGCCCTGAGTCAGCAGACTGTGAATAACAACCAAGGAAAACCACACAAGTGCTGCAACAAACATTTGGTACTTTAAATACTTTACATCAACAGTCATGTTCATTATCCTGGGCTGACTGGTGGTAAATGAAACATGCTGCAATATAGCCAAAAGCTTTTGTTTGGGAAAGGCTAAAAGGGAACGGCTGTCTGTCTACAGGAGTCTGACTGGCAGCCCAAGAGCCACTCTCCAAGCAAAATATAACAAACAAATATTTAGATTGCAACTCCGGGACTCAGACTGGCTGCAGAGAAAGCCTGCATTGCAAGCAGTTCATTTCTTCTCATGCCAAAGACATCTTCTGCTAAGAAAAGGAAAGGATGTAAAAGAAAAGAAATGAGTCATATAATTTATTTACTCCAAATTGTAAACAGAAGTGACTTCAGTAGCACCATCAGCATCTGAATGTTTCCCAGGCTACCTCTATCTGTACCCTCCAGATCCCCTCAAGCAATATGCTTCCACTGCCACTGGGAGAATAACCACGTGGGAACTGGTGTCTGGAGATATTAAAACAATTACATGAAGCAGAAGAGTTGATCAGTGATTTATCTGAAGGTAACAATAGGTTCTTTCAGATCAAAGTTGAAGAGAGTCTCCTATTCTGAAAAAATGCTCCCCAAATCCTTCTTATTAATGTAGTACTGCAAAGTTACTGTTGCAGCAGTATTTGCATACAGACAGAAACTGGGCAAGAGTTGGGTATTTAGCTATCACTAAACAAGTAGATAATGTCTCTATTGGGGTTTTTTTCTGTATTTTCTCTTGTTGATAGCTGACAGAACTCTGCAGCAGACACACAGCAGCACAGCCACCCTTCATACATTTATGGAGCCAAGATAAATGTCCTCTGTTTCCCCCACTTGGCTGATACACTAATTAGCTACACAGAACCACAAATATATACTAAGAACCTTCTGGAATGAAAATAACTATCATTGCTGGAATGAAAATAGTGATTGCTACTGGTTTTTTATTTTAACTCCACAGGCTCAAATTAATTCAGACAAAACCAGGTGCAAAGCAATAGCTGCAAAAAGACTTGTTGATCCCAAGTGCA
The DNA here is from genome assembly GCA_013397315.1 of Donacobius atricapilla. Classification (NCBI taxonomy): domain Eukaryota; kingdom Metazoa; phylum Chordata; class Aves; order Passeriformes; family Mimidae; genus Donacobius; species Donacobius atricapilla. The sequence goes on from WBMY01011600.1 coordinate 112,636, forward strand.
AAGAAATAAATTTCCGAAAAGGAGAAGGCAGAAAAGAAGTGATGGGATGTGCTCTACATGGGACACCATGGGAGGAGCCGCTGATTTCTGAGAAGGGAAAGCAAACGAGGATGGTAAAGGCCAAGGGGATTATGGAAAGTTCACAAAGCAAGAGAGGAAAAAGGAAATGGATCCTTCAGCCATGGAATAACACCTTATTAACTCTTCTTACCACCTCCAGCCTGTTTGCTGGGGTTTTTTGTAACAAGCTCTGCTCTCAGTGTTTGTGTTCACAGAGCTTCAGAACTACTCAAGGTTTTTCTTTCCCAGCCAAAAAGGGTTTCTTGAGAGCCCCAAGACGCCCCAAAAGAGCATCCTCTTAGAGCAGCCTCATCTTTGAGAGCACAAACGTTGCCTGTTAAAATTAAACACCGTGACATCAGGGACATCCGTGGGCAGAACGTGCCCAAGCACTCCAGCTGCTCTTGACCCAATTACGACTGGATGAACACAGTGGCCTGGCCAATTATCTCAGAACAGAACCTGGAAAGAGGATTCAGCTTCCTCATGGAAACTTTCTTTCCTCTCCTCTAGCGCCAAGCACTGTATTTGATGTTACAGGGGTACATTTTATTTCTTCTTCTTGGCCAAAGGTCAACGGTGGAAGAACAAGCAGGAAAATGATCCAACTCTGAACAGCAGCTGGAACATGGAAATCTTTGAGCTGGTTGAGGACATGCGGCAGATGCTGGGGAGAGAAGGACATTCAAAGGATAAAGGGGAAATACGAGGGCATAACTGGCACCATAGACACCTCAGCCCCTCCGCTTCAGTTATTAAAATTTCCTAACTTTGCTATTTATTTTCGCCGAGCAAACTGGATATATTCTCTGTGACCCAAAGTTTTCCTTCAGAAAATCACTGATTCCATTGCAAGACTGCTTTTATTAAAACAAAGGAAGGTTTCCATCATGCAAGGAGCTCCCTGTTTTGTGAACCGATGGATAAACTAAAATTACTGAGGGAGGTGCGGAATGAATGAGCAAACTTAAGAATCATCCTAAAGAAAATCCAGGGATCTAAATTAAAGAGAAGTAGTGATTCAAAACCACCCTTAAAAAACCCCATAATTCTGTGTGATTAGCTACTGTTTAAAGAATAACAACATTATGGCAGTTCATAGCAAACGTGCAAGATTTAAAAGCCTACAAGAACACAGCATGGTATAAAAGCCTTTGTACTGCTTTGACTTTTATTGACCTACAAGTCAAATTACTCCTCCCCGAGCATTACAACCCCACATGAAAAAATCAGAGCAAGGCTCCTAGAAATGTAGAAATCCAAGTGGAATGCAGTCGTTATCCAGAAATTTGTCAGCAACACAAAAGGTGATACGCTTCAATCAAATTCTGTTCTTGAAAATATATTAGACTTATACATCACGAAGAAATAACATTGTTTTATATTTAATTAAAATCTGGAAAGGCATTCAAATCTTAATTTTTATACTCGATATTAAAACATTAATAAATGTATTTATATTTGAATAAAATCTAACTATTTTTTACTGTGCCTTTCACGGTATCTGAACACCTAAGTGAAAGTAGAGACCTTGGATACGCAATAAAAAACCTAAATTAATCTTTACAGTATTAGTAAAAGAAATAGATCTGCAGTAGTCAGTCATAGCTGTCTTCAGGAATACAGTGAGAAATTCATATTTTAACCATGTATATTAAGAAAAAGTATTCGCTACTCTTTTATGTGGAAAAGGATTTAAGAAAGACTTCCAGTGAATACCTTTAATAACGATGCTTTCACATCATTCACCCCATACTGAGCAGATAGGTCCTTCAAACCATGCTACTCATATGTGATTAACACTAATTATTATTTAAATTTTTCGAATAACCCAGCAAATCCACTTTTCATTTCGCCAAGCAAAATGGCCTCCACTCCTATTTCATTCCACCTTCGCTGGGACACAAAGCACTCCTAAAAATTACTGCTGTCAAAGATGGTTCCAATTTAACAGGTTTTTAAAATGCAGTGTTGTTAAATACCCATTAAATGACTGTGTCACCTTTGTTGAGAGCCTGACAAATGTTTCATAAAAGGACATTGGGCATTAGTCACATCAGATGTCCAAAACACGCACTTTTAGTAAACATATGCAAAGATTAAAAAAAAAAAAATTAAAAATCTGTGCTATAATTCCATAAGAAACACCAGCATTGTCTGTTGAGCTCACCAAAAAGACAGAGGTGGATTTGAATACAAAGACCAGAGGAAGGAGCGAAGAGCAATTTATTTTCCCAAATGGAAAAATCTGCGTCCTTGAAAGCTGGGAGAGTCTCACTAGAATTTAAACAAACAACAGCTCTTCTAGTCAAAGCAACTGCCTTTGCTTCCCTGATTTATGTGTCATTCTCATGGCAGCGATGTTCAAATGACTGTACAGAGATATTCAAACTACAAAGAAAAGCTCTGTAAAAAGGCCAAACTCTGCTTTTCAGACTGTTCAGATTCCCCCAATAGCTGTGAAAACTCCCAGCTTTCCACAAAGCACCTGTAGTAGCATCGCTGGTCCCCCTGCAAACAAAACTCTGGGCTCCAACCTTTGCCAGAAATGACCCCCAAGAGCACAAACCAGAGCTGGACTTAGAGACACCTCCCAGTTCTCAGGATTTGCTGAAGAGAGTCCCTCTCCTTTTGTACTCAGCGTTACAGAGCAATGCAGGAACTGGGATGAGCACTGGTGTGTAGACAGAATAATTCCATAGAATTCCAAAACTGCCTTTTTTTAACGTAGGAGTTACAGCTCTGCCTTTGTCCGCAAAAATAAAAACATCAGCAGAAATGCAGGTGAGAGGAGACTACACCTCTGAAAGGACACTCGCAAACAGATCCAGAGCTGAGCTGAATCTATCTTGGGCCAAAAGAAAAAACGCAAAGATAAAAACCAATCCCTTGAACCATTTAAGGCTTTGTTCGCTCTTACAATGCAGTGGAAAATAAAAAGCAAGGTTTAAATTTTTTTTCAGAGGCCACCTGAGTATCCCTTTCTCAAGTGTTCTCACAAAGTACATCCCGTTTTCATTGGAAAACCACAATGGTGGAAATGGAGAAATAAGTCCTGGCTTTGCAATAAACCTCTCAACCTCCCCCAAGAAGCAAACGGACTTCCTTAAGCCAGATTTCGATAGTCTGAGCCGTCCAAAGTGAAAAACCAATTGATTTCAAAAGTAAATTTTCAATTCAGTTTCACTTAGCTCCATCAGCGGTGTTAGTAAAAGCCACAGCCTACCAGTCTAGAGGAAAGTAGAGTGAAAACGCCTCTTAGTCTGAGCCTAACATCTCATAGGGAAGGTGGTGGTGCGCGGAAAACGTGTCATTAAAGATGCTTTACCAAATTGTCCAGTTTGGTATAAAATAATCCATGCGTGATAAGCAATTCTAACGCTGATCAGGCAAGATTGTTTTCTATAAACTCTTTAAGCTAGAAAATCACTTTAGTTTTTAGAATATTGCCATTGCAGGCCTTTTTTAATAAAGGCTCTTAGGAAAATATACCACGCCATCCTTACAAAATACACTGAAAAAAAGGCAGTAAGATGGTTTTTGAAGTGAAAACTCATAAAGATCATTTTCCATGCTGACAGTGTGCATTTCGTCCAGAAGTTTGAAGAGTCAAATGCTACCCCAGCTGGGGGTTATTCTGCCAAATGGCTTCCAACAGTGACCACAGAGATGGAGGATGGGAGGGGTGGTTGTGTGTAGGAAAATAAACGTGATGGTAAGCGACCCCAAACCCACATCATCTTATCAAACATCCGACACACGGAACCAAACACACAATGCAAATCTAGAATACAAAAACTGAAACAAAAAAGATGTGAACAAAGGGAAATAAAGCCATTTGTGGGTTACCTGCAGAGATTTAAAACAAAAAAAAGCACACGAACGAAGCAGATATAATTCACATGGATTTGCCCAGGAAGCAGAAAAGGAGGGTGAGTGTGAAGGCTGGGGGGGAAAAAAAGAACAGATACCTTTTTTTCTTAAACAAATCCATCATGAAAGAAAATGAGACAAGATTATAAATAGGCCGAGTTATAGCGCACCATGGGATTTTTAATCTGGCTACCTGTGGTTTTTGCAGTTAAAGCCCTATTCAGCAGTGGGAAGGGAGGGGGGAAAGCGGAAAAAGAAAAAAAGGGAAAAAAAAGAAAAACGAAATCACGTTTATGTGCCAGTTTCGCAAATGCTCCCCCATCGAGCACCACCAACAATGCTGGCAAACAGGAAACACTCATTATCAGCAATTTCTAATAAGCGGACGCCTTTCACGCGTTATTGATCGTTACCTGGCCGTCTCGTTTCCTGCTCTCGTGAGTTTGGCTCTCGTGGTCTGCCATGGCAGCGCAAAGCTGCTTCTCCAGTTTCTCGATCTCCCGTTGATGGTCTCGGACCAGGCAGTCCTGCAGTGCGTTGTGCTGCTGGAATAGGTGCTTCTTCTCCTGTTCATGCTCCAGCTTCAGCTCCACTATCTGATTGGACAGGGAGGAGTACAGTTCATCAATAGAACATCCTTGTCGTCATGACAACTCGTCTACAGCTTAATTTCCCCCTTAATTTCATCAAGTTGGCAATTTTATTTTTACGTCACTATTACCTCACCTCTTAAAAAGCCACCGTTAGCGTGACAGAATTCCTCCAGACAATCCCAACAATGGAGACAACCGAGCAAATCCAGCGCATCCTTACCCAATTTGTTGGTACAAATGTCGGAAGCGTACAAAAAAATAATATAAAAAAAAAGGAAAAGGGGAGGCATTGTCGCATTGTGTGGCGGGTGCCCCCGTATCCCGCTGCTGCTCCTCAGCAGGGCTGAGGATCCTAAATGGTTAATAGGCAGCCTGCTCGCCCCTTCGCTTAAGTATACACACACAAAACCCCCCACCCCAGCAATTAAAGCTTTGCAAGATTTCTTTATGATTTCCAAAGCGAACGCTCTTCCTGCGATATTCCTCAACGCTGGCGCATAGAGTTGTCTCTTTTTTTTTTTCCCCCCTTAAATAAAAA
>WBMY01011600.1:118239-189731 GCA_013397315.1 Donacobius atricapilla
AAAAAAAGAGAGAAATCTCTTATCGTGAACATGGTGGGGTATTTTCAGCATGAGAAAGGAAAAAAAGAGCGGACGGGAGGAGCCGCTGTGTGAGCGCCGAGAGCGCCCGGCACCTTATCTTAAAGCTGTAGCATTCAATTCTGGAATGATATCAGCTGGTTGCTCGGCTTCCGCGGGGAAAATTTGAAGCTAAGTTAAAATAAATTTTTAAAAAAAGGGCATTTTCTCAAACTGCAGATCAGCGTGTTGCGAGCTTAAAAGGGAAATGTGCCATCCGAGCTGCGGTTGGGAGCATCCTTCTGCAAACGGAGCGAGAACAGATGCAACATTGCATGGTTTAACGTTTCTACATTATTTAATAACACCGAAGAGCTCATTAAGAGATGCCTGAAGTCCCTGCAGGGGTTAACCCCTCACAATTTCCATGCTGGGCCTGGGATCCTCACACAAAGTTCTTTACGCCAGGTTTTTGCCCAAGGTTTCTGTACAAAACTGGTTTCTCCCCGATGCTCGCGGTGTCCATCCTGTGCCTAAGAGAAAGAGCTGTTGCTCCCTAAAATAACTTAGTGCTTTAGCCTGATTTAGGAGGAAATATGGTTAGTGTTTCTTCATAAATCAGACCTGCTTAAAAAGAAATTGTGTCAATAGGAGAGTCCTTTCCCTTCAAACATTTTGTTGTCTTAATTACTGGGTTTTCAGCTGGCTGTTTCACGTAGGTCTGGGTTGAGGCAGTTTCTGCAGGGAGCTTCAGTGATTGGAGTTGTCACTTTTTTACCAGAAGACAGGGTTTGTGACCCAGAGAGAGCAGGGGACACATCCTGCTTCTCCCGCCAGTCACGTTTACCACACCGACCAAAGTAAAAAGTTTTGTTTAGTAATCTCTTCACTTAACAGCATTTCTAGATACAAAGTTTTTATATTTAATAGGTGGAAGGAGCAAAAGGTTCTTCAGCAGGAAGCCCATCCCCTCCAGTTGGTACGTGGGAAGAGAAAAGGTGATACCATGAGGGAAGGTGTTTTACAAAAGGCAAATTTGTTGAAAAAAAATTAAAAACCCTTCCTCATTTAAAGCTAGGTATTCCCCATGATGGTTTTGGTTAGATACTTTAAGATGTTTCTGCCAAGGAGCAAAGGTGGAGAAACAGGAGAGGAAAGAAAGGATGAGGATGACAGCATTCTCATCCCTCAAAGATGTCCAATCTTCTCTAATGAATATTAGCAGGTATTCCACATTCCCAACCAACAAACAAACAACACAAAGTGACTGAGCAGCCATTGCCTGCCCTGGTGAGCTCCTGAAGCTCCTGCTCTCCTCAGAACTGCTGCCAAGCACTGTGGCTTCTCTTCCACTCCTCCCCCTCTCATTCTTGTATTGTCATTGAGTTGTTTTTTTTAAGGGAAAAAAATTTAACATATACCAAAAAACAGGAAGAGAAAATCCTTGCTGCTTTTCAGCAACAAGAGGACTTCTTCATCACAGGAAACTGTATGAAAACTGCATCAATTCTCCACAAACCAGACAGATTCTATCTCCTCTTTGAGGTAGAGAGTGCCTTTATAAATGATATAACAAAACCACCTCCTTCAAAAATGCTGTCGTGTTGAGATCTTGCTGCATCTCCCCTTGGTGCTGAGCATTTGATCAGATCATGCTCAAGTGCCTGCTCCAATCCAGCCCTTCAGCGTCCAGAGGACAGGCACTGGTAGGTGCTATACATTTCAGCCAGACAAGCAACACGACATTCACAATGGGCATTAGGGGCGACGCTGAAAAGAAACATTCATTAAATAATCGTGTGGGCCCTATTACCATAATCACAGGGCATTCATTGTGCCTTGGATGCTTCCTCATCTTGTCCTCCCAAAGATGAAAATCTCTTATTCCCTTCCCTGCGCATCTGTTCCTGTCTCCAGCCGCGGCCACAAAACCAAGCAGGAAAGTCTATCTGACCTGAGAGAGCCTTTCTTACCACTGCTGTTAGCAAGTACCATAAATATTTGAAAATTATGATCTTCTTAGCTGAATTCTTAATTTTTTAATTATTTCCACACAGTGTCATAGAACAACGTTCAAGGCAACAGCCAACAGGTGGTTTACTAAACCATTGTCAGAATTACACTATTTACTTTAAATTTAGCTTTTAATTACATTCTTTCTTCTAAATTTAGCTTTTAACCAAAATTTAAATTCCTTACTCTGGCAGAGAAAAAGATGTTAAGAGGAAAACGAAATTCTTAACAAAGAGCGAAAAAAGATTAATGCAAGGACTGTGACAGTCTCTTGTTCACTCACACACACAAACAAAAAGGTGCCAAACAAATCTGGTTCGTGCCCAGGCCAGTGAGAACGCAGCTGATGAATGCAGGCAGATGGAATTGCACTCACCCGGGGAAGTGCTTTAGGACAACTTGCTAAAACAAGAGACAGAGGCAAGGTGAAATCCTGCTGCTGTTAGCATGAGTAAAGAACAAAGATCAACAATAAGCAGCCTGCTGATTGCAGGAGATGTTTTTAGAAGCCAAAGATTTGTAATATAATCAACGCCAGCAAATACCTTTTGAAAGTCCCTGATTTAGACAAGGCCTTCTACTACCCAGATTTCGCTTTTACATCACACACTCAGCTTAGGCTTTTCAAATTTAGAACAATTTCAACTTGTTCTCAAGAACAAGCACACCTTTGAAATTCATTTTAGAGTCCCCAAAGGAGGGAAAGGAAATTAGTTAGCTCACTACCTCTTTGAAAAATGTAACTGCTACAATAAATATTTGACACCAAAGTATGAAAATTCATGTAAATTTATGTCTGCAATTCCCAAAATATTTTAAGTAACAGCCCTATAAAATACGGCTTTGCAAGGCAGGATGATTTTATAGGCGCTGTTTTGGCATGACTGAACTGAGGGCTGGAGGAGCCACCAATGCAGCATTGCACATGTCACAGCAAAGACTTGAGCTAAACTCGCTCTGCAGCACACCTACAGCACATCCGTTTTCACTAATTCTATCCTAAAATCATTTAAGTGTTTGCAAATCAGGTGTTTGCATGATCACCTGTTGAAAACCAGCCCCAGCCTCTGCCCAGGCAGGGAACAGCACATGACCAGTCCCCAAATAATTCCTGCAAAAATTGAGCATTTTCTGTCTCCTAAGCCTATAAATAAATGTGTGTGTTCCGTGTGGATATGGGGATTACACATCTCTCCAAATACTGCTGCTAAAAGTAATCTGATCTAGCAGGCTGGAGGAGTGAGTATTAATCGCGTTGGGGTCTGGTTTGGAATAACTTTGGGCAGGAAAGGAGAATCTTCACTGCAAGGCAAGGGAAAAAAACCAGAACCTCTTTTACCAGAACTCCTTTGCAGCAGGTACACTGAACAGATTTTAATCTTCCTCTTTTTTGGGGGAGATTTTTCTATAAGGTGAAGCATCAAGGTCTCCCAAGATATAAGGTCTGTAATGAGCCAAGGGCAATCACAGTGAAAAATACATCTGTGCAGAACCAGACATTAGCACTGAGGCAGCAAGTACACGTGGGGTAATGCACATGACTTCCCATTTCATTGCAGGCTGCAATAATTTAATTGGCATTAATTAAATTATTACAGTTTTCTGTAATACTTACACCTTTTCACCAACCACTAATAATTCTTCTTCAGCTGCAAACTAAGAATTGCAAGAAATTCTCTAAAAGAAACAAGCTGGTCTTTAGTCAAACTGCAGTTTGATTTATCCTCCCCTAAAATAATGCACCTGAATGGTCTCACTCTCACTATACGAAATTATACTCCTGAACTGTACATTTTTACTTATAAAGGCTTTCCAGAATTTTAGTACTTTTAAAGTATGGGCAGCACAAACCCCACCTCCATCATTCCATCTTCCCAATCTTCTGGCATGAATAAATTTGTTTTTAAATCACAGAACCACAGAATTGTTCGGGTTGGAAGGGACCTTTAAAGCTCATCCTATTCCAAGCCCCTGCCATGGGCAGGAACACCTCCCACTATCCCAGCTTGCTCCAAGCCCTGTCCAGCCTGGCCTTGGACACTGCCAGGGATGGGGAATCCACAACCTCTCTGGGCAACCTGTGCCAGGGCCTTACCACCCTTATGGTAAAGAATTTCTTCCTAATATCTAATCTAAACCTGCCTTCCTTCAGCTCAAGGCCATTCCTCCTTGACTCATCACTACATGCCCTTGTGAAAAATCCCTCTCCATCCTTCTTGTAACGATATACTGGAAATGGAGTTGCATCCCTGCGATTAAATCCAAGTCGGTGCCACGATGAACATCAGGAGGTCCCTCCCCTCCCCAGCCCACCCACACCACCAAACCCATCGCAGGCTGCAAGGAGAAATATTTCTTTCCAACTAAAAGTCCTTGAGTCGCCACAAATGCCTGTCTGCAGCAGGCTCTGGTGCAGAATTTGCTGTATATAATCTTTGTTTAGGGATTCAGTTTATCCAAGGACCTTCTTTGAACACAGAACTGCCTTCCCAGGCGCTCGCCTGCCTCGCTGCTTACCGCAGGCACCCGCTTGTGTTTCTGGAATCGCCTCCCTCTCCCTCCTCCCCTCAAAGAGGATTCTTTGACTACACAGGGAGCTCAGGCTTTTAACTCTGAATCACACACGAGTTAGATGCCTGAAGGAGACCGTGCAAATACCCATCTGTCTGGTTAACAATTCTGTAAACAGCAATGGCACCATGAGAAGATTTCCACCCACTTTTCACTTGGAGGTTAAATTTGTCTCCTTTTCCCATTTGTGAGTTTTAGCTATAAAGTAAAAAAGTTGATGCTGATTGAAGAAACTATTCCTCAGATATTCTGCACAAATGGTATTCATCTGTGTCTTAGGATGGTTCAAAGGAAACGTTTATGCATCCTAGATTAATTTATTAAATGAAATTTATGCAGCTTGTTGCCGATGACATGAAAAATTTAGAGCTTCTACTAACGTGCTCATTTGGCCTCCTTGCAAGAACAGACTGTATTTCAATTATCTTAGAGTACAGACAAAGAGGAGAGGAACAAAGCTTTTCACAAAGACTCTCTCCTCATAACTAAACCAGCATACTAAAAATGGATTGTGGATCTCTGAAAATAAATGGCCGGGTTGAAGTACAGCTAAGAAATGCTCGGGACATTGGTCTGTCGGAGGAGTAGCAGATTTCAAACAGGGCTTTGCAGGTGTTTCCTTCGCTTGGGCGGGTAACAGATGGGTAAAAGAGAAGCTAGAAAACCAGAAAATGAAGAAAAGGCCAGAAGGAAGGCCAGTATGGAAGTGCAGCGGCAGGAACTCGTAACAGAGCAAGGGTATGGGGACAAAGCAGGCTGGAGGTTGAGCTTGTTATCTCTGCTAGTGTTAATTACTAAATTAATGTTTTGCCTGAGAGAACCTCACTCTTTTCTTTAAATTAACCTCACTAGAAAGTTATAAAAGACAGAAAGATCTACAGAGTATTCTTCCTCTCCTCTCAATAACACTTTGCTCCAGCACACTGCTCAAACAAGATGTCCTTGCTGCTGGCAGGTAACATTACAAACACGCTTTTTTCACTTTTAACCAGCTATTTTGCACTTCTTTACCTCACTTTCTTTATTAAAAGAGACATATTTAAACTCAACCACACCTTTGTCCTGCTCTCAACTTACAGGCACTGTCTATTGACTTGTCTTTAGCATGATTTCGAAGTGACTTATTAAATACCCAAGAAAATATTTCTGAAGGTGTCTCTTCCTTCCCTATTTGGATACATAGGACAAGATGAAAACTCTGATTTCTTCATAACTTTTAAAGAAGTCAGAACCCAACAATAAATGTCACAAGAAAGGATTTCCTGAGATACGAGGAGATTCTTCAGCTATCATGTAATAACTTTCCACTTTCCTATGGAAGCATGAATAATTATTTTTATAGGGAATAAACACAGTTAAAGATGAACCAAACCAAAAGGATTATTTATATATTTAGGTTGGCATCTAATCTCAGAGAGTATGGCCATAAATTATCAGGCAACACCATCCTACTATCACAGTAACTCATCAACTGTTTCATTGGGTGCTCTCTCCCTGCTGGAAAATAAAATTTCCTAGGCTTCAGCTCTCTTACTAATCTTGCATCTCATTTATTTCACATTCACTCAGTCACTTCAGCAATTGTTTACAGCAAAAAATGGGTGTAACAGTGATCACAGTGACTATTAATGGTTTGGGGTTTTTTTAAAGGACTAGCTAATGTCACTTAAGCATTAGGATCCTATTAAGTTCACTGAAAGTGTTCCATTCTCAACAATTTATGACAGACTGCTTGAAACAAAGGTGGGCATGTCATGTACTTGAGTGTGCTGGGGAATGTCCCTGCATGAAGCCCTGCCCCATCTCTGCCATGGAACCACCACGCCCCAGGAGAGAATGTGCTCTCAGAATGTGCTCAACTGACAAGGGTATGGGAAAAAAACCAGCAAATTCCTTAACTTTTCTGTCAAATTGGACTAAAATCCATTACTGAAAAGCCTGGGCACGTGTTGTTTCAAACATTTGGGCTCATAGAAGATGAACTTATCAGAAACACTTCCCAGGTATTTTGAGCTAAATTGAGGATGTAATTAGAAAGTAGGGGGAAAAAATGAAAAAAAGAAAAAAGGGAGGGGGTGCAAAAAAACCAAACAACCTTTCTTCCTGTGCTGACAGTGCCATAAAGCCCAACTACAGATACTGCAACCATTTCAAAGGCAGGAAAGGCTGAGGCCTTCACTGGGCTGTCCACTGGCTTTGAAGCGCCGAAAGCAGCTGCTCCCAGCAGATAGGAACTCTGGTGCTGCTGGAGTTATTTTTTTTCTTCAAAATATACTTTCAAATCTAACAGCTGCAAGTAGAACAAAGTTGAGCTAAAGTATATTTAAAGAAGAAAAAAAAAAGCCACCAGTTTCTCTCTGAGAGTGTTCTCAGTGGATACTTCAAAAGCAAGTGGCACCGAATCAGATGAAGCTGGAACCAAGAGGGCCACATGACAGCTGAAACCAAATATTGCAAGATCCAAAAGTTCCTTATTGCTTTTTTAATGGATTTGAGTGCATTTGATAAGCTAACAAAATATTAACTGCAGCATTTTTTTCCAAATTATTTTTGAAGCAAAAGACAAAGATAAATAAATATCAATGTAACAGATTATTTGTTGTAATAAATATTAGATAAATGTCAATGTATCAGTAGGTCTAATCTGCAGGCAGAGCATTCTTTCAGCCCCACAATGAAGAGCCCACCAATAATTGTTTTGAAATCAGTATTCAGGCAGAGTCCTGTGACATCAGCCATTCAGATAAAGCAGAGAAGTGAAACCACTGCTCCAAGTGCCTACACTTCCAAAATGTCTCTCAGATTGGAGAACTGGATAACACATCAGTTAATTTGGTTCTTTATTACCAATCTGATTAAAGTTATGGGCAACTGAATTGCCCAGGTTGCCATCAGTGCTACCCCTACAATTCGCCATGACAGCCGACAAAAAATAAATTGGTAGGGCAATTTCCCTTCCCTTTTTATGTCTAAATTTCATTTGACAATTCGATCCAGACACTTGAGGCAGAACATCTCGAAGCAATCACTACATTTCTCAGGTAGCTAAAATATCCAGGTTTTTGGTAGGGTGTCTATTTCCAACCGGCAGTCTGCTGGAGCCCTGTCAAAATGTATCCCCACTTCGAATTCACTGCTCTATTTAAACACTTTAAATCAGTCTGTTCCTCGCCAAGTAACAACCAAAGAAATATGCAGTAAAACAAGGCAAGGAAAAGTCTGCTTTAAAACTGGCTTAGAAGTTCTGAAGCATAAATAGAGAGCAGTGCAGAGACGCAGAAATTGGAAGTACTGAAAGGAAATTTTAGGAGTGGAAGAACTGAGCTCATCCTCCTCCGTGGTGGGGCTGGAGGGGCTTTGTGCCTTCCAAAAGAACCTCGCTCCCAGTGATAACCCCCTGCAATCTGCAGGAAGGGGCACGTATTCCTCATGCTCAGCAACTTTCAAAGAACATTCCAGATGAAGTACAAAGAGAAATAAATTTTTTAAAAGGGCATAAACAGGATTCCACTGAAAATTCTTCTGAGGCTCTCATTGTTTAGCTGTTTAGGGCTGAAACCCTTGGGTTCCAGTGATGTCTCTTAAAGCTTAGCTGTTCTTTCTTACAGTAAAAGCAGCTATCCTAAATAAAATAAATGGCAAGCAGTAAACATCTCAGTGAAAAATGCTTTCACTGCTGTTCACTGCAATATCAACATTTTTACAGAATAGATTCACCACACAATTTTTAACTCTCATATTAATTTCTTGCTTTTTGGTGTTTTTTCACACAGCCTTTGGAAGGTCCGAATGTAAGAAGAACCATAAAACCAAACCATGACAATATAAGACATTATCATTTGCTTTTAGTGTGCAAAGTCAGCTGAGTACTGGCGGAAAATTTTATTTATGGCTTGGTGGATGTTACCATGGATAGTAAGAAAAAAATTACCATTTATAGGTAGGAACAGGAATGTTGTAACTCCTGATAGACTGCAGGTTAGCACTTATCTCTACAGATTGAAATCTGGGATGGGAAAATGGGAACAAAATCTTTGAATAAATGCTTACTTTGGACTTTTAAGATGCACCACAAATTATGAGAACTGTAAAGAAAAAAGTGAACCAGCCACATCACTAAAATGATGTGGAAATATGATTAAATTAAAAATTCCACTTGAAGGCAGATGTCCAACTGACCCTGACACTCCCTCCTTTCAGCGTGGCCCAGGCACACCAAACTTCCTCACCTTTCCTGCACAAATCCCCAGTATCTCTGACTATTTCCGAATCACTGAATGCAGGAATCACCATAAATAACATCCCTCAGTTAAGGTGAACACCTGTGAAATGTCCCTCACCCTTCCAGGGGCCAGTATGTCACCTCTGTCAGGTGACAGCACAAGCGGTGACGTTGACAGTTCTGAGCGAGGACAGGGAAAATGCTTTGATCTGACCCAACAAACTCCCTTCTATTCCAAGAGCCATACACAAACCACACCATTGTTCCTCCCCAGCACAGAGCAGGGGTTTCTCAACACCTACCAAAGCGATCTCGTTCCTTAATTCCCCGAAAAAACCCTTTCCAGATGGACCACAGCAGCAGGCCTGGCACCAAAGCCAACTGCAGCATTTCATCCTCTCACAGCACAGAAGATAAACAGAAATGAAACCACATTTCCCTGCTGGAAAAGCAAGCTTAGATTCACACAAGAACAGTGATAAGAGAGAACTTTTATGGATTAACCACCTCATTCCTACAAAGTACTAAAAACCCCCTTTCAATCCATCAGCAGGTGTTACCAACAAAGGCCACTTTAGTTTGTGACCAAGTCCCAGCTCACAGCAGTGTCTGGTGGTGCAGCTCCTTAGCTCCCAAGTCTGCATCATGCAATAATTTCTCTCCTTCTGCCTTTTCCCCCCTTTACATTTCACAGCGCTACTGAACAAAATCTTGTCTCCACCCAAATGTTTCCTGAGTATTTCCCAACCCTGAAATTACATTACAAAGAAGAAAATCAGGCTCAGTGGGCCAAAACAAGCATTCGTGCCGAACACTCCCCATGTCAAAAATGATAAAAAGAATAAACCGCTGTTTCTTGACAAGAAGAGAAACAGATAATGCATTAAATAATTGAATCTGGTGATTATGAAAATAGGTGTTGCCACCTGTGAGCCTGGGAAACTATTTGAAGTAGTCGGCAGTACGAAGGCTTGTGAAGAGGAAACAAAAAGTATTTTCTGTGTAGGTTGTCCCCCCTCAGCCCCATCACAAAACTCTGCATATCTACAAATTGTGTTTTTATAGGAAGGACAGCAGCACACGGTGACCTACAGCTGCAGGAAGGGGTGTTTTCTCCCCTCCACCTGGAGGATTAAGCAACTGACCTGTTCTTCGTATCTTTTCTTGATCTCATCCAACTGCCAGGAGAATTCTTTGGCTTGCTTTTCCCGGAGCAATTTTGATCTCCTTAGATCTGCTTCAACCTCTGCTATCTACATGGGAAAAGAAAGGGAATATTTAATTTTTTTTTTTAAAAAAAAGGCAGAGCTTGAAATGTTCTGACATTTCTACAGTTGTTTGTAAACCATCAAAGAGGAGAGTATCACTTGTTGGGAATGATAACAACCCTGTTTGTATATGGTGAAAATGAATATTCAGTCTCGACAGGATTATTAGTTACTCAAGGACATAGTGATCACTGTTTTGCCACTCCCTAATTACAAAGGATTGGCTCAGTTTTTCACTCAACAGTGCTAAATATTCCATCGAAATTAAGTGAATATTTTCTCTAGACATATTTAAGACTCAAATATATTTCACTTAAAAATACACTGCCTGTGGAAATTCAAGGGAAATCACGTGTGAGTCAGAGCATAACCTACACATTTAAAGCAAGTTTACATTAAATCAGAAAATAACTTTAAATAACTTAAAAGAGAATTATTTGGCTGCAAGTTAAGTCCTCTGAAGATAGTCATCGCCTATGAATAATGAGTCCCACAGATTCCAGCACGCAGCATCAAGGAAGCAATTTCACAACTCAATTAACAAAGGCTTTTGTATCAAAAGCACAACTGTTAGCTGTACATCAGGCATGTTTCCAAGGGAATATATATAAATATATATATGTAACTGCTGCAGTGCACACTCATCAATGACTTTCAGATCTGGATCCCAACAAAAGCTGTGAATAAACTGTGTCCCTAAAAAGAGAAAAGAGGTGGAGGGGTTTGAAGGACCACAAGCCCATCTGCTCCACAAAAAGAAGAAATCCATGAATTTCTGAACCACAAGCCAAAATCCTGCTTGGCCTAAGGGAGTGCTCAGTGTTCAACAGATGTCTGTGCCAACTGGCCTGGACATCACTCCCCAGGCAGGAAGGAGGAGAAAAGGCAGCACTAGGAGTGGGAAAAGCATTTTATTGCAGAGTACTCCAGCAGGAAAGGAAGGGACTGGAGTAGGAGCAGTTGGACAAGTAGAAAGTGGAAAAAGAGAGCAGTGAGGAAGGAGCTCACTGCTCTATCTGCCACTAAGAAAAGGGACTGCAATCAATGTTTTGGGAATAATTTTCGCCCAGCTCCAAACTTACTCAAGTTGAATGTCCATGGCCATATTTTACTTAGGTCAATAAAACCCAGAAAAATAACAGATCTTGTTACTGCACTAAAGGAGTGGGTTTTTGTTGTTTGTTTTTTTTTTTTTTTTAGAGAATGAAAATGTTCTAAAAAGGGAAATAGTAAAAACATATGCAAAGATGCTTTAAATCTTCTGCCTTCTGCAGTTTATTCATTAGGTCACATTCATCTATTTCCAACAACTGCAACAAAGGCTCTTGATCATTATTTGCCTAACCCAGGAAGCCCCAGATCCACAGTACCATGACATAGTCACTGTATTATTTCTCTTTTTTTCAGTTACTACTGGAAAAAATGCAGATCTTGCAGTTAAACATGTGCCACCCACCCACCAGTGGACATCAGGTGACTCTTAACAATCACAAGCTCGACAAAATAGGAAGCAGATGGCAAAATAAATGATATTATCATAGAGCCAAACTAAAGAATCAAATATTGATTGCAACAACTGAAAACGACCCCATCCTACTCATCGCCATAATTAACATTATCTCACATCAAAAATGGGTTTAAAGCCCAGTATCCCTAATGTAGATAAAAGGACAGCGTTGCTATGGCTACTGCGGTTGTTTTGTAAGTAATGCATCCCACCTCACCACAAAACAGAATTCTCCAGTATGTTCCAAGGTACTGGGAGATTTATCTAAGAGTATGTGGATGCAGAGGAATGAGAAGGGCCAAAGCCACGAAGAGAGAGCTTCAGCAGTGTTCCTTGATGTATTTCCTTGGATCTTGGTTGCTGTAGAATAGAACCACTCAACCGTACAGTACCATTTAGTATTTCTAGATTTTGGCACCCAAGCAGGGAAAGAGCAAACCTCTGGCTGATTCATGGAGTACAGCAAAATTGATTTTCAAAATTTCCCAGAATGCAGCAATATTCCGAAAGACATTTACTGTCATCTTAAAATTATGGTTGACTATGTTTTCCAAATTCTTTTACACTTTCTTATGCTTTGGATTCATTTTCTTTGCTGAAGTTTTTTAAGTGAATGAAACAATAATTAACCTTTCTAGAATTAGACAACAGTCCTTTTGGAGCAGAACTAGGATATTATTATAAGTCATCATGAAGAAATTGCAGGAGGGTCACAAGGTACAGAAAATGTTAGATTAAAATTGTAGGATTTGTTGTATTGCCCTTGTGGGCCTGGTTTGCTGAACACATCTTGCTTCTTTAAATTTGTTCTTGCTTTTTTTTTTAGATTTCCAAATTGGCTGTATGTGTGGATCTTAAAGATATCAGCAGTAAAGATTTTCAAAAAACTTTGAGAACAATGAAGAGGGAATTTCCTCAGTCCTAAGGCAGCACTCTCAGCCACCCATTCCAGACCCTCGCTCCTGTCAGCAGCGAGGTTTGGCCAAGGCAGCTGAGGTTGGAGTTTGTAATCCAGAATTACAAGCTGTAATGTTCTGTCTGGAGATCTCAACCATGCAAGGATTTAAGGAAATATTCCCTCTCTCCCCCTCTTTTTGATCACCCATTGCTTGTTCCTCATTTCACTCCTTGGGCTGCTTTTATAAACTCCCAGGAGAACGGTTTAACCACTGTTTGCTCCCTAAGAAATTGAAGCCATTAAAATCCCTGATTTTCAGGGACAGAAAAGTGGATTTTTCCATCCTCTGCACATGACTGCCAGCAGCCACCATGGCTCTGCCCCTGTTTGGGCTCAAACTGATTACAGGAGCTCATTAATGGAAGACAGAGTCACTTGGAAAAGAGTAGGAAGAGACACATTTAAGTGGGAAATGACAAGCGTTGTTCCATAGGGTGTATAAACTAACACTTTATACTCTCACTCCTGAAAAATCCCTAATCAGTATCATAACTGCAGATATCTTTGTAACAATGACAATTCTGGCTTTGTCAGAAAGATGAAACACCCGCCACCATCCCTTTCTGACTCGCTGCAAAGACACTACATTGTGAAAGATTTTGATGTAGCACTCTCAAGTGGAGCATGTTTCTGGCATTATAAGATCAGAATCCGCTATCCCACTGCGCCAGAGTTTCAGAAAGGCTGGCATTGTGACCTCCTCACCCGCTGTTTCATTTCAGCAGAGTCTTTCTCTGAGTTCAGCTCCACCTGCCGCTTAAACTCCTCCAGGGCAGCGCCTGCCTGCTGGGCCTGCAGCCTCTGTACCTCCGTCACCCGCCTCAGCTGCTCCTCCTTCTCCCTAGAAAGTCACAGAAAATTTTCAGAGTTCAAGTATCAAATAAAAGAACGAGTGTGCTGGTGTAAAAGAGAGGCCTTTAACCCGATCAGTTTAAAATAGTATTCAGATTTCAATTTCCTGTCCCAGCTTCTGCCCAGCTTCCCTTTGCAGGGCTTTGAAGAAGGCGATGGAAGGCCGGAGTTATTTTCGCTTTCTCCGATTGAATTTCACACGCCCAAACACGGCGTCCACAGCTCACAACAAAACCTCCACCTTCAAAGTCTCTCTTCACTTCAGTGGCTCTCTACCACTGTAGAACCCCCTTTATTAAGCTCATCTAATTAATAAAATTTAATAATAGTAACAATAAATAACAACAGTTAGACTTCATTAAATTAAACACCCCTTCGTACTTAAACACACTCTGTTTAGCATGACTGCCTTTTCAGATTAAAAAAAAAAAAAAAAAAAAATTTATCCCAGTGCCATCTTTGCTCAGATAAGGTGCAGGATTTTCCCCCGCTTGTCATAAATCAAAATGCAAAGCAGGGAAATGTGTGACACATGGTTCTTTCTTAATCTATTAGAAAGCCATAATGCTGTGATGTCTATTCAGCCTTTACAGAAATGACAGATGTTAAATCTCTGTGCAAAGATATTTCATATCAACAGCCTACACTATTTGACATATTAAACCTGATCCACCGATAGAAATCAGGCCGGGTTTCTTCAGACTGGATGGTAGATCAATAGTAATGTTTCTGTAACATTTTATGTACATTCACATATATGAAAAGATACACATGAAAAGATAGAGACATCTACCATATTGACATAACACAGACAAAAATTCAGGTAACTTATAAATATTTCAGAAATTTGGATTTGAGTCCTCAGATATCACTAACTTTTATTAACTTGTTACTGGTTTTGTTATGAACTTTTTGTGACCCGTTCCTACTCCCACAGGTCAGCAGAGCTGCCTGACTTTGTGCTCAGACACTGGAGAACACGATGGTGGCATCGAGGGACAAAGCTGGCTCCACCCATGGCTGGTAACAGAAGACACATTCAAACAGACCCGCGGCTGACATTTTCATTTTCCAGGCGGAGGAAGTACCTCACGATAAATTTCCCATTTTGACAGAAATTATTTCCATATAAAACAAAGAATCTGACACATAGGAGACGGAAAAGCCCAGCTAATTCATCTTGTCTGACACCTTGCCAGCCCTGGAGGAGCTGCTGCAGCACTGAGAGAGCCTTTCAGAAAGGTCAGGAAGCTGCCAAGCCCAAAGTTACAGTATTCACATCCTCTTCTGTGGTTTGCAGACCAGACTTTGACAATAGGACAAAGAACATAATCCTACATCTTCACAAAGCGGCTGTTTGCAGTGCAGGAGAGCAGGGTAATTCCATTAGCAAAGAGATCAAAGAAATGCCACAAGCCCTGAGTCAGTACATTGCTGTTTATTTCCAGAGGTTTTTTTCATGATGCATATTTAAAAAAAGAAAAAAAAAGATTTTACTTTGGTGCCTCACTCACAGCTGACGGAATAATTGAGAATATGGAGAGTGCTCCTCTCCTTACATAAAATGGAAAATACCTTTCTTGCCCAGCAGAAACTGGAGGAAAATGGAACAAAATCCTGTATCGCAGTTTTGGTGATGATATTTTGGGGTTTTGGTTTTGTGTTCTTGGACGACCTGTGCAAATTATATACAAATTTGCTAGAGAGCATCCATCACCCCTCCATATCTGCTTTATTTCTACAGCCTCATCGATTCTATTTCCTACACTCCTCTGAGGGGGAAGAACATCTGTGTTAATCTAAGCCACCACATTCCCCACTCATTTATGAGACAACAAAAAAAACAGCACTACCAAAATCAACATTTCTTTCTCCATCTAAACTCGAATGGCAAAATACCATTTAGGATTTCAATTCCTCCTGCAGAGGATCCAAAAGATCCAAATTCCAAGTACAAAACTCCTCCACCGTTCCTCAGAATGGGCACACCATTGACACCTCCAGAGCATCAAACTGTCTGATGGGTCACTTACCCATCTGCTCCTGCTGTTTGGCTCAGTTATCCCCCAAATCCTACATTCCAGGGAGCTGCTGAATACAGATCTTTTTAATTTTACAGCCATTTAACACTGGATTACATTAAGCACATCACTCCCCTCTTCACTGCAAAATCTACCTCAGAAAGAAGAATATGTAAGAGCTCTGCCCACATCTGTTACTTTGGAGAGATCATGGAGAGGGGAAAAAGTCCACTTCTCCTCCCAAAGATCCATAATTCAGCTACTGGCCCTGCGTAACAAATCTCTCTCCCTGCAAAACACACCTAATAATTCCACCACTCCACGCTGAAAGCAAAACCAAAAATCAAAGCTTATTCAAACACATCCACACTGCCAAGGGTCACGAGACATTGGGACAACAGCTTTGGGCTAGTTAGAGAGACACACAACAAATCTAAACAAAAAAGGACAAGATATCAGTCCTCATGCTCTCAGTGAGGCTCCAAATTTATGCATCTTCTTCCTTAGGAAGATATTTTTATTTCGAAATATTACGACGTAAACTTCTAGGAATGTGGGTTTATGCACCTTCCTTTCTTTTAAGGACTTAACCCATGAATAAATGCAACATCTCATTATAAGCAGGAAAAAAACTTCATTTTCAAGGATGTGGGAGCCAGAGCTTTCCATTTTTCGTGCAGTTCAGATTTGTACAGAAGCTTAGAAAACCTGTACAACAATGGCCCTCAGTTCACAAATATAAGAAAAGCTTCACTTTTTTTCCCAAGACAGTGAGCAATGTGCCTTGCATGAAGCACTAAAATATTCACTTTGAAGATTATTTTTTTCAGTTGGACTAGTTGTGGGGCCCAATACAATACAATCACATCACTTAAATCCCCTAAAGCTCAGCAGGCCTGAATATAAAAACAGGGTGAATTTACTCTTTGCCCCCAATTTAAAAAGCAGCAAATTCCTTTTGTTTCAATGTATAAAGGACATGGCAACGGAATCAGGAATCTCACATGGCACAAACCATCTCAGGGAAAGTTGACTGTGAAGTCCAGAATTTCAATTTCAGAAATCAGCACCCTGAAGTGCACTGATAAATGGGAAATACAAACATCTTACGTGCTTAATCATAAATATTGCTCTTGCTCCGGAAAATGTCTTCTAAGAGGTAACAACTAAACACAGTGAGACTTTTCAGCACTGCACTAACGAAACACAGGGCAATTCAGAGGTTAACAGGAAAGGTTAATTAAATTTGGGATGTCCCAGCAGCTGTTGGATGAATCAACACCTTCCTGGAGGGCTCCCACCATTCCCTGAACAACAGCAAGGGCTCACCAACAGCACGAGGAGCAGGAGATGCACCTGGCAGGGTCTCAGCCTCGTCAACAAATTAAAACCCTTCAGACATGAAGTGCCAGCACACCCTGAACACGCGTGGGACGAGAGTTTGACGTCTCAGGAGCAAATCCACACCCGAGCTCCCTGTGTGTTGTTCAGAGAGATTTTCAGTGACATGGAAAATAGTAATAGACTGTGAAACTTCCTCATGTTTTCACATAAAATCATACTAGGCTTTAATTCACAAATGGGCAAATTCTTCTCCAGATTTTCAAAACCTGCAGGCAGCACAGCCCATTGAATCCCAACTGCACTGGAGAACGGAAGCAGAGCAAGGAATTTCTATAAGGATGTATTTTGCCATGGAATAAGCTTCTGAAACTTAAATTCTGACGGACTCCACAAGAGGGAGAGGCTCCATCCCTTGTCTAAGTCTCTCTCAGGTTGTTATGACTCGGGGTTTATGCCTGGAGATAAACATGAATCCCAGAATCCCAGAATATCTCGAGTTGGAAGGGACTCCTACTGAGTCCAACTCCCCACTTCTCACTGGGCTATTTAAAACTGAATCATCTGACTGAGAGAAGGCTGAGGTAGGGGAAAAGCAGAGTCATGGCTGAGCCTGCAGCCCCAGCGATGATGCTGAGCTCCTGCTGGGAAAGGCCAGGCTGTCCTGCCATTCCCACATTACACACACTCTAACCCCACGTATTCAGATTTGCTGTACTCACACAATCTCTGCCCATTCCTTCCTCTCTTTCCTAAATATTACTGCTTCTGAAGGAAAATTGCTTTGCTCCCCACCAAGCTGCAAACTATTCACTGGCTGGAAGGCAGCTGAAGAAGGATATCGTTGTTTCTACACAGCCTTCCTTTTTGATTTAATGGCATAAAAAATTAAAAATTGATCCACTAATGTGTGCTGAAAAAAAAACAGTTATCACCATTTATGTAATTCATTTCGATTCAAAAAAACCTTAAAAAAAACCCTATATAAACACATCTCCAAAGGAGAGCACCATTTCTTCCACAATACACAGCAAACCGTGCAGCTGAAAACACAACATGCATCAAAACATACCCAAATTTCCCATGTAAACCAAAATTCAGGAATTTCACCTCAGTATCTTCAGTGTCTACAGGTATGAGGACCCATCCAGCGTACAGACACATACGTTTGACTTTCCATGCGGAAATTTAAGCAGAGCCACGATCCTGCTCCAGAGAGTCCCTCATCTCACATGGAGATGCTTTGGTACTGCCAGGATTCCACAAAATTGCAGCAGTTTAATTAATTAATTAAATTTATAGCCAAACACCAGACCCATGCTGCCACTTTTTAGGGCCACAACAAGTGAAAACCACTCCCTGCATCCCCCCCTCTGACTTGACTTCCAGCATGCAGATATTCCACTACATAAATAATGTATTCAGGTCTAAAATACCACGGATCTGTAAAAGAAGGGGTTAGGGGGTTAACTGTTACAGAACAACGCTTCAGTAGTAATGCCAAACCTGTGCAACACACAGGAATCAGTTTGGCTTTTCCTGCTCTGTTTTTAACACGCAGTGATGGCTCAGTAAGAGCTTTGGGGCTAACTGCACCCATCCCGGCTGCGGCTGGAGCATCCCTCTGCACAGGCTGGGAATCCCACAAACAACGAGCGAAAGGCAGGGCTCCCTGACCATGCCAGCCCCAAACAGATGGAAGATGTGCGGAACACTTCTTCTTTTTGGTGTGGAGAGGAAGAGAGACAGTGTGAAGTCATTCAGGCGGAATGATAACTAAACCAAAGCCAGATCAAAGGAATGAAGAAGAAAGACTGAAATGTGAAGCTGAAATATTTATTGCCTTCAAAACATCATCCCTATCCTGTCCCTGGGCACTGTAATATTTCGGAGTTGTTAGAAAGCATTCTAACTTGGTTGATCATTTCAAAGAATTAAAGCCAAAAATATAAAGCCAAGAAATAAATAGGAAGTGTTCCCCAATTATAAGAATAAGATGAGCTTGTCTTTATGAGAAAAAGCACAAATCCACTTATAAATTGTTTACAGTTTGTGTAATTTGAGATGTTAACATCAAAAAGCTGGTCTGCATTCCTTCAAGTAAGCGCCAACAATGGAAGATATTTACAACACAGCTCTTGTTTTAAACTATATACTTATGTTTTAAATAAATCATGGGATAATACTAACAAACTAAATCGCTCCTTAAAGCTATTAATGAATTCAGAGCAAATAATACTCCATATGTGCAGTATCACACTGAAATAAGAATAATGCATTACATTCAAAATTAATGGCTCACAAATTAAGTAGACATTGGTTAAACACACTAATAATTATTATAACTATTTCTCATTACAATAATGACAGAGCCCTGTTGTGCTAGGTGCTGTGCAAACAGAATAAAACAGCAACTGCCAA
This sequence comes from Donacobius atricapilla, assembly GCA_013397315.1. Taxonomy (NCBI): domain Eukaryota; kingdom Metazoa; phylum Chordata; class Aves; order Passeriformes; family Mimidae; genus Donacobius; species Donacobius atricapilla. The sequence goes on from WBMY01011600.1 coordinate 137,411, forward strand.
ATGATGGATGTGATGTGGGTTAAAAGGCTGGGCAAGTGTTGTAAATGTGGCTGGAAAGGAAAACTCGGTAATTTTGCTCCAGACTGCAGAAACTGTCTCTGAGATTTAGATCCACCACATGTATGAAAGAGCACAGAGGCTCAGTTATCAAGGGAGGAGGATTAGAAGAGAGATTAAACAGTCACGGCTTTCCCGTGCTGAGACCACAGCTAAACCTCAGCAAGGACAACACGGAGGGGAGAATTAGAGAGACAGGTGTAGATAATGGCTTAGAAAAGGGGAGACAAGACTGTAATTAAAAGGTGGCCCAGAAAGGCAGCACAGACAGCAAAGAGATTCATGAGGTACCCGAAGAAGAGGAGCAGAGAAGGCAGAGATGGAGATCAGAGAACAGCACTGTGGCACTGAGAGCAGGGGGCGAATAAAATAAACCATCCAAGGACAAACTATGTGAGAAATCACCAGGCACGGGACAGAGCCAGGCAAGGAGAATCACTTAACACTAACAAAGCACGGCCCAGGGTGTGTGAGGAGTGACAGAGCCAACAGTGGTTGGCAAACCAAAGATGCCGAGGACGAACTGCCAGGATTGTTAAGGAGGTACAAGGGCTCAGAATTCATCCTGTCATTCTACTGACTTAAGGTAACTATTTTTATGGTTAAAATAATTGGTTAGTTCAGGATTCAGAGTAATCATATCCATGTTGTAGTAGAGAATAAAGATATTTAATTCTGGGGAACCATGAGGGTCTAGTTGGATTATGGGTTTCTTCTTTCCAAGAGGACATGGATTGTCACAATTTTCTTTTCCTTAAAAGAACTGTTTGAATTATCAACTTCAACTCCTCCACGAAGGTTGGTTGTATTGTCAAAGCTGAAGGAAAGTTGTACAAAGTACATAAAAAGTAAAAGCAAAATTAAGATTATCAAATGTAATTGAAGTAGAGCGATCACAGTCATTGAGCAATGACAAGGAACAAAGTTTTTCCTTGTACTATTCTGTAGGTGGTTTCTAACTAACCCAAAGGAGGTGGCAGCCTGAAACATTTCATGCTTTTTAACAATCAGTAATTGAATTCAATCAACTGTACAGCTTTCTTTAGCCAACTGAAAGTTTTTCTCATTTCATCAATGTTTTGGGCATTGTATAATCTTGAACTAAGTAAAGAAGTAAGAAATCTGAAAAATACCCTGATGTGAGAGGGAAGCCTTTGGAGTAGCAAGGGAACAATTCTGCCATTAGTGTTGATTATCTGTGTATTCATGTAGTCAATGTGACAGTGATAATCCTTAACTACATTAATTATTAGAATAGCAATTTACAGCAATTAATGAAGTGCTACAGCATGATACAGCAATGCTCTGCACCTCACAAGGCAATACTTTTCATTTCACAGGCTGTGTGCCATATCAAACCAGTTTCATAGTTGTTATCACGAAAAAGATGTCATGTGATATTTCTATAACCATCTTGAGGGATGTAACAGAGCCAAGGATTAGAAATCAACTGTGTTGGGGTTTTTTTTGTACAACTGGGGCCCTCCTTTCAATACATATTTCATTATTGCCAGTAGGTCTCCAGAGAAACGGGGGGAAAGAAAATGAAAGGCTGTAAATAGTTAATAGAACACTTTATTTTTGCTTTTAAGTGAGACTATTAAACAAAGCTACCACATTTTTGAGCCCTCTGTTCATGCTCCACGTTGTGGCCCCTAGAGTGAGGGTTAGGGAATGTTTACAATATGCTGGAAACTTTGACTGGGTTTGCTCTAAAAGGTTTCAGATGCTCAAGCACAGCACCAAGTGGAGAACAGCTGCTTGGTTTTCCACTGATTCTTAAAAGAGAAAAAAAACCCCAAAAATAAAACTCAAACCAAAACCCACCCTACCAAAAAACCCCACACTTTTAAAGAGTAAAACTCTATCTCAACTCCCAGCCACATCACATCACCGCCGTTTTTAAATCACAGACGTGGCTTTTTTCATCAAATTGCAACTGCTGTAACAAGGCAACCCTCAACATTTTAATAAAAGATAATGATGAACACAATGAACATGAGTATAAACTCTTAACAATGCTCTTTTATTGCAACACTTGGAATTAAAGACAATGCCCGCTCATATTCCTTTAATTATTTCTGGCTTTAAATAGTAATAGCTTTTCCATTCTGACAAGAATTCTCTCCACACACAAATACTTCATTTTCAAGGAAAAATTGAATTAACTGCAGGAAAACAGCTACACTTAGGCAATTACCCTGAAAATATTAACAACAACAACAAGCAATTACTCAGAATTTGGATTCAACCTAGAGGAGCAAGAAAGGAAAAAAGAAATAAAAAATTAACTTGTGGTTAAAGCTATCACTCCCTTTATTTATTTATCATTGCATTGATGATTCTCAGGCTGTTGTGTTTTGCTGTGTGCAGCAGCATTTCTGACGCACACCACTCCAAGACGCCCAGACAAGAGGATTTGAAGGAGCAGCTGTTTAAATATAAAGTTCTCAAAGGGCTTGGTAGAATCAAATTCTCAAGATCCACTGTAAATCACAGCTTTTTTTTTTTCCAAACGTAACTTCTGTATATTTTGAAAAGCCTAAATTTTATTTCTTTTCAAAATGTTGGGATCTAACAATTATGCAAATGTAAATTGCAAACAAATTCAATTATTTCCACGGCTATTTATTCTACCTCCTTCTGCCAGGTCTCTTCACATGTTTATTTTTCCTTGCCTTCAGCTGCTTCCCTCTTTATTGGGTTAGCAGCAGATTGGTCACCATTTATTTCTCTCAAATCTATGTCCCCTCACTTCTTTTACACTGTTCCTTTTGCGGTATTGCAGAGAGAAGAAAAATCAAATAAACAGCATGGGAATTTTGCAAGATATAAGCAATCTTAAGGACTAGAAGATCCTTACATAAAACTTCCTGTGCTAAAGTTTGATGCATTTTTAGGTACTTCTGAATAAAGCAAGAAGTGCTCTTCAGATCAAACAAGCCCAAGTCTTCTCTTTGTGCATCAAAGAGAACCATACAATGAAAAATGAGTCATTACTCAGCCATAGGAAAAGCTTCTGCAAAGGACAACTTCACCCTCTGCCCATTTTGGCCTTGTCCCCATTTCACCGGTGCAGGTGAACTGGGAAACCCCAGGCAGAACCAGCGGCTGCCAGAGGAGGCCAGGGAGGCTCAGAACAGCAACACCTTAATAACATCCTCAGGGTGATGCTTTCAGTTTTCTCTTCCCCGTATTCCAGGCTCTGCTGCCCAGGGCGCAGCTCTGAGCTCACACCCAGGGGCACTCAGCTCTCTGCACGCAGCAGCCACACAAAACAAATCCTTCTCCCAGTGCACACCAAGGACAACTTTCAGGCCCCAAAGCACAGCCCAGGCTGGGCTGGAGGCAGGAACAAGAAGGACGGGACCTCACAGCCTGCAGCTGGCGCTGCACAATGAAACCCCGAGGTGCAAATGGACCCAAACTTATCCAAGGGTGAGACCTGGGGAGCCTTTGGCCATTTTTGGGCCATTCTGGGTCCACCTTGGCCGCAGCCCTGGCCAGGCCCTGGTGTATCCTAAAGGCCTTTCAATAAATCTCTGCTTTATTCTCTGGTTCCCACTGCATCAGAGCCCAGAGCAGACAGGTGCCTTGTAGAAATCAAGATGAGAGAAGATGGGAATTTACTGACCCCCAGCATTGCTGTTATCCAGGCATTCCCTGTCACAGCCTGAGGTTCCAGGACAGGGCTAATTCCATTTTAACTTCTGCTTTTAGCAAGGCTGATATCAAAGCCACCCTCTGAAGGCTTTATAGGCATCAATGCCAAATTTAAAACCCCAAGAGAAGCCTGAGGATAGCTCCAGCTCCATGGATCTCGCTCAATGTCAGGTAAGGAATGACCCAGAATAACCAAATGACTGGCAAAGCACACCAGGAGATGACAAGTGAAGCTTTTTGAGTAAAGGAATGACTGAGGTTTCAAGAAAAGTAACTGGTACCAACAAAAAAGTATTTCCTTCCCTAAAGAGCATTTTTTCCACCTTGATTTAGGAAATACGAGTGCAAACACATTTTTACCGGATCTTTGTGCGAGGCAAAACCTTGTAGCAGAAATAACTGCAACACGCAAAAACTGAAATTTAAAATATAAGTGAGTACCACTGAACACCTGACAAAATCCCTAGAAACAGCAGGCCAGAATGGGGAAGCACAGAGCACTGCTCTCACACTGGAGTAAGGACAAGCAGTGGGAAAAGCTTTTTGAAGTCTGCAGTGAGGAAACTCCACGGCACCGCTTCCAACAAGACATCAACTTCTTCTCCTTGACTCCTGTGTCAGAAACCACGTGCAGGTCCACAAGTATATATGAGAAAAGAAAGGCAAATTGTTTTCATTTCTGCATTTTACTGAACACCTGCAGGCACCACCTTCACACTGCATCATGACTGGAAAGATTTCGTCTGCCACCTAAACCAAACCCCAAAATACTGTGAGAACTGTCTGGGTGTGCTTTAAAAACTACTGTGAAAACTATTGGGAAAATCTGCTAATAGACAGAAGTGGCTTTGCTGGTTTCTAAAAAGTCTGTCAGTTTAGCCCCTCTTTCTTCCCCAGAATTTTAAACAAGTTCAGACAAGGGGTAGAGAAGCCCTGTAAAAAAAGAGGTGTTGGTAGCTCCTTACGTAAACAAGTAATTTTATTAAGTGAGTCAGAATGAAGCAGCTGCTCAGCATTTGCTCTGTATCATCCCCACTTGAAAAGTGCTGAGATTTGGCTCCATAGAAAGACTTGGGAAAAAAAGAAAAAAGGCAAAGAGTGAGGGGGAGAAGGTTGTGGAGCACTGGAGTGGAGATGTGCAGGCATTCCTTGATGCTGCTGTGTTTAACTAGAGCATCTGCACCTGTACAGGGGAGTTTCATTTATTTCATTTCATTTCATTTCATTTCATTTCATTTCATTTCATTTCATTCCATTTCATTTCATTTCATTTTTCTCCTAATGTGACCTCTTAAAATGTTTCCTTCACACACTACAGAACTGAAGAACAAGAATGCAGGAAATCTGTACTTCAGGAGCACATGAAAATGTTATTTGTGTCTGAGGCAAGCAAAGCAAAAAGCACTAAATCAGATCCCATCATTATCTCCAGTACATGAGAACTGTCACAACCTTTATCCTGAAGAAACCTTCGTGGTTGGCACTTCCCATGAGGGTGACAGATGATCACGGCCTCAAACTGCTCAGGATGTTTATAATTTAGTCCAAAACCTCTCAATCTCAAGACTGACCAGCTTTATGTGTCTATGCAGCCACAAAGGTGTTACCCCTGTCCCTGGCAGTGTCCAAGGNCAAACCCAAACCACCTCAAATCTGAGCTGGTGTCGTGGTTGTAATCGTCAATAAAACGGGGAATACTTCCCTACAGCAAATATATACACCTCCTAGAAAACTAAAAGTATCAAACAGTCTGCTACCAAAATATAAACAGAGGCAAAATAAATATATTGAATGAATAAACATTCAAATTCCACATAACAAGACACGAGATGATGCTGAGAGCTGTTTAACAATATTGTATAAAGTCAGCAAGACCTTTTCTTTCTCTTCTTTGCAATCTCTTCAGCAGCAAATGGGTACAAATTTTTTTTCCTCATTTATTTTCTGTTTCATTCTACTCAGTTTGTACTGTGACAAATTATATACCTCTCTTTCCTATTCCTCACTGTGAGAGATAAGAACAGCAGAGATTCAGCCTATTTGCAACCCACTCTCATGACACATTTTCTGCAACCAAACCACAGGGATTAGAGAAACAACCTTTCCCCCCAAGTAATTACAGAGAAGCTTTTCAAGAAAACTTTGTTCTCATAGAAATGCCATTTAAAGGACATTCTAGAAAAGCCCTTGCAGCACTTCTTAGAGTGACTTTTGCTATTAGGCAATGCCTGTGACATGCACTGCAGAAGTAAATATAAATTTTATATCTACAAGTCACCACCACGAGTCAGGAGTGTTGGAGCAATTCTTTTGCAAATGTTTGCTTTTGACAGGTATTTCTACCATGAACTTCACAAGAAGGAAAAAACCTTCTGTAAACTACGTAAACCCCTATTCTGTATCGAAGCTCAGGCAATACTATTTTTTTTTTTTTGAAGTGAAAGACACTTTCAGAAATGTGGATTTTACTATTCCACACAATGTCTCAAATCACTTTCATTTTGCATTGGTGTGGATATGTTTGAAACAGCAGCAGCACGGTTTGCTGTCACAACACTGGAAAAATGATGATAATAATACAAAAAAATCCCCTTAAATGCCTTCCACTTGCCTTTCCATGTGCTTGCAGCTCAGCAGCTCCTCAAGATACAATCCTGTGGCCATTTCAGAATCAATGTGCATTCAGATCAAAGTAGTTCATGAGAAATCACTGAGGCACCTACTGGGTTCTCAGTTGCAATTCCACAAGGCCTCGCTCCTATTGAAGATGCTGAACTGTATTTTCACCCACCTCATGCAAGAGGAGGTTGTTTTCTAAAGCTTTACTGGGCCTGTCTCAGCTTGGAGTTACTTAATTTCATTCTGCAACTAGTTAAAGAAATTCAGCAAAATGAAGCATTTTTACAGAAGATATTGGATCTTATGGATTCATATTAATAAGAAGAAATAAAGAGAATAATTTTTGTAGCACTGGAAAAACAAAAGCCGTAAGGAAGCCATCCATTTCTGCCACAATAAATATCACTGCTCCTTATCCATTACCTATTTGTGTATCATATAAAAGCACATATATGAAAAGATATTAATATTGTCAGGACACACTGGTGCTAGATGAGTGGCCTGAATTGCAGAAAGCCCTGCAGGACTGGCAGCTCCTCTGTCCTGGGTATGTGAATCTGTTCCACCCTGGGCAGAAATGCAGAGGTCGGGCCCAGAGCTGAAACCTCAACCAGCACAATATGAGCTGGGCTGAACTAGGGCACTGCATTTCTGCAAATATCATCCTTTTAGGATCCTAAATCCATCCTCATGGATCAGCCAACTTCTGTCTCCAACCAGACAAAACCACACTTGAAAGCTAATTTTTATTCTATTCAATTACTTATTAGCATTACTAATTCCATTATTAATCTTAAAATTAACCTTAAACCCCTGCTTTAAAACAATCAAGAGAGCAGTAGTACAGAGTTTCATTAAACTATCTCCACAATTAAACATTTTCCATTTCAATTGGGAGAGGTATATATGGTTTCATATTAGAAGTCTCTACATTATTTTCAACACACTGAATCAAAAAAATTAAATGAAAAGAAAAAGCCTAAGAAAGACAAAGTGCCATAGGACATGGAAGTGACCCTGGGAAAAACCCTGTACAATATCAAATATTCTCATTTAGAGAGGACCCACAGGAGTAGAAGCAGCTTGTACATTGAGACACTTTGAAAACCATCTAGGAATAGGTATTAATCACTTGCTGTGGGGGGAACAGCAGGTGATTTTTAGCCTGTTGAACAGTCCTTAGGGCTCTTCAATCCCAGGAGCTGACCCATCCCCAGTTCTGGCCAAAGGATTCACCCACAGGAAGTAAGAGGCTGGAACTGAGCTCTGCCAGCATCGTTTTAATTCATGGCCCTTGGAGCATCAACAGCACTTTGGGCTCTTAAAACTCGAGTCTTTCAAATCCTTACTCCAACTCCAAGCTACACCCAAGCTTAAATACAGCCAAGGAATATCTGAAATAACTGAGGACGTCCTCAGCTCCTGCAGGAGCTCCTCAGGTTCCAAATCCCCAGCACCTCACAGATCCTGCCTGGGGAGAGTTTCCTCTGCACCCACGTGGGGATGAACCCTGAGCAGCCCCTGGGCTGCAAAGCCGGACTGGTTTTATTAATAGAAGTGAGTGCAAACTGACACATTATTTCAAAGATGTGGAAGAAAATTAATGCAACTTCATTATCAACCAATCAGATGGTAAAATACTAAAAGATTAAGTGCACTTGATAAAGGTTCAACTGCCCAAAAATTATAAATAATAATGTAAAGAATTTAAAGATTAAAAGCTGGAGGTTTTATTAATGTCTGCAGTGATTTAAGATAGTCTCTATTTATGCCAAATACCTCAGAGATTATAGAAATAAAGAAATACAGACTTCAGCCCTGTCACTTTTATGGAAGGAAAGTATGTTTACTTGTCTCTCCCAGCCTAGGTAAGGTACATTGTGATATTAAACTGAATACTTCTAGCAAATAACTTCTGGTTTGTTTCAAAATAATCTGTTTCCCCTAGAAATGACTTCCACAGCTTTGACTTTAAACTGGATTAACACATGGAAAGAATACTCTACATAATCAAAAATGGAAGGAGCATAGCAAGAGTTGATCTCATCCTATGTGCATCTGCTGTACATAAACCACCCCCTTGCTCAGAAAACATCAAACTTGGTGCATCCTGATTAGCTGTTCATGGACAAAGTCAGCAAAAAAACTGTTCCAAGTTAGTTAATGAAAGCTGTTTGCTACAGAGCACTTCTCCCAACCTTAGATCCATGTGAAGAAAAAGTACTCCCACAAAGAAGTGTTGTATCAAAAAGGAAAAATCTGCATTAGACTTGTAACTTGTGGATATTAAACATAAAATATAAAATCAGAGGCATCATCTACTAAATTAAAATATATTTTAAATAAACACATCTTTCAAATTTATTCCGTTTTCGAGAAGAGCCCAAAGTAACAAGTCTTTAGTTTTGATTTGCTTCCTATGAACACACTCTGAATTGAACCTGGGCTCATTTATTTGAGAGGGCAAGACCAGCTGACATCATTAACCTCAATTCTATTTTATTCCCACCACTTAAAAGTCAACAAAATTGGGTGAGTTAGTTCTTACTTTAGTTTTTTCATTTTTCTGGCTGATTAGAACCCTGAAGATACAGCTTTAAAACAGGAAAAAAACTATAGGAGGGCAGTTAGATGAGATATAGCATAAGTTCATTTAATAAATAAACATTAATAAATAAATATTTTAAAATCCCGGGGATGGTTCAACAATTAATCCATATTCACTTACTTCAGAGCCTGTTCCAGGTGGTGAATTTTCTTTTCAGCAGCCTCTCTTTCTTTATCCAGATCATTCCTAATGCCATGAATCTGCCATTTAAGGAAAAAAACCAGCATATCTTTTAGCCAAAACAGTGTCTGAGTTAAAATAAATCAATGTTGTTTTAAATTCTAAAAACTATTTATTTGCATATTCCTTTTCCACTGATGCAGACAACCATCCATGGATTTCTAGAATTATGTGAAATGCAAAAGCAGAGATGAACAGAGAGATAAGTATGAGAATGTAGCCAACGAGCTACTTTCCCTCTCAAAGTGAAGATGACTGACTAGAATGAAGAAATACCAGTAATTACATAAGAAAGGAACTAGATTTTCATTAGGTAAGTGCCGAAAAGCAGACAGGAATCTGCCTAAAATAGTGACCTGTATTCTCCAGAGTGCAGAGCTCCTACTCACTGATTTGTGACCACCCAAAGTGACTCAATTCTTACAATAAAAAATATCAACCATAAATACCTTACATAAACATCCTAAGGAATAATAATAGAATAATTAGCAATAATAATCCTAAAAATAGTTACAAAAACCTTTGAATTTGGCAACTTTCCAGGCGTGGTTCAAACGATGAGTTTTTGTAACGTTTTTCTGAAGGGTTTGTACATAACCCAAGAGTTGTATTGCTTTAGAGTTGCTCAAGGAACAACGTGGGGATGAGACACACAGGAAATCCTTTATCCACCTACAGTCATTTGTAATGTGCCAGGCTGTTAAGATGCTACAAAAAATTAAAATGTGTTTAACTAAGTGTGTAGGCCAGCAAAAAAACAAATTCAGAGATTCTGTGCTGGGAGCAGTTCCATGGAGATGTTCACTCCAGGAACACTCAGTTGGTTTCCAAGAGCCTCCAAATCCATGAGCTGTCTGTTAGAGAATGAAGAAGCTACTGCCAAACCTGGTAAAATTCTATATATTCCACAGGTGGCTCGGGAATGGCTATCTGGAATAATCTGTCACTCTTCTGATGCTGAGCTGAATGTTTGGAAAACAAGCAGTAGATTCTTGATAAAAAGCAGGTGTTTCCTTGGCTTGTAAAACCATTTAGCCTAACTGGTTCCTGATCCAGCAGATAAGCACATTTAATCAAACAGTGACATTTAAGGTTCCTACCTATGATTTGTTTGATGTTTAAGTATCCTCAGAGGCAACAGCCACTGCAGACTCATAAAGATTATTAGATAATGGGTAGGTTTTTAAGTGAACAGATTGCAGCAGAGACCTCATGATTCCCTTAGTTGTTTTAGTATTTTATGAGCCAATCCATCCTGGTTTATGGATTTATAGCCATAGATCATTCACAGGTATTTTCCTTCTCGTCCTTTCTCAAAGATTTGAGTTTGAAAACAGTTACACCAGAATTTATGAACAAACTGCTGTCAAGTTATCTATAAAAAGAAAGGCTCTGCTTCCTTGTTTACTGATGCAGAAATCCAACTTCCCACCCTGGGCTCCCTGGTTGGAGGCACTGCTGACACTCTCAGCCCATGCTTAGGAGCTTTCTCCCAAAAGATCCTCACCTCAGTCAAACTGTGCCAATATATATATATTTTATTTTGGCCTGCAAATCACTCCAATCCTGGATTTTTCTTGAGTTCAACATTTATAAACCCGTGACTTAACTAAAAAGACAAATGTAGGCTAGGTTTAAACCAAGCAGATCCTGGAACAAAGAATGTTTTGACTTCAAGTCAGCAGAAGGAACTAACTCAAACCAAAACCTCTCTACAATTCATGTCACAAGTGCTATTACCAAGTGACAAGTAGCTGGGATCACAATCCATTATTTTATGTTATAAATTTGCCACATTTGGCAATGACATGTTTGAGTAACACATCCTTTCAATTAAACAGGCATCTAAGGCACCCTCTGGCTGCACATGAGTTGCACATATAATGTCACTAAAATTGAAGTTTAATTTGAAGCCTATTGATGTTCCGAGTCTGAAAGAGCAGGCAGGATTTGCAAAGTGCTCTGAGATGAAGTGTTGCTGATGAAAATTACATTTTTTACTTTAAGTTTCAGATGTAAAAACAATGCCTGCTGACAATATCTAGAGAACACATGGAGAGGGACGGACTAGAGATATTCTGGGGGAAAGGGAGTATGGGAGAACACACGAGCACTGGCAGAGGTCAGGCCAGGTTTCATTCAGTTCAGCATCCTTTCAATAACAGCAGCTGCCCTCAGCTGCCACCACAGGCAGTGTACACACACAGGACAGGCTTCCAGGGGCACTTTTTTGGGAATGTCATCCCAGCCTCCATCCCGTGGCAACAGGTTCCTAACATCAGAGGTGATATCCCTGGCCTGAAACAGTTGTGCTTAAAACCTTCCGTGATTTTGTCCAATTATTCTTCCAAACCTTGTGAACTGCTTGGATTCCCAAATTTACTATTTGGGGGATTCAAAATTTAAACCTTTTAAGTTCTGTACAGAACAAAATTGGAGGTGTGCAGAAAATGCGAAATTTTCCTGGAAATACTACCTGTTTCTCATACACACACTGCCACTGAAGCTTGTCCTGCTGAATCTTGTATTCTTGATCCTGCAGAGGAGAAGATGTGTATTATAAATAAACAAATCCCATTTTTCTTCTCTTTCAGAGCATTCATCATACACAGACATTAGCTATCATATAGAACAGTCCATAAAAAAATAAAACCCACTTTATAGCATCATGAAAAAATTCTCTGACATAGAAAAAAATTTAACCAACACCAAATAATTATCTCAAAAGTCATGGTTCATGTTTGCTAAAGAGAAACAGCAACTTGTTCTTCTGAGCTATTAAAATGCCATTCTGTACTATATCAACTGTGAAATGAAAGACATTGGAAGAAAAGTAGATGCCAAATCTCAACCAGGACTGATACATGATACAGATGTGGAACTCATTACCCTGAGATAGAAGGATTAATTTAAATGCCTACAGGAAAACAGACTATTGAACTGAGCTATTAAACAGTGCAAATTAAAAACAATTTTGAAACTTTAAAAATGTTTACAGTTTACGAGAAGTAAAAGATATTCATCATTCTTTGACAGGCTTCTTCGTAATCCACCAATACAGATTTAAAACTCTTTTATTTAACATGTGAACTACAAGAAACAATCAGAAAACTTCTGTGAAAATTCTGCTCTTACCTCTCTATTAGCCACTCTTTTTAAATCAACCTTTAACCATATGTGACATTTCATACATTTCCATCAATAAAACAAAAAGAGCAAGCATGGTAAATAGAAGTAAATTTAAGGACGGATATCTAAACATTTAAATCATCAAATAAACTAAAAAGAGTTGGTCATTTCTGAGAAAGAAAGTCAGGGCTCACCCTCAGCTGTTTCTGCCTTTGATGTTCGGAGTCTTGCAACTGTTGTTTCAACAGAGCCATTTCATGCCGTAATTCTGCAATCACATCAGATGTCTGCTGGGATTTAACAAAAAAAAACCAATTTTTGTCTCGCTCTCCTTGTTAGCTCTTTTGCATTTTTCAATTTATTTCTCAAAGGTTCCCAGAAACTGAAAAAATTATCAACTAATTATCAAAAGATTATCAAAACCCGTATGGAGTTTATGGCTCTGGATAAATCAGTTCGGGCTCTCTGGTGAGCTTAGAAATGGAAACAAAAGCACAAAAAACACCCCTAATAATAAAAAATCCCTACTAAAATCCACTTAAAATTGGTGGGAAGAAAAACACCTTGTAAATGAAACGGAGTAAAGTATCATCAAAGCTCAGAGAATTTCAGCAAATAAACACCAAACACCCCACTTGTCCTATGGCTCAATGGATTAATAAAAGGGACTTAAAACTTGAGTCTTTCCTACAATTATTTAACTATAAAATCACTTTAAATATGTTGCATCTCTGTACCTATAAATTTTGGTAGATATCAACCTGACAGATGCTTTTCCAGAAACAAACCAGAGTTATTTCATTTTGGATGAAACCTACACTTGCAAAATATTAAAATATTTCCTTAAACACATAAATATTTAACACAATGTTCAATACTATGAGGACTGCAGGACTATTTTTTTCTGGAAAAAATATTTTCTGTCATGGAAGAGGCTTTATGAAAACATTAAGTCTTTAAGGGTGTATCCAGAATTTTTACAGGAGCACAAACAAAATCAGGATGTTAACTGTACCTTATCAGAATCAGCTGCAGAAATACACACACACCAGAATGACCAACCAACTTGATTCAGTCAAATTTGGGAATGAAAAATTAAATCCCAATTTTATTTAAACTTACACTCATTACTACCTTGGGGAACTGAGCAATTCCTCGGATTTATTCGTAAGCATCACATTGATAGTGAGGAGAGCACTTAAGAAATAAACCTCATTTTCCTGCCTGTTACACCTGGCAGCATACCTGAGCTTGTTCCTGCTTCAGAAAATCTCTATCAACATCAAATTTACTTTGTAGTTGCTGAAGGTTCTCCTGGTATTCCTGCATAATTTGGTCCTTGTCTTTCTGAAGTAAGTTGTACCTACAAGGAGCAAGCAAACAGAATATGGAAATTGCCTTCATATTTTGGCATTTTACCTGCTCAGTATCAATTTTACGGAGTTTGCATGTCTGCCACGTGCTCTTGTCACAGAATGAGCTGCTCATAAATAATGGAAAGGTGAGACACTCCTCAAGGTGGTCGTTTGGGTCACTCTAAATGAGTTTGACACCAATTAATACATTTTCATGAGTCTTCTAATGTCAAATGCCATTCATTGTGTTCCTGGAGCAAAATTAATAATGCTTGCTTCTGGAAATTCCATATTCTTAAAAGCTAAACCAGCAATTGTTATTGAATTACCTCATTTTCAGCTCCTGAAGTTGGGAGTAGACCTCCTGGTAACGCTGTTCTACCTCAGTCTTCTCCTGAGATAATTTCTGACGTTGTAAATTACTGTTTTCAGCCTCAACGGTTAACTGCTGCACACGGGCCCCCAGCTTTTGGACTGTCTCGTTCTAAAAGGATAGAGAATTACTGAGAAAAGCCCAGAATAAATGAGGGCATACCCCTGTTGTTATTCAGTAGCCTTGAGCAACGAGGTTCTCTGGTGATGCAGAGACATAAGAGTTACAATGGCAAAGCTGTCATCAATCATGACGGTAAATTCTATGTTGTTTAGAAAAGTAAATAAATCTTCAAAATATGGGTGTTTGTTCCCCCTCAAAATGACATCTCCTTCATGCAAAACAGCATATGCAACTGATTTCTAAAACTACAAATCCTTTACAATGGGAGAGAAGACAATATCTCAATGGAAAACTGCAATGGATGATAATATACATAAAGCATTTTTAGACTTTGCATTTAATCTCATCGCAGTAACTTTCAGTAAATTACAAGCATCTCTCAAAAGTTGTATCTTCTTCCTGGAGCTTCATCTCCTAAGAGAAACAAATTTAAAAATGAGCAGAGTGACGACAGGCACGTACTCTACGACTTCCCATTCTTCCCTAAATTTCTGGTCGTATGCAGGGAAATGAGAGAAGAACTCCTCAGGAGGCTGGAGTCAGCAAATCAGACCCAGAGTGCATATCAGTGTTATTTCTGCATCAGCAAAGGCCTGAGGATGAGGGAAGTGGAATCGAAATTTCACCAACTGTTAAAGTAAAATAAAACCCAAAATATCTTGCCCTCAGTCCCTGCCCTGTCACTGGAGGTGACATGAACCCGAGCCAGTGCAAGAACCTCACCCAGACAGAGAGAGGATCACCTGAATGATCCTTCGAATCCCCCACCGGAATGATCCCTCTGAGCTCTGGCAAGTGGCTGCAGAGATTTCACAGCCACAGCACAGCAAAATTCTCCATCAGCGCCGAGCTGCTCAGGATGGGTTTGGTTTGCTGGGGGCAGAGGGGCTGTTTTGCTTTGGGGGCTTGGAGTTTCAGTTTGTTTTGTGGTTTTGGAAGGTTTTCTTGGGATTTTTGAAATAATTAAAAAAGATTATTTTTAATATGTCACTGAATGTAATTCCTGGCTGGCCCCGTGCCCCTCAAGGAAGTTCATCCTTGGTCAGGGCCCAAACCTCTCCTTATCAGCTCTGTGGCATTGGTGAAATTGTTCAGCCAATTCCACTTGCTAACAGCACTGGCATTCCTGACAACATGAAACTCTGAACAAGCAAACTCTGAAACACCAACAGAAAAAAAAAAAAGAAAAAAATCAGGAGAGAGAAAAAAGAAAACTAATTTCCAATGACAGTCTAGTCTTTCATCTTAAGCCCTGCCTTGAACTCTACCTTGTTTAATTATTAAATCAGAAGCTGCTCAGCAAGATCTGTCTAGTTTTGATGGTTCTTAAATTCAATCTTGCTGACAGACTGTGTCCATTTTTCTCTGTATTTACTGTTACCTATGACATGATCTGAATGCTAATTTTTAAATTCAACTTTCATTAATAAAGGAATAAATTTTGTTTGACATTGTGTTTTCACTCATTCGATTTTCCTCATACCTCATCCCGATGAAAAGTACAGGATGCTTTTTTGAGGTTACTTGTTAATTCTTTTGCTTTTTGCATCATTTATATAACAGGCAAAAAATCCAGATTATACCTAATTACATGCTTATAATTACTCTAGAAAAGAAATGCAATAAATTAGAATAATCAATACTTATTTTAAAATCCTTTTAATGTCATCTTTCATCTTACAGAAGCATTTGCTCAGTCAGAGAGGAGGTGGATGAGTAAAAAAATCACATTTCTATGAAAATCAAGTAATATATAAATGGTCTACAAACATGCAAAGACAAAAGTTCTGCTAACTTGAATCAAATATTTGTAATAAAGGACTGATTCTAAGATATCAGTGTAACATTGATTGAAGGGCTGTACCTTGCTTAATTTTATCTGGGGAATAAAATCCTTGGCTGACTGGCAGTCAGGACAGCGCCCTCTCCCAGGAGAGAACAACTGCATTGCACTATCAAAAATAAGGACGGATATGTGTAAATAACAGAATCATGGAATGGTTTGGGTTGAAAGGGACCTTAAAAACCACCTGATTCCAGCCCTGCCATGGGCAGGGACATCTTCCACCATCCCAGGGTGCTCCGAGCCCCATCCAATCGGGCCTTGGACACTTCCAGTCCACCTGAACACAAACACTCAAAATTCAAATATTTTACGAGACGCTTGCTGTGGTGAGAGGTTTACACCCAAACCTACAGTGGACCGTGTCTGCTGCAGATACTCCTCCTCCATCTTGGCCAGCCGGGCGTTGGTTTCCTGCAGCAGCTCCTGCATATCTTCCGTGTGCTTCTTCTGGATGTTGAACTTCTCCTTCTCCATCTCAGCCACGGCATCGTGGAGCTGCACCAGAAAAAAAGGCACAAAGTGACAAATGGCACCCACAACTAGCATTGAGAAGTGTTATAATGTTGTAGACTATCAGTAGAATCACTGAAAAGCCCAGGTCACCTATGACGCTTCTGTCCTCTCTGAAAATATTGCTTCTCTAAAACAAAAAAAGATTGTGGCTCTCCCTGGGTCCCTGGCAGTGCCCAAGGCCAGGTTGGAAGGGGCTTGGAGCACCCTGGGATAGTGGGAAGTGTCCCTGCCCATGGCAGGGGTGGGGCTGGATGAGCTTTAAGGTCCCTTCCAACCCAAACCAGTCTGGGATTCTATGAAAAAAAAACGAACAAACAAAAAAATGCCCAATACTGGAGCTTCAAGGTCTTCAGCACAAAGGACAATTTATGATTTATGATCATGATTCGCCTTTATGAAGCAAGAATTAAACCCAACTTCATTTCTACATGCGGGGCTGCAAAAAAATTAAATTGTACAGCAAACTTCATGAAGCGAGGTGGGTTTGTCCTTTCTGTGACCTTCCCTCTCCCGAGAGGGGGAAGCAAGACAAATACTGACAATAATCTGGACAAAGGTGACACTGTCTCACAATAAACATGCTCTTCCCTCTGCCTTGCTGCTGCCTTGAGTCGAACAATAATAAAAATACACTGAAGAATTCATGACCCATTGCAAGACTAGGAGTTCAAAGGAATCACCGTGACAGCAGGTAGCAGCAGGTTTACCCAGATTAAAATTCCATGTCAGGTCAACCAGAAATAAACACTTCCCTAATACATCCAGAGACTTGCCAGGAGGCCAGATGAACCCCAGGAACAGGGTGACCAGCTGGGTGCAAAAGCATCAGCAAAAAGAGTCTTGATTACTTCAGGAAAAAATAAAATCAGTGCAAAAAACATCCCTGAAACGTATTCTGTATATTTATTTTTTGGAGTGAAAAATGTATTATCCTACATAAACACTGCAGGAGTCTGTCAAAGGAGGGAAGCATTGTTCATTACCTTTTTCTCCCACTCATTGTTCAAGGAATCATTGCTTTGCTCACACATCTTCTTCAGCTCCTCAATCTGCTGCTCTTTGGCTTCTCTCACAACCTGGGACTCACGAACAAGGGTCTGAACTGTTGAAAATGGGAGAAAAATAAACAACCATTCAAGACCTCTGGGATTTTTCAGTGTTGGCAATAGACACGATCAGTTTATGTCAGTTTTCCAGCTGACCTGGCTTTCTGATGTTTTTTGGCTCTTAAATACTTAATGCATGTGCTGCTTTAAGATGGAGCACTTCGATTCTGTGTCATTACAAGGTGTTC
Source organism: Donacobius atricapilla (assembly GCA_013397315.1). Classification (NCBI taxonomy): domain Eukaryota; kingdom Metazoa; phylum Chordata; class Aves; order Passeriformes; family Mimidae; genus Donacobius; species Donacobius atricapilla. Next base: position 155,171 of record WBMY01011600.1, read on the forward strand.
TCTCTTTTCTACTTTGTTTACAGAGTATTTCAGAGAGAGTTTTCCTTCCTGAAGGAGTAAATATACATCAGCCAAATTCTGTATAACCTCAAGAAAATAGTTATTTTAACCCGTTTTCATGAGCAACCTTAGGAGAGAAGGTTCCTGTGAAGATTGAATGCCCAAGATATACACGAAAATGAAATTCCCCAACTTCAGTTGCAAGTGGTGGCATCACCATTAATGGAAAAAGCAGGTCCATATTCACACTTTCACTTTTTATTGAGGATTTTCATTACCTGGAACAATGTGGGCAACTCCAACTGAACCTGTTCCAGCCAAGAGCAACCACCAGCCCACAGAGAGAAGCCCCAGACCCCTTGTTGGACAAATTACTTTCCCAAGGAGCAGGAAACAAAATACATGGCACACTCTCTCTTTTTGTACATGGATTTACCAAAGTTCTGTATTATTTTCTAGTGTGGTTTAGTCTCTAGTGCAAATGGACTCCAAGGAATTCTGAAAGAAACTAACATTGAAAAACTGGTGACAAGCCACTCTCGGGGTGAGTTTTGTACTCGTGACACGCTCAAGACTACTCATGTTGAAATGTCCTGCCACAACAGTCTTAAAAATAACCCATTCCTGCCACAACAGTCTTAAAAATAACCCATTGTGGTTTGATTAAAATGTACTGAATGTATAAAGAAATGAACTCTGAGGATTCCAAAAAAAAACTGAAATAAGTGGCCAAAACATTTCAGTGGCATCAAAGAAACTTTTTTTGGTGACGCTCATAAAACCTGTGTTCTGTGTAATGGATCACAGGCCTCTTGGAACACTTGGGTTGGAACAGCAGAGACAACTGGACAAGAATCTCAGAATGCAAGGGGAAAAATTAAATCAAGAGCTGCAGATGAAGAAAGGGATGTCTGCAGAAGGAACACGCAAGCCCACAGCCACCGGAGAACGCAGTACAATGCCACCACACCAGAAAACAACCATGAGGATAAAAATCACCTTTTTTCTCCAGTTTTCTTATCATATCCTCTGATTCTTTTTGTTTCTTTATGTAAGTGGACTTCAGCACATCTATTTCATCATTCTTTCTATCCAAAATCTGCAGAGAAAATTCAGAATATTTTAACATAAGTCCAGAGCATTCCAAACTACAACCAGTGCACAAGATCACCCTGGTCTGCAAGAAGTGGTCATGCAGGACTAAGTGATTGAACCTAAATCATTTTCCAGCTACAACTGCCAAGCCATAAACAAAGGACTGGTTTAGAGAAATGTAGGAAAAAGCAGATTAAAAAACGAGTTTCATGTTTTAAGCTGAGTTTTTTTGTTTTCCTTCAAACCTGGGCAAACCCAGCGTTGCTTTTGTTGAGTTGGGAACTTTCATGGTGCTACTGCTGCAAATAGAAAAGATTTTCATACTTATGTTGCCTAATAGTATTTAAAAGCATCTAAAATTCTCAGCAGATTGAAGAAATACTTAAATAAGTTGGTGAACTTCATTACAGTCTTTTGTGCTTCACCAATTGAAATTCCTCACATGGATCCAAAGGAACAATGGACTGGAACAGAGCAGGTATATGAGGGTAACTGCACCCACATTTCTGTACAGGCTGAGTTTGGAAAAAAAAGGCTTGAATATTTGCACACTTTGAGATAGTATTTTAATTTAAACTTTGTGTTTAAGATAAAGATTAAAGTCACAGGAATTTTATAACAGTGCTCCAAATCTCTTATCAAACAGAAGCTTTCATCTTAAAACAATATTACTCCATCTGCAATAAACGTTTTGTGTCTTTAAAGATTAATACAGCACTATTTAACCTTTTCTAAAATATCCAACGTTATTAAACGACTTCAAACAACGGAATTCTAACATCAGTTAGGAAGGGATGACAACTCAAGGGATGAGAAAACATTTAAACTATTCCTTATTCTCACAAAGCTGTTTCCTTTAGACTCTCAGCTTTGCTCACGGCTTCTGCTCCGAGGCCTTGAGAACAGATGAGCCAAATATGCACCTGACCAAATATTAACATCCTCTCAGGAGGCTTTGATGTGTCACAGAGTTGTGTCAACCAACTTCCTCCAAGCCTGTGACTCAGTCTTTAGGAAACAAAGCAGAGGCACTGAGTGATGCCGAGCTTACAGCGGGATCAGCACGGCCGGGATCGGGATTCCCGCTCCATGCCCGGGATCACAGCCCTGCCAGGGACCTCACAGGACTTCACCCTGTCACTGTCGGACATGAAATCAGAGCACACGACTCCAGAGTTTGTCAGAAGGCTGAAAATGAGTTTATTAACAATTTGACCTCTTTAGATACGAGGTCACTAGAACTAAACTGATTGGTGTTAGAAGTAACACGCAGTCAATCACATTGGCCAACACAGAGACATCAAATGGTCTCCACCTCCAAAGAGGAATAAAAAACAAGACAGAGTTAGCAAAAACATCTCTCTGTTGTTTACAGAAAATTCCATGAGAACTGAGTTTTAGAAATCAAAAGAGCTCAGGCTGAAAAACCAGGGCTACATCACCCCACCTTTAAAAGGGGGGGGTTAAAAGTAACAGTATGGCCTGGGGTGGGTAAAATCCTCCCAGGAGTGGTGGTGTGTCACACAGGCAAAGGCAAACCCCGCGGAACCCCGAGAGCTGGGGCCATGTTAGGGCTGCAAGAATTCAGAGTGCATAAACTTGCAAAATGCGGTAACATAAATAAAGGGGTGCTTGGTGACCTGCCTCTGCTCTAAGGCAGCGTCAGCAGAGACAGGACAGCAAGTACTGCTGCTGGATGCGCCTGAACACCTATGATCTATCCGTGGGGTTTCCTACTGTTACATTTTGCATTTTGTTCATGAAAAATTAATTTTGTTCACATCCTTCTCTAACACAAACGTTTTCTCTCTAACAGAAAAATCACCAGTTTATGATTTCCCACAGAAGCTGTTATGCTGGTAAAATCGGTTGTCTTGTTCTAACTAACAAATTGCCTTGTATTTTCATCTCCTTTCTGCAAGCGTTTTCCCCATCCTAAGTATACGTTACCATAAAATATTCTGCATTCCTCTCAGTTTATGCCAACTGTTACCTACAATTTGACTTCCACTGAACATTAATTGCAATTGTGAAGAAGTTAAAAAAACCTGATAAATATTTATGATAATCATAGTCTCTATTATTGTTTACTGCTTTTGGAAAAAATACAAACACTTCTTACCTTTTGAACATCAGCATCGTGCTTCTGTTGTAATTTCAGTTTTTCTTCATGAAATTTACCTTCTGCCATTTTCATTTTCATTTCCAGCTTTAAAAGCAAAACAGAATAGATATATAATTTAAATAAAGAATAAATTACACCAATGACCTTTTCATAACTTTTTAATTATTCATTTACGTCTTTCAGAAGGCAATGGAAAGTCACCAACAAAGAAAACTCATGAAAAAAATCTATATTCAATTTCTCAGTATTTTCATATTTATTCAATGCAATTGTAACACAATATGTCATCCTACAACATTTCTTCAGAAAAATGGATTTGTAGGATGTTTTAGTTGGCAATAAACACAACTGCTACTGCCCAGAACAAGCCATCATCCTTAACTTAAATAAACACTTAGGAATAAAACTTTAATATTTCTGTTAATATACCAAGTTTGGTAAACTCATTTTCATTTCTTCAGGCAGGTGTTACATTTACACAAAGAATGTCCTTCAGCCCAGATGCACGTTTGTTTTTGTTTGTTTTCTATTATTCATGGAGTTCACATTATAAACACATTTCCTTTTAAAGGTGACTTATGATGGGATTAAGGATGGGATCACTGAAATACATTTCCTGTTCCGCCTGTGTTTGTTCGAAGCTGTACTTGAAGCCCTCCAACACAAAAATACATTGCCAATTCTTACTCAGAGTCTAAGTTTCCATCTTTCAAGTACTTTTGAATTGCTTGCATGTTTTCAGTATGCCATTAAAGGCTGTTTTCAGGACTATGAGAGGAATTTCATGTTTCTCAGGCTTTCCTAGAAACCAAAAGTGACAATTTGAGTTCAGACTCAGGCTGTTCCACTCCTACATTTATTAACAGTCACTGTTCAGAAAGCAAAGAGGACTGAAAAGCTTTTTCAGAAGACAGACCCCGATCCCCCTCATTTTAGAAAGGGAGGACCAAATCCCCTCCAGGAGGTGACTCGAAGTGGTCTTTGGCCAAGAGCAAACTTTGTGTTTGACTTTTGGCTGTTCTAGAAGGTGCTGAGGTCCCTCCACCTCGAGGCTGGACACTGCACTCCCATCATCATCCAGCCACTTCCAGCTCTCACATTTTTATTCAGCTCAACTCCAAACCTGACTGGTAACATCCCAACTCACAAACTCCAAAGGAACTGACAGCATTATTCCTTCTGCCTTTATTTCCCATGCCCTTGACGAATCAGAAGTTGCCATTCAAGGATGAGTCTTTATCTCACACAGATCAACCCTAAACACAGCACAAATTATTCATTTGTTACATGACTCATTTGTCTTACAGGTTTGTTGGGACTTGAAAACATCACAACGTTATCGGAACTTGAAAATGTGAGCTACAAAAATCCAACTCAACTCAAAAATGTTGTGCAGGAAACAGAAGGCTCCTCAAGAAGTCAAAAGAGAAGGAAGAGCAGAAAATTGTTTCATTTTCTGAATTCATCAACTGATACCCAACAGCTACTTATGACACCACAGATAAAGCAATCCATCTCCCAACTGTTTGCACATAGTCTTATGCAAATTCATGGAGGAGGAAAAAAAAGTAAGGTTGACAATTAATCCAAAGAAAATAAATCATATTCTCAGCTGTCAGCTAACTCTTTTATCATCCCAAAATACGTGTCCTGATAAAAATACATCTTCTATTCATGAAATCTACGCATATGTATATATGAAAAGAAATACATGCATATATTGCTGCAACAAAGTGACATTATAGCAGAAAATCTTAGTACCAGGTGATGAATAAGTGTTGATTTAATAAAAAGAGCACAGTAATCCACCTCCAGATAGACAGCTTGTGAACATGCCATAAATAAATATGATGGGTTCGTAAAAACACAAATACCAGGAACTAAACATGAAAGACACTCCAGTCTACTTGAATTACATTAAAAGCTTATGAATGACTGAGGTACAGCTACTGCCCTCACACAGCTACCTAAATCCACACAAATTCCATTTAAAACTCATTAATAATGTCAGAATGTCTTGGGTGATGGAAATGAATCCTTGGTGGTTTGTATCAGCTGAGAGCTGGTCTAGATTTTATTATTGTGTACACTGAAATAATACAAAAATAAATCAAAATCGAGAATTTCACTTGGATTAAAGATGGGCATATATATTTTCAAGTGCCGGGGATTGCTCTCAGCCACAGGATGTTTTCCCCCAGGCTGGTAACGGAACTCCCTGTGCTTGAAACTGGCTCCCACTTCTCATTAATCTTCCCCTTAGCACCACCCTTGCACTCGCACCAGTTCCCATCAATTTTAGCTCATTACTTCATCACACCAGAACAGCCATTTCTTAAAATGTCACAGTTTTGGGACTGCTTTCCAAAGAGGAGAGCTAATTGCAACCAAACAACTGGAAAAAAATGTGTCCAAGATACAGAAATCAGCCCTTAAATGAATGCAACCGCTGTAATAACAAAGTAGATCACTTTTCCTCTGAATATTAGAAATAAAATAATAAAAAAATAGGTGAAAAATCACAAAGACCAACTCCTCATCAGGTGAGGGCTGAAAACGGGGCACCTTGAAAAGCACTCAAGGTCCTCAACTTCTATGAACTTAATGAAATTTCAGCACCCCAGGCACTTTTCTGCCCCATCTGCTTCATCCACAACTTTCCTAATTTTATCTCTACACATAAAGAAATGTGAGAAGTCCCATATTAAAGTGTCTGAAATTCGGCAGTTGATCTGCACATTAAGTTTTCAGAGTGTTGAGAGGAAAGCTGTATTTGTACTAAGCAATTGGTAAAAAAAAAAATAAATTAAGAATCTCCAACAGCACTGAAATTTTGTAATGGTCCATGGTTCCAACCCCACATGTATCTTCATCACAACTTCTGGAAGTGTTAATTTGAGCATTTGCTGTCAAAATAATGATATATTGGTTTAAAAATCCTTCACTCAATTTCTTGAGCAGAAAACTGCTGGAGAAGCCAGAAAACATGAGGACAACACCACAGCGTCCTATGACAAAGCCTGGAGGCCTGGTTTCATCTCCAAATCTGCTTTTTCACCCACCCTCTCTCTGAGGCAGACTCCCAATCTCACCGCATACGTCGATAAAATATTGAGTCATGTAAACACATTTTATGCAGTGATCTCATGAAGGCCGGGGTGGAAGCAAAAGGGCTCAGCTCTCCCCAGCTGGGAGTGAAATGCCTCCCCTTCCATTTAAAACCTGAAACACATCATCAAATACTAATTTCAATCAAGGAATATCTTTCAAATTAAAGCCACACCAAACCGAGGCGGAGCCTGTCCGCAGATCCCAAATGTCAAACCTCAGCTTGTCCCAATTTCCTGTGGAACAGCTCTAGGTAACTGCACGTGCTGCTCTTCCATGCACCGCTCTCTGCACTTCAACTTGACTTTATTTATTAAACACATATTAACAAACAAAATAACCTACAGCAGTACCAAAGGCCTTCACAAGTTTTAGAGAAACTGGATAAAACCGACTTTTCTAAGTCGTTCACTTTGTTAAACACAATTTACAGCACTCGTGCTCGTTGGTTTTAATATCTTTTATCACCAGTTAAGAGGCAGCAGAGAACATGAAATTTATGGCATGTTACCATTCAGACAAGGAAAAAAAAAAGTGTAGATATTTAGCTATAGTTGGGAAGTTTGCAACTATGTATGAAACGCAGCCATTGCTGTTAGCTGAACATCATTCCTTTGGATTTCTGTCATTGTTTATCCTCCTCACAAAGAGAATGAGGCAATTAAACCCTAAGGCCATGTAAACAATACTGATGTCAAACATCTGTGCTGTCCCTGTTATTTAAAGCCATGAAGGGTGGTAGCAACAGAGTTCCTTTCATGTGCCTAGTCACACTTTCTTCCTCATTTAAAAAAACAAAACACCACCAAAACCAGCCAATAGTTACCTGAAAATGGGATTTTGGGGTGTCACTGTTCTGCTTCCATAGCACAGCTAAGGTGCTAGGAACGTTTAATTAATTTCTGTCAGGTTTGAACTGTCAGAGTCTAATGTGCAACTGTCATAAATCTCCAGGGGAAAAAATGATCTTTCCTTTTTTCATGGCAGAGGACAAACATTCATCTTGTCGCCATTTACAGAAATTCATCGAAATATTGAAATACCTGATTTAAAAGCAAATCAAAAAGTGGGTTAGCAATATGAATGAGGGAACTCCTGCCCACTTGTCTTCACTCTAGGGCTCACCCTCGGGCCAGGGGGGACATCTCAGAGCTTTAACATCCATCAGATTGGGGTTTTTGGCTATTTGACTAAACAGAACTTGTTGCTTGCCAGGTTTTGGGGTTTTTTTTTTTCCTATGAATACATGGGGGAGGGAAGGAGGAAGCGAGGAAGGGGGAGAAGGATGTAAACAATAAATGAGAACTTCAAAGTAAGAACTAACAATGCAGAACAATGACTTGTATATCTTACAGTACACGACAAAAGTTATTTGTCTTGGTGTTCTGCAGCTGCTAAAAGGAATCAGTGCACAGCACACAAAGCTTTGATATTTCCACAGAAGAAAAAGGTTTCTCAAAAAATATCAACAAACAACTCGAACTTTCTACTGAATTGTGCTTACTCAATTTTCACATGCAGGGTTAAAATAATAAATATTGATAATTTATACAGTGTTTTAAACCATACAGGAAGGCCAAGATAGAAGAGACTGGACTTGCAAAACAGTTAAGATTTATTATAAATACACGCGACTTCAGACCAAGGTGGTTTGGAACAGTGTATTACAGTTCTTCATTAACAAGATGTCTGATCTCATTGTGTTATTTCTGTATCACACTGGACCCTCAAAATTTTTAAGATTAGCTTTGAGGTATATTAATACCGTCCACATTTTACAAAAAAAGACTCAGATTATTTAAAAGAAAATCACTGGTGTAAAAAATAGGAAAAAAATATATTTCAAAACAATATATTTGAAGAGAATTTTCCACAGTAAATGAAAATTTTAATTATATTGGAACTAATCTTCCATTTTCAAATGGAACAGCTGAAACTTTGCACTCGGTTTGCAGGATATGGAAAAAACACTGTTCACTTTCCATTTCAGAAAAGAAACAAATTTATAACTGCATTTTGAAACAGTACATCATTAACCACTCCAGTTACAGCATTGACGACCATCGATGTTTTTATCCAATGCAATGACTAAGGCGAAATCAATGTCTTGGAAAGTCTCTGTTGCAAAGAGCTCAGGAAACCAGAGGTGGACTGAAATAAAAACAGCATCAAGCAAGTGGAACAGCCAGAAATTAGAATGTAAAAAGCCCCTTTATAAACATGGCATTTTGCCCAGATTCAAAGGTCCCTCCACAAAAGTCCATGTTTATGATCTGAACTGGATTATTTGACCTAACAAACATTTATAATTCCCACCACATATCTACCCTTCTTTGTATCTTTACTCTTTAAAAACAATACAATTGCTACTTCCAGTTGCAACATTTTTACACATTACTCTTTAATGGGAAACTAGATATTCATTTAATTAAGAAATTAATATGACATTCTTATAGCCCCAAAAAATCAAAGGTTTTGTGTTAAATCAAATCTTACCAGTTTCCCCCACCAAGAAAAATCTGACTTTTTAAATGACACTGAAATTAATACACATTTGCTTGATACAGAAAAATAATTGAATGGACAATTGTTCTTATTCAAATGTAAATGTCATTAGGCTCTTTCAAGAGAGAATAATGTATTTTTCATGGATTTCCATGTTGGGGGTGGTGGGAAGAAGGAGAAATTCATCCAGCTCTGTATCCCACCAACTGTAATAGCTGGAAATGGTATTTGTGCTCTCAAGGACGTTTTCTCTGGCCAATAAACATAAAATGGATATTAGCACGACAACACACCGTGTGATTTAACAGCTTTATTTGCAGGGTCCCAATCCCACGTGGAACAAATGTCTGCCACCAGTGGGAGACACTGACATCAGCACGGACCAAAAAAACTTCAGTATATGTTTAGAAAACAAGAAAGCTTAGCCACAGCAATATTAAATGCAATTTCATGAAAGGCAGCTCAAAAATGCAACAAGCTGTATCTGCAGTTGCCAGCACTGAGAACTGAACCCAGCTGAATCTGTGAGCGCACAGGAATCACACAGATTTCAAAGGGATTTAGTGAAATATAAGGGAAGATACCACTTGAGAATTCCACGGAATTCTGCACAGTGCCCAGTTCAGTGAATGAGTCTGAATACGTTGAGTCATTAACACTGATTTTTTTTTTCTCCCCAGTGTTATTCCTCTCTTTTTCATGCTATATGTTAGCAGCTACTGAACTTTTTATACTCATTTCAAGATCTCCTAAACCAGCCACTAAAACTGTACTCCCACCTTCTTTTCACCAGTGCAACATGTAGCAATAACAGTGTACAGCACCTACTTTTTCTAGTCAGTCTTTTGTTCCTCAAAATTCAGAATCTATACATTAAAAAAAATAAAATCAAACTTTCTTCCTATTTTTTTTTTTTTAAGAGAGAGACACTGAGGTAGAGATTAATCATGCAGCAAAAGATTAATTCCCAGCTGCTTGGCAACCATCTGGACATTCTACTGGTTAAAACACTAGTTTGAATTGCTAACCTCCCCCTTTGATCTTTCTCAATGTCTCCAGCCCATATGTGCAATAATTAAAGACATAGTTCGCAAAGTATTGCAAAAAAAAAAAAAATAAATAACTGTCCATGTACATCTAGATCTCCACAACCAGCCTGACTGGTATCAGGACTTATAAATCAGCAGCCAATTTATGAAAACATGTCTCATCTTGACATCCGCTGTGTGTCTCACACCAGTCTAGCAATAAAATAAGGTTTGGGGTTTATTACATTACATTCTGAAGAGTTATCAAAGCAAGGCAGGATGTGACTTCCTCCCAAGGAACACAACGGACAACTTGCACATGTTCTTGGGAGCAGGACATTAATCAGCCAGGAGTTGTGTTAGCAGCAGGCAAGCTTGCTGTGATTTTAAATATGAACGAGCAGATTCCTGCTCAGGACGATTACTCAGTGGTGAGAATCAGTTTACAACTGGATTCTCCATATAAATCACATCCTGCATTCAAAACAGACACAGGGGTTGTGGAGAAAGGAGAAAATTCAAATGAACCAGAAAATAGCTGCTGTCACTGCCTGGAATATTTTCAAGCGGAAATGCAACTGTTTTCAGAAGCAAGTTGTCATAAGAAAAAAAAGTTACAGAAAAGTGAAAATCACTTATGAAAGCCATCATTATGTCTTATCTGCCTTTTCTTGTCCCCTCATATGGGCCACACTTATGTGAACAGTAAGCAGCACATGTTCTTACATTTTAACAAGAATATTCACCACAATTAAAAACCTTAACAATCTTTACCCTTGGAAATCAGCACGACATTTATGAGCAGAAGTATGGCTTGGACAGTCCCCAGTGAATAGGATGACAAAAGAAGGGGAACAGTAAAGGAAGAGAAGTGGAAGAATAGAGGGATAACAAGAAAAAAATTCCAAGCCACAAAGCTCCAGTGTGACTCAGGTTTTTTGAGACCCACTCAAATGCTTACAGAAAGTTCATCAAAACCACTCTCCTCCTGTTACAAAAAGCACAAACAGCCCCAGCGCACCTGAGGAGGTTCCCTGAGCTGTATCCAGCTCTCCTGATTCCCTACACAAATGTTTAAATATCCATCCACCAAGATTTAAACTGTAGAGACACACACAGACATGAGCACACACTTTTAATTCAATATAATACACGAAAGAACAACACTGATATCTTTTGTTACCATCCTTGGGAGATATGAACAACAATATTTCTTTTCAATGACAAAAAATATAAAATCCATGATGTAGCTAAAGGCACAATAATGTTAATTTTACAGTGGTTTAATTACAAGAGTTCTTGTTTTAGGATACTGTCTCCATATTGGGTTTATTTATGGCTCATATTTGGCATGAATTCCATATATTTAAATACTTCACTATGGAACAGGGCAATTAAGAGGAAGAAATCAAACCCAGCAGGACAATGCCCACTGATCACCATCTCCTAATTGCAGGGACTCTTATCTTCAAATGTTCTTTCCCTTCTCTTTTCCATGCTAACCCCAGCCAGTGTTATTCACTCTCCCTCCCGAGTTTTACAACTTTTTTTCCTCCCTGCATTCTTTCCCTACATTCCCTGTATGGTCCCTCTTGGGGGAAATCCATATCACAGCCCTGATGCAATTTGCTCTGTTTCCAGCTATAATCTCCTGCCAGATAAGTGAGAAGCACAGTAAATCTGCTGCTTTCAACACCTTCAACCCAGAGCCCTTTCAGCCAGACCACGACTTAACTGTATCAGCACTGCCGATTTTATCTTCATATAAATATATATCACTAGATCCCAACACTTCTGGTGCAATAAAACCATATAAATGGCTTGATGATCTTTATAAACAAAATTTGTGTCATGCAGTGAAAGGGAGTGCTCATTCCCAAAACAAAAGGAGAAAAACAGAAATAAAGATTACAAAGATGAAGGTCCTAAATAGCTTTTTAAAAAGGCTGCATCCTTCAAGATAAGACTTCTTGAATCATAAACCCATAAAACACTCTTCATTTTCCATCTTACTTCTGCTCCTGGATCCATGAAGATGTATTTCCAAAGGGGAAAAAAAATAAGAAAGGTCTTTTTCCCATTCTGTATGTTCTCTGCTCTCTTACAGCACCTATCTCATGTCTCCTTTTCCTCTGGTGCTCTCCATGTTCCTCATTGCCTACTCCACATCACAAACTGGGGGAAGCTATCCCACAGGATTTTATATATCCCACAGGATATTTTATATCAGGATATAATTCCTGAAAGCCCAGGCTCTGCCTTCCCTGGAATTCCTCCTGCCCCACCATTCATTCTGGGCTGCCTCAGTACACGAGAGGCTGCAAAAGCACCAGCGGCTCCCGGCTCCAAAGGCTTTATCACTGGACTCCCAAAAATCCAGAGGAGTGACAGGAGCACAGAGATAACTCAATAAAAACTTTGCAAACACTCAATGTTCTCAGTTAGCCCAGGCAGATGACGCTTCACAATTTATTGCATAAAGCATTGAGCTTGCCAGTTTGAAAAATAAATGAATTAAGAGCTGGTATAGAACTCAGTACAAATTTACTCCAGGAATAACCTTCAACTGAAAAGTGAAAATTATTTCCAGTATGCCTCTGATTTGTTTAGGTTTCCTGTGTTGAGATAAGCTAAATAAATATCTTTGCTTACAAAACAGTAAAACAGAAGGAAATGGAGAAAAAATGCTAAGAATAAACAAGACTGACAAAGTGAAAAATTAAGAAAGCAAACTTCTTTAAAGAAACACCAAAATGTCTTGAAGCGATATATCAGATAAACTAGTTGTTTGAGAAAGGTTAAAAGAAATCAGTTTATTAACATAGCTGAGTTTATTTTCTCATTCCAGACGAATTCCAAACCTGTATCTTAGCAATGGTACTGAACCCATTTTTCTGAAAAATCGCAAATCAGACTTTTCCTTTCCCCCTCCTCTGCTCCGTGGAGCTCTGGGTGACACAGGCTGGCCAAAGGTGAAGTTCAAAGTGACATTTTCCCTTTTTATCAAGACAGGCCAATCACCCCATTTGTCGTGCTTTGCTGTCCTGCTGACCATGGATTTATCCCTGTTGGGTTGCCTCTCCCTTGTTTAAACCCCTGATTTTTCAGTAATGACCATTTCCCAAATGGTTTAATCCATGTCAGAAGTATTTGGGGAAGGGATGACTAAAAGCCGCTGCCTGATGACATTGGCGTTCTCGCAGGGCTGTGATGTGGTTATCACTGCTCATGGCCATGTGTTCAGCATTACAGACTCTAAACAGGTGCAGGAATGCTTTATGAACAAAGGTCTAAAGGTTAAAAGCAAAAAACCCCACAGTTATCCTATTTTATGTTCTCCCCTTGTACTACAAAGAGGTTGAAAACAGTTAAAGGTTCCCCCAGACCCTTTTGTACAGCACCATTTCTCTGTTAATACATTCACATTCTATAAATGAGAAGGGCTTTATTCCTAATTGAGCTTCACAAACAAAATCAGATGAAAACACATTTAAGTTTCCTCGTTAATAGCACACACATGGTGATTGTGAAACACTGTCTGTAACCTTTCCAGTTCAAACCAGCCCACAGTCGAGCACCATTAGCAAAAAGTCCTGGATTTTTTACTGTGTGGCTTAGAGGATTTTTCCACTGAACCAGCAAAGTATTAACTGGGTATTTTATGTAGCTCCTTGGCATGCATTCCTGTTTGTTTAATTTGAAAATATTGTTCAAATGACAACATTGTGCTTTCAATTTATTTATTTCTTGGGCTATTTTCACATCTTATGAAACCTTGCCTCAGTCTGAGGCACTGGTGGTTTGAACCAGTCAATACAAAAGAACAGTCAATAACAGAGCAGAGGAAGTGAAAGGCACATGGGTTGTGCAGCTGCTTGTTTGAGCATCCAGAGAGGCAGCCAGGTAGCACCAGGAAACATTTCATACACATTGTTTTATTAACAACTGAAGGATCTGCCAACTGATTTTACTCTCCTCTGTATTCTCTGCTAAAGATGTTTTCTGAATTGTCATGAAAGTAACTTTAGGACAGTTCCAATCCATGTGTCCTTATAAGACACCAAGCAAATGGAAGAATATTTTCCTGCTTTGCTGATGGTGCCCTTTCCTCCCCAGCACAGACATATTTGGGGTACTTTGTGGATTGAGGTCCTTCTGGATAGTAGGGAACTATGTACATATGTCTCAATTTTCCAAGAGCATATGGCTGAAATCAGGAATTTTAAAGACAAACAGAACAGAGTGCTGGATTTGGTTTTTGTTGGGGTTTTTTACGATTGGTTGGTTGGGTTTGGGATTCTATTAATTGTTTTCCTAATGCACCTTGAGTTTCCTTTTCTGCCCATTAATTCACTGTCTTTCGAAAAAAGAAACGTGTTAAATAAAATGAGCAGCTTGTCACAAAATATCTCAGGCAGTCAACTTCCTCAAAGCATGAAAAAGGTGAAAATGACCACAAAATCTTACTTTTCCACATATTCAAAGCAAAAAACCATGGTGTGAGAGAATTAGACAGCCAAACTTGGACAGTAATCTCAGGAATTCACAACATTACAAAGAAGTAAAATAAAACCTCATACAAGGATTGGAGCTCAATGAGGCAAATACAGAAATAATGTAGATCCTGTCAGAAATAAGGTCAAAATCTGCTAATTTTGAAAGGTATATAGAAAGTAAACCAAAGTCCTCACTAAATCCAAGGTTTCACTGCCTCTATTGAAATATAATTTGGAAAATTCCTAGAATTCAAACTTCTCTCCACTAAAAATTCTTTGAAAGGACTAGTAAATGCGTTCAGAAAGTCTTTTTCTCTCCCTAAATAACTGGGAAATCCATGAAGTATTTAATGACAAGCCCTGTCACTTCAGCAAATTTCTCTGCCATGAGATTTTCTGCTACGATAACTTCCTTGTTAATGCCCACTTTCCAAGGAAAATGCCTTAAAAGAATCGTACCTCTTTCTCCGGCGTTCGAAACGGCGCGTGGTGGTGCCGAGAGGGGCTGCTCTGCCCAAGGCCAATTTTCGGTGTCATCTATCGAAGAAAAAGTTCAAAACGACCAATAAGGTGAAAACCAGTAACTCCAAGCACAATCGATCCCGACCAGCAATTAAAAATAACACAAAAGGTTTGCCTGCCCTTCTGAAATACCAAGGGAATGTAAATACCTACCACAGTCATGGGCACCCGCTTTTCTCGCAGATATCTGGGGTTTTCTAACTGAAAAACAAGGCAGAGAAAAATCAGGTCAGCAATGCCTGATTTAGTCCAGGATGTCATAACTTAGCACAGGAACTGCATCACTCAAAGAACCACAGGTGAGATTTCCACAAGCCTTAAAGGTTATAGAAACAGGAAATCTTCCCAAGAGATCATTTGGCTGGAAATCTGCTCAGCAACGTTGATAATGTAAATGGACCAAAAATTGCATTTTTTTCCCACCTCTCAATTCTTGTGGTTGTAAAAATTTCATCAATGCATATTATAAAAAATACTTGGCAGCTACATACATAGGTTTATGCAAAAGATTTCCAACTTTATTGGTTAAATTCTCATTGAAATCAGTATAAAGCTACAATATGCTTACAGATTTTACTGATTAAAATCGAGTGCTTTTGAAAAATTACAGTTGGGTGCCTTGAAACTATAGCCACACGTGCAAGTTATAGAGACAAAACATAAGGAAATAATTCATTAACATGGCTGTATAATTAAAACAGCTCTCTTAATCACTATTTTTAGGAACTGGATACAAAGCATTGTTCCCAACCCACTTCCTCTATCAGACAGCTCTATCTTTCTCATTTTCTCAGATGATGAGGCTCAAACATCACATCACAGAGAAAGGAGAATGCCCAAAAAAAGCTTTCAAGGGTATAATCTTGTAAAATGTGACAGTGAGATTTGGAATATGAATGAGATTGCAATACACACTAAAAAAAAAGAAAATGTAGGATTAGGTTGATCTACGAGGCATGGCAAATATATCAAATGCTTGCACTTTCTGCAGCAGTATGAAATAAATTTGTGTGTTGAATTTATCAGTGGAAAAGAGGCTTAATCCCTCTGAAATTCCAATTTGATACAGTGTTATTCATTTCCTGTCCCAAAAGGTGATGAAGGATTTCTGTCTGGCCTTGAGTTGTCATATTTCACCCAGCATTTGTTGCAGATGCTCACATTTAATACATACATTCAATTTCAATAAATGGTGCTATCCAAATTTTTAATACATTAGCTGAAAGCATCAGCAAACCAATAATTCAACAATAACCTATTGTCAGGGAGTTTACTAAAACAGTCACACTAAACTTCCTTTCACACAAAGTATCCTGTGTTGGCATCCATGGGCAGCCACCACTGAATGAAGGAATCCTGGCTGCACCCACTGCCACAAAAGGAGGAATTTCGGACATGGAAGAGATTGTGAGGAGAGGAATACAGGAGTGGGATCAGCCTGGAGCACCAAGCACAGGGCATCCAGTGGAGGGGAAGGAAAAGCAAATCAAGAGAGAGGGAAATAAAAGGTATAGGAATTCCAAACTGGAAAAATTGTGGAGGATTTTGTTTGTCCTACACATTTGTACCTGCAGTAGGATTTTCCACCGACATTTTACTGGTATTATATTCCTTCTCCCACCTCAAATTGGCCACTTCCCCATCCAGCCCACACTCCTGGTCATCCCCAGGGCTGAAGGTGTTTGCCAGAAGCTCAAGGCTCTCCCCAGTTTGGCATCAGTGGGAGCAGTTCACCAATACCTGGGAGAATCTGGAGAAGGCTGCAGAGCCACATTTCAAAGGCTTAATGATTTCCCAAAGCCCTTGCCTCTCATAGAGAATCACCCTTTGCTTTGGCTTTTTTTAAAGCTAAAAATTGTTGTAAATATTTACAATAAATTAAAATCCTTTATCTGCCCACGACATTCAGCTGTTTGCAGCCTTCACTTCAGAACCAAGCTGAAAAGCTTAGGTACATCCTACTTGTTTATGGGAAAGAAGGAAAATGTGTCTCTAATACTTTGTCAGGCCCAAGTCTTGCATTTTTTGATTTTGTAACAGCAGCCATATGTGCTTTGAAGTTAAATGTTCCCACTTTGTTACTTGTTGTGGATTATATCCACTTAAACTGATCTGTAAACATTTAATGCCTCAACATTCATTCTTTTCATGCTGGTCTTCTGCAAAACTTCTTGCTCTCCAAATTAGACCACATTAAAGGGGGAATATCACAATAAAGAATGCCCCAAAAAAGAAAAAAAAAAAGTCTCTATTTATGAGAAACATGCAAATTTAAAAATAATAAGCAAAAGGTCAAACACAAGCCAAAATACATATGTATGAAACTGAAGGACTGCCATGAGAAGAGCAGTAAATCACATGCTTTTTTAAGAGTATGAACCAAATAAATGTCATCATGAAAGACATCTTTATTTGAACTAGAACTGAACTCTAATTTGTAAATACCACTTCTTAACAGAAATGGTATTTTGAATCTCTTAGTGGAAGAGATTTTGGATTCTCCAGTTCTATTAGGCAGTCTGACAAGAAATCATGTTCCCATTTGCGAGGAGTGCAGCGGTCACCTTCTCCTTCTCCTAAACCAGAGCTGTGAAGGTGTTGGGTGATCAGATCCCCATGAAGAAATCCTCATCATCTAATAGAGATCATCTACTTCATTAAAATTTATATAATTTCTTAAACTGAAAAAATAGAAATGTACATAAAATTCCGAAATCGCATTTCAGGCAAATAAGCCGTAATTTGTAACTTCAGCATTTTCAATTTCTATTTATTTTAACAACAGCTAAAGTAGGAAAAAACTAAATATTTATGAGTTTTACAATTTTATCTATCTATCTATCTATCTATCTATTTTATTTAGCTATCAATGCAAGTAATGAGTGAAGCACTGACAGAAGTTGAAATGCTTTCCCCCAAAAGCAAGGACAGCGCAGGAAAAGCACAATTTTGAGCTTTAAGTACTTCTACAAGTCTCATCCTCATCAATTACATTCCGTCCCTCAGGCTGAAAATATTGTCCAGGCTTTCTATCTGTGCACTACATGCCACCAAAGCTTTGCTCTTTTGCTCAGTGAATACCACAACAATGACAACACTGAAGTCGTGGTTCCAAACTACCCCTTCCCATTCCACACTTTGGAAGATGTTTATCCAGGGATGCTTATCTCCAATAGTGCCCAGCTGCAGCCTGTGTCAGTCCACTCACAGAATATTGTAAATATTAAAATTCAGGGAACAAAATCCCCACACATGCATCTGCAGGTTCATTGCACGCTCCCCCCTAAGCTTCATCAAAGACAAAACGGGATTGTTTTCAAAACAAGGATGGCAAAAACACACATGAAAGAGTTAAGAACACTGAAGACTTTGAAATGGTAAACAACTAAACTGAACCTTGCCCTAAATTCTTACTTTAATCTAGCAAACCCAGCCAGCCAGCATGTTCCCTACCGAAATAACTGCTGAGTAGCTTCAGGAAATTTGAGTAAGGACATTCTTATCTAACATCATAATTCGTAGGGAAGTTCACTTTAATGCTGCTGCTGCAGTCTTAGTGGAAGGACATTAAAGCACACAAAGACTGTTTGTCAGCATGGAAGTTGAATTTATTTTTTGAAGTCGCAACACCACTTGGAGTTCACTGTGGGAAAGTTTTTCCAGCCCTGCTGCCCTCCAAGGCCACAACATATACAGTAGGTATGTTTATAGTAAGCAGCCAGTCTGAGAAACCAAACAAAAGATAATCAAATGGCTTGTGCAGAAACGGTTGAGCTCAACTAGACTGGAAAGACACAGGCAGATGTGAGCCAAGCACACAGAGCAGGCACAGCACCCACTGCTGCTGCAGCCTCCCAGGGATTCCCAACACTCCATCCATTTAACTCCGTGTCACAACTCTTTTCCCCAAGGAAGGAGAACAGAACGCAGCCACCGGCCACGGAATTTCTTTGCTCTCAGTCCTCTCAAACCTTTATTAGGCAATAACATTTCCCAGGACAAATTCTTCTGGGTAAGACCGAGCGCCCAGTCAGTCCCACATCACGTCTGGTAAAAGCTAAAGAGTTAATTCTTGTCCTGGCTGAATTCCAGGGATGAAAAATCGTGTTCTCCCTGATTAAAAAGCCCTTTGCTGTTTCCCCAGGGTACAATCTCTTTGGGTGCTTTCTGCCTAAAACGATGTGCTGAATTTGCTGGGATGTTTGAAAGAGATGCTTTGTCACACCTAAAGTTGGCTACAATTCAGTGACAAATGAAACTGCATCACAGGCATCACGAAAGAGAGAGTGAGAGACAGGCAGGTGAGGTAAGAATTTGCAGGGGTTTAATTCACTGCTCTTCCTTTGCATAACTTTAATTTTCTTATCCAAAAATAATGTTCGTCTACTATCTAAAAAGCTCAGCTAAAGAGGAAAAAAAAGAAAAGAAAAAAAAGTCCATTTATTCCATTATCCGAGGTTCTTTTCCTAACGCTACACATCTTTCACAATATTGAATTATTTTTGAGACATAAACAAGAGAAGACCATCTCCCCCTCAGTTAGGAAGTGCACTAGAGCTGCAACAAGGTGCAGAAATTTATTGACAGCTCTTGATGAAATAAAACCACAGAATCACAGAAAAGTATGGGCTGGAAGGGACCTTAAAATTCTTCTCATTCCCCTAGCCCAGGTTACTTTTATTATATTCTAAGATGGCTGAAGAATGACACAGAAAGTTCAAAGTAACAACATGACCAAAGATTACTGGTATTTATTTGTCTCAGCTCCTGGCTCTGGAACTTTTCCCTTCAAACAGCCACACAAAAGGATTTCTGCTTTTCTACATTGCAAATGAAGCTTCGAGGCATGAACACCTGATAAAGGACAGACCCCACATCAGTTTAGATAAAAGTCTATACAGGCTAAGAAAAACACATTTTATGATGTATGTAAAATGAGTGTAAATTAGTATTTCATGTACAAAAGGCAAATTCATCACAATCAAAACTCAACTTTTTTTTCGAATATTTACTGATTAGAATCTAAAGAACTTGAATAATAAAATGTTTGATAGGGATAATCAGACCTGCTGCAAGGAAAAGGGGAAAATCCTTTTATTATTCAAAAAAAGTAACAACATCAGCAAAGTAACACAACAGATTTACTTCTCCTATAGAAAATGTTGTTATTAAGAACAAATATCTGAGGCTTCCAGATTAGACTGTTAAGCTTTGACCTCTCAGCTTAGCAGAGAAATCATAAAAGCATTTCCCAAAACTTTTCACAATATTTTTAATAATAACAATATTTAAAAAAAAGAATCTCAATCACTGATGTAGGTATATCATAAAAACTGAAAACACGTCCAGAATGTGACTTTAAAAATACACGAGCCTTGAAGAAGAGGCAATTTAGAATATATTAAAGAAGCAGAAAGCTGCAAGATAACAGTAAAAATAAATTAACAATTTATAAGTGGCCATTTCAATCCAGAGAAGCCCAAGCTGGAGCAGTGAAGGCTCAGCAGCACCTCTCAGCTGGAAGACACCAGGGCTGTCGCACCCATGTGTGCACCTAGCCGGGTATTTGCAGGTTCTCGGATAAAAGCATGGTGTCCATATAAACCTGCTTGAAAAACTCACAACTTCCTAAAATTACGCAGATTCTTACCAAGAAAAATCCTTGTATAAAGACTCGTATAACCAAAAAAAAGCCAAGGAAAGTTTGAAAACCTTTCAAGACAACCATTCTTCAGCCCAGGCAGCTCAAAGCGAAAGCCATTCTGTATCTCCTTTCCTACCTTCCTCCACTACTGAAGTATTTTTTGGGTCTTCTGTGTCTGAGGTGGGATCATTGTAAATAAAGTTTCCCAGGCAGTGTGCAGCTGGGAGTAGCAATTAAAGGACAGCAAGATGCTCCCGTGGCCATTTAAATGCTTGCAAGAACAGCAGCCACATCCGACACTCAAACCTTACAGACTCCAAGGGGCTGCCATCGTTTAGTGGGATTTTTTTTTATTTTTTCGCAATGACATATTCTTGAAGTGTGACACTCCACTTAAAACTTCCTGACCCTTTCAGAACCCACTGGAGGCCGTGCTCCACAGCAGGGAAACGCTGTTCAGCACAAGCCCTCACAGACCTCTCTTTTACAGCCTCCAATCCTCTTTGTCAGGTAACTCCCAACAAGTCTTATCAGGCAATCAAAGTCTCTCATGAGCGACTTCTTTAATTACCATCCCTGGAGAGGAGACTTGAAAAACTGATTTATGTGCCACGGTAGCCAATTTGTTATCCAAGGGAGCTCCCGTATCAGCAGAGGATCATCACAGTTTAACAGCCAGCCATTATCAACAGAACATGATTGCTAACTGGAATTTCAATTAGGAAAAGAAATAAAATACAAATAAAATAACAGAGATAAGAGATAAGCAGGCAGGCAGATTGACACTGATATAAAAACGCAGGATATAAAGAGATCCTTTGTCAGCATCAGTTGGTGTAATTTGTGAAATGGCCATGAGCAAGTTTTCCCCCTTAAAGCAGCTTTAAAAGCTCAAGGTATTGCAGCTTTTTGCTCATACCATCCAATGGATAAATACAGCCCAAATATCCAAAATCTGCAAGTGACTGTTTGCACCTTGGTTTTGGGCACCTCTACAATGTTGACACTTTCACCCATCTGCACCTTCAGCTTGGAAAAAGCAAGAGAAACACCAAAAAGGACAGAAAACCATTAATATTCTGTTATCATTTCTGATTGCACTGAAGAGAACTTGGCCATCCGTGAAAAACCTGGAGTGTAATAGGCAAGAGTTTTAAATGCTGTCATATCCCTCTGGACTGACAATAGTGTAGGAAGAATAAGGATCATTTGGCAGCTGATTAAAATGACAACGTGCAAATATGTGATTATTTTTCAAAAAAACAAGGCTGAACTATTTCGTTAAACTCCCCCTCATCAGTCCTAACTTTGCTGCAACTCTATGAGCTTTCAACCTGTGAGAATAAGCACAAAATGAGGAAGAAAAGAAAGACGAAACCCCTCCATTAAAATCAAAGTGATCTTAATAAAACTAAATTGCTGTAAGAATATTAATCCTAATGAAATAGGATAAAGATTTGGTGGTACAAGTGAAAGAGCTACAAAAAAGACAAAACAACACAATAGAAAAAAATACATTAAAATACAGCTACAGAGAAGAGGTACTTCATTGTCACCTTAGAACTATCATGGACTAATACCACAGAAAACAGCCAAGGGAATGAAGTCTTGTAAGAGTAACAAATTTGAATTATTAAAAGGGAAAGAAAGAGGTGAACACACAGAAAAGCCTCCTGAGCACTTTCAAAAGGAGGCACACTGACCAAAATAAAATGAGCTGTATTAATGGCTTGCAAATTCTGTACTGGGTTAAAAAAAACCAAAAAAACACAGAAAGCCAAACTCTTCTTTCATTTATACAAGTATAAATAAAAAAAATAATGTTACAGGATCATCAAGAACTAGCCTGAATTTCTACCAGAGTAAGACTCTTGGTTTTGACCAGCAGCCATTATTTTGCCTGATTTATGAGTAACCATATTAAATGTGTGAAGATTATTATTATTTAAAACTTCAATGTTTTCTTCTCATACGTTCATAAATAACCTTTCCAGGTTTTAGCAACTCCTTTCTAAAAGAGTGATTCCCACATGAAGTTTTGCTGGCGAAGCTCTGAAAGCAAACTACATTGCTGACAAGTTCCCACTGCAAGTTAATAAATAAGTAAAGTACTCAGTTCATTTTACCCCAAGATTCCAACTATTGAGTCGTGCTTCGAGGTCATCATCATCCAATGAAAGGTTTCTTTTGCCTTGATCATCCTGGAACATAAAAAAAGTCAAGGAAAATATCAGAATAGCTGGCAGATACATAATTGAAAATTAAACTTCTCATTGACATGGCCATAGCTACACTGCACTTCCTAATAGTGTCACAACACTTCTGACAGCTTTCACCTAAACAGCTCCATTTCCAGAGGATACTGGGCTGAGAAAACAGGTCAGAGGATAAATTAGCCTGGCTCTGGATCCCTTTTAATGTTTTTCTTTACTTTCTCTATTTCCAAAGCAGAGGTCTCCTTTACAGGGGGTGAATTAACTAAAAAACCCAGAATACTCCATTTTCAGGCATCCATTCATCTTCATAGTGCCTTTTCTGGGGCTAATCCAGAATTCAGAAATCACCTGATCAGCCTCCAAATAAAAAAAAAACAGATTTAAAAATGAAAGGAAAGCACAGCAAGGCAGGGATGGCGACCAAAGCAGAGGACAGAGCTGCTGCCCAGCGCAGGGGTCTCCCCTGACTGCCAGCACCCAGCCAGGGCTGTGGTTATTGCTGCTGGAGGAAGGAACAAGGAATTGCCTCTCAGAAGGAAAGTTTTTCCTGTGGGATAACAGGAACTACCAACATTTAATGTATCTAATAGGGAACCTGGTACAGAACATTTTCCTGGGCCGAGGTATTTAGAAAAACAACATTGAAGCCTGAATGACTTTCTCTCCTGACGTGAGGTTTGTGTGTGGGCCTGCCAGCACCTCTCCTTTAAATCTCATTTGTCACAAGCACCCAGTGACCAGAGCTTGGGCTGCTGGTAATCAACACTTGGTTGAGGCAGCTCAAATTGTTTCTTAGAAGTCTCCCTGCTCCTCTACCTGGGCCTGAATGATGCCAGAACATCTGTGAAATCCCAGAACATCCCTGACAATGGAACAAGGTATTGTTTGTTCCAGCCTGCCAAACATTATCAAACTGGCAAAGCAAGAGAGGATTGTTTCACTTGAAGGCCTTTTAAAGCTGTAATCACAGGAGAATCCAGTCCGTGACGCTGAAGAACAGTGAAGTGAAGTGATTTGTCTAACACTGACCTGGAAGCTGCAGCAGAGCCAGCAAAAACAGCAAAAAAAAATTAAAAATAAACAAACCAAAGCAGCAAAACTCCCCTACAAAACTTTAAAGCTCCAAATCCAGGTTTCAGCTGAAGAATATAATATTCTTTTACAATAACTCTTCCATAAGGAGTACTTCCTGAAGTAAAATAAACAGGAAACCAATAAGGAGAAATGTAGTAAAGCCAGCATGTGGTTTTATTTTTAATTATGGCATTTCTGTATTTGAATTCCATTTGTATACATACAATCAACACACACATAAATCCATTCACAGCCATCAGAGCCCAGAGCACAGACACCAATTTCTGCCCACTGAGCACCTGTAAGCTGCCCTGATAAACCATCCCCTTACTAATCCTCTACTCCAGATGCACAGCAGAACACAAATTTCCTCAGCAAAGAGCTTGCAGTTTATCCTATTTGCACTTCATGTCCTCATAAATCCTCAACTGCGCCCAACTGCAATCTTTCTAAGCTATTCCTCTGATAGAATCAAAAACGAAGCGTGGGCAGAGCTGGAGGAACAAACAGGAAATTCAGTGTTCACGGAGGGCTGAGGGCTGCTCTAGGTGTGGTGAAGGACACTGCAAGGCCACAGAGCACATTTTGGAAGGTAAACAGCACATTTCTTGGTATCACACATTTGTCAGGAGTAATTGTCAGTGCAATTACATAAAAAAACACCATTGAATATTTTGGACTAAAAGGGTTTCATACAAAGCCTGTTCAATGCCCTTTCATCAGTCAAAATGCTCAAAGTGTGGAAAGTCTGATGAAACAAACTGTCCGAAATTCACTCTTGCAGAGGTCAAGCATCACTGAACAGAGCCAGAGGCATCTATGCAGCTTTCTTTAATCTGCTATTGCAAAATACAAGATGATGTCAATGCAGGCACGTTGCCAAGCCTGGGGAAAACAATGCAGCAGACACTGAAAACACAGCACTAAACAGAGGTCAAGCATTAGGATGAACCGAGAGCATCCTACAAGAAATTCTTTTTCCCCTGCACTGCAGAGGACAGATTTCCATGAGCTTTGGTCCTCCCTTACCACTCCCTCCCAAATGTCTGCACCTTTACGCAGGGAACATGACCCACACAGCTGGAAATAACAGCTTTACAGGGATGTATAAAAGCAACTCAGGGAAAGCAAAGCTCTAGGACAAAAAGGAGAAGCATCTTACAGACAGTGACGTGCCCAGGTCATCTTCATCTGTCCGGTGAGGAGAATTCAGACAACAGGATGGCTTCTCACTGAGTCTTTCCCTGTTATTAATGACAAGAGGAAGCAGAAAGAGAAGAATTCATTTTCAGCAACTTTGTGGCACACAAAGGATGTTAATCACAGAAGAGAATCAGCTAAAATATACACGAGAAAATAACTGTCAAGATGAAAAGATCAAAAAATAAAAGGGGAAGAAAAAGAGAAGAATTTCATGCTAAAGCCAAACAAAAGCCTTAAGTGTTCAATTAAAAAAAAACCACCATAAAACCCTCCACAAAAAAACCCCACTAGAAATATTGTACATGACAGTACATTAAAAAGTGTTCTTTGCTTCTCTTTCACTACATGACTCAACATCTCACAAAGGATTTTAGGATAAATCCAAGCTAAGGAGAGGGCTGATCTAAGAGAATGTTTTTGAAACAAAATTGCTGAGGGTATGAAACAACATAAGATGGAGTCCAGTGACTCAGAGAAGAAAGAGGAATTAAGGTGATGGTTGGTTGCACCATAGGGGAGACTTTTAAGGCCAGAAGAATAGGTTAGAACAAGGTGAATGATCCTATAACACACAAAGGGCAAGAACGACACACACAGCTCCATACAAAGGCAGGGGCTTGAAAGGCCAAGGTGGAGAGGAACAAGTCATAAAGACCGTCTTGGTTTCATTTAATTTCTGTTTTATGGGCTAAAGTGGAATTTATGGGGGATGGTAAAGAAATGCCCACAAGACAGGACACAAGCACAGCATGACCAAGTGCTCTGTCCAGCAGAGGGATTTTCTGGAAGAGCTTTTGTTGTAAATAAAACACTTGAACAAAGGGAAATGCAGATCAGCAGATAGGTGAAGAGAATTGTCACTCATGCACCTGGTCACAGACATATCTCAGCCACAGAACAGGGGGAAAAAGAACAAAATCAAGTAAAACTTATAAGCATTTATTAGATGGGTCGATACAGCAAAAGAGCCAACACAGTAGTGAAACACCCTTCAGCACGTACTCCACTGACAGATGCACAGGTATTAAGGTAATTAAGCACTCCTGTTAGTCCCCTCACCTTCCTCTGACTGGCCGTATGACAGTAAAGTCAAATCAGACCATTCAACACCTCCCTTCCTCTCCATCTGGCAGCAAATGAGATGGTCACTATGCCAAAAAGACTCTGAGATGAATGAAGTGTTTATGAAACGAACAACAACTGTTGGATGTACAATATAAACCAGTCACTTCTAGGAAGACAAACACAAAGTTTTCACGAAGCTTTCATCAGAACAGCAGGGAACGGAGAAATACAACAACTGGGAGCCTACCTTCCCTTCCAGCACCAATAAATCCCATATAAACAACACGTATGGATGCACAATAACAATTACAAAGCAGTAAATATTTCAGATAAGCAAAGTCTTTGGGGTAAAAAAGATCAAAAGGAATATGATAACACAATGACTGCCTCTTGCATTTCTTACCAAGATTTCATTTGACACAAAATTACCTTTAATTAAAGGGAGATAAATCTTTGCCTGTGAGTAAACTTGCTCTTTTATCAGATCTCCTTTCTGAGCAATACTCAGGTTACCTAACAATGCAATAAAGTTCCAATTGTTAAAAATGAGGGAAAACAGAATTCATGCCCTCGTCATTCAGAGATTCAGGAATATCAACAAATACACAAACCAATCCAAGCTACCTGAAATATTTTCAAATTGACCAAAATGAGAACAAAAGTCTAGACATATTCATAGTTCTGGATTTGCTCTTTTGAAGAGGAACTGAAAAGGAACTTCCTTAACTCGATTCTACAAACAGAATTTGGAAAGATTATTAAGGATTAACACCATTTTGCTCACATCAAGTATGTAGCACCTGTCCACTCCCTTTCCCAGCCTCCTGCTAATATGAGTCAGGCTCCAAAAAAACCAAGATTAATTCTTTTTCCTGCCACTGCAGGTGAGTGAAGGATGATCAGAGTTTTGACATCAACCCAGGACCTCCTGCTTCAGCCCAAGCAGGGAGGTGGCGCGGGAGGAGGCAGCAAATTGCTGCTAATAAAGGAAATATTACTTCTAGGAGGAAAGCAAGGTAAACTCACGGATCCCTCCTGGTTCAGCACTACCCACCAACCTTTAACAATGTTTTCAGGCACAGCATAGTGCCTGAAATTTTACTCTATAAACATAGAGTAGAATTTTCCTGGGGTCAGAAAGCCCAGGTTTCTGTTCAAACCAATCTAAACATTTATCAAATCAACCCTCTCACATTTCAAAATAAAGTTACATCTTTCCAGCCCCAGCTGGTTGGATTTATTCATCCACACCCCAGTTTGCAAGTAAGGTTTGTCTATCTGAAGTTTTTATTTAGGCAGAAAAACAACTTCATACAGAAAAGTCAAAATTGTCCAGCACAGAATTATCTGTATTGCAAGATAAAAATCACTATGAAAAGAATTTCTCTGTTTGTTTGGGCCTTTGAAAGGAGAGAATCTTGAGATAAAGAATATCAAGTAGTTACTCAAACATGTCTCACTGACATTATCTATTTTGCCCCGAGAAAATGTTGTAGGAACCGAGTCATGGCTGGAATGCAAAATTTTCATCCAACTACACAAATTCCATGCCCATGGATGCAGTTTTCCCAGTGCACATTCAGAGAGAGACAAATAGAGTGGAACTCGGTCACCATCTGCTGGCTCTCTCTATAAATTGCACGCCCAGAAATATTTAATTTATTACATTTTTACCTGCACTGATTGCTCACCCAAAATTGTAAATACAAACAAAATCTATATGTTGGACATAGGTAATATCTTAACATGGTCACATATAAGTAAATATTAAATATGTAAATATATTGTATTTTTCAAAACACAACAGCTGAAATATTTACCTTCAGTATTTTTCTGCAAGACTTGCAGGAAAATTAAGTTTCTTATTGCTGTGAGGATCAATTTATGTAATTTACAGAACCATCAAAATTTTCCAGCACAAATTCAGATTTCCCTAGACACAGCCCCACTCTTGGCCCAAGCATCCACTGGCAGAGCTGTGCCTGTACATTTGATTTTTAATTCCCAGAGTCCTTTAAATAGTAACATTATTCATATATTTACTTGCTTCTCCTGGCATGGAATAATTTGCAATCCAGGGAATAATTTGCGATGCAAGTGTCCAGAGAACTCACCAGGGTCTTGGGAACCACACTGATCACCAACGTAGGCATTGCCTCATTCCCACAGGATGAAAGGGGAAAAGAGAATTAAAGTTTCACTACACCAAAAACGGCTTTGGGAACTTTGCCAGGCCAAGCTGAATCTTAGGTTCAGACACTGAATGGGAAAAGACATCAAATTCCCAACATTCTCCTACAAACCAGGTAGCAAAAGAGAGAAAACCTATGGCAAAGAAGAGGGGGAATAGGTGGAACTGCACCTCAGCTTTCCTCAAGTGGGGACCAGCCCCAGTGGGACGAAGAGGAGGAATATGCAAATCCCACCCCAGCTGGCAGCACAAGTCAGGAATTCAGAGAAATCAGGTGTATTTTCGTATCACAAATACGGCCTTGTAGAGACATCAGTGTGCTGAATTGGGCCTAACAGGGGAGGGCTGTCCTGGTGGTGTTTTTTTGCTGCTCACACCCAGAGTGATGCTTTGGTTTGGTGACGCTGCTCCCAGGGACTGCCACAACCTGGTCAGACCCAGGCCAGGTATCCTGATATGGCACAACAATAACAAAAATTTATCCAAGGTCTCAAAATACATTTCTAAACCATGACGCATTCTCTGTTTTCATAATGTCAAATCTCTTTTTTTTTTTTTTTTTTTTTTAAGGGTATCTGGACAGCTCCTCCCCACAGTTCCCTGCATCACCAAACCCAAGGCAGTAATATCATAACCCAACTGGAAATTCTCCATTCTCTGTCTCTGGTTCTTAAACCACAAGTCTGTTATTAAAACCACAGGTTCTTATCACAGCACAAGTGCAAGCACCCAGAAGAGCCCCTAATCCTCCACAAAAGGAGGCACAGAGACCTCAGACATAAGAGTAACTTTTTAAATGACTGTTAGAATTACACACAGTTAATGGATACAGAAGAGGAAGAGTTTCATGATACTCAGTATTAATGTGATTTAACTTGCAAGTGTCCATCTGCCACTTATCCAAATCACTGCTGAAAAACTAAAAACACAATTGAAAAATGATGATAAACAGCTCAAACATCAGTGTGCCTACAAGAGAACAGCTAACAGTGGCCACTGATGAAAGATGTAAGCAAAGACATTAAAAAAGCATTGGACTTCTGAAACGAAACTTGAAAATTTCTAACACAATGAAACAAAACCACAAGCAGAGTGAACAATCACTTCCTCTTGTACAGCACCTACTGAGCCTTGACTGATGTTCACTCCAGGTCTAAGAGTGATTCCTTCACCAAAGATTTCAGAGAGGTTAAACATTTACTTGACTTTAAAATGGGCAAACAAGAGGAAATTCCATCCATGACTGAAATGCAGCCACATAAAGAAGAAAGGGAACACAGATCTTGATAATCAGCACAAAGTTGCACTGTGTAAGGAAATCCAGAAAGTAAATACTTAAGAACAGGAGATTAAACTAGAATTTACCTAAGATTCCCACAAATTAGGACAGAACAGAGCTGAAGTTTTCCAAGTGTCCAAATGACCAGCTTGTCACTCCTTCAATACTGCAGGGACACCTTTCTAAGCCAACAGGAAAACAAGCCTTAATAACATGACACATTTCACCCCTTTCTCCCTGCTGTAAACAGCACTATTTTCAGCTGACAGGGACTAAGGATGCAGTTTAAGCTCACTGGCTGCTACAAATCAAACACCTAAATCTTGCTCAGCAAAACTTGCTTATCTGCAAGGAGCCACTATCCCGTTTCCTCTAAAAAACCTGTGAGCACCAATCATAGAACAACCTCTAACTCTACCATCTGTATGCTTGTTCATATTTCTAATCTACAGGGAAAAAAAGCCATTTAAAATTATTTGATAAAACAGCTGCTTTCAGCATCATGGCCTTAGACTACAGATGTAGGCCTTGATTTCCCATGTTAAGTGTCTGGAAGTGAAAGGAGGAGGAGAAAAAGAGGAAGGGAAAGAGGATGGAGGGATGGGACATGGAAGAAGATCCAAAGAAGTCAGAGAAGAAGACATAATGGAGAGAAGTAAGAACACAGCAGTCTAGGGACTCTCCTTACACTGAAGCTGTTTCTGTGTGTAAAGCACAAACACTGATGGTGAGTCCATGAGGGAATGCAATAAACGCATATAAACTGAGCCATCCAGAGCTTACATCTATTAAACACAAATCAAACAGTGCTGAAGCGAGGACAGAAACCTTACCCACGTGCAGGAGGAGCCGCTGAGGATGAGTCCTCCACAGAGGATGCGTTACTGTCATGGTTCCCCAGCTCTCCCACCACCCACTCAGGTAAGCAATCGGGGCTGCTCTTCTGAGCTCTTGGTGAACTTGGATCATCAAAATAAACCGACTAGAATGAGAACAGATGCAAAATCAACACCAAATGTATTTACACAGACACATTCCTTATACCCTTGATGTCACTTCTTGCAGGACCATCTGCAGTACAAACATTCCTTCTCCAGTGAAGTCAGCGAGGTGTGCAAATGCCACCTTCCCAAGTCACGGGAATTCACGGCAACAGGGTAAATATTTTCCAAGACTTCTTACAGGATGGGTAATTTTAGCAAAAATTGGCATCGTTATGTCACTGAAGCTGATGCCAAGGGTTGACACAGAACATTCAGCTCTTCAGAAAACAAACTGCAACTTTAACGATGTCTGTGTGAATTTTATAGCCTTCTCAGGCTACTAAAGTCATCACCTTTAAGAACAATTTTCCTTTCACAAGAGCTATCTACTGTTAGGGACAAAAGAAAGCCTCAAGGGCCTCTTATTACATTTTTCCAAAGAACTAGAAAAATATTACCTTTCTGTTCCTTCAAACATCTATTTTCATAAGCCTTCTAACCAGAATTTTGAAGATACAAGTCTCAAAAGGTTTTGCCCATTGAAAAGTTTTCCCAGCATCAATTACAAGAAAAGCCTTTGTCTATCACACACAGCTCCACTCAACCCATTCGGAATCATTGGTCACATTGTGCCAAATCTAAGATGGAAAAGCAATTCCAGGATACATTTTAGCAAGTTTTTCTCATCAAGAAATGACGCTCACCATGTAGGCAGGCAAAGTTTTCAGCATTCCTTCCTCTGGTTTTTTGCTGAAGGGACCATCCAGAACCCCTCTCTGCAGCATGTGGAGCAACAGTTTGGCATACAAGTTTCGATTCTCCCTTCCCACTATTCCTGTGCCCGCTCCTGAAGGTTTGCAGAGCTTTTTAATCCACAGTGAGCATCTTCTTCTTTCTGAAAATATAGATAAACGTGGTCACTATACATTTTCAGAGCAAATCAAACACATGCAGAAAACAGAAGCCATCACTAGCCAACAATTTTGTAGGTTTCTCCCTTCTACACCAAAGTTTAAAACAAAACAAACTCCCAAATGACCAAACCAAATAAAAGAAATGGTTAAATACTTGGAATAAAAATAAGTCTTTAATAATGGCTCAAATTTACATATTGCACAAACATTTTCTGTGAATTCATGTTTACCAGAAGTTTACATCACTGTTGGAAACAGTATGGAATTGGAAACATCAGGAATCCTGCACTGACTGCTAGAGCTGCCATAAACTACAACATACAGCTTGCATGAGCATTAATACTTCAAATACACAAAAAATCCTCATCCATTAAAAAAATAAATCTCTATTTACACAAGCTTTGCTACCAGAGAAGGAAATTATTCATTTGGTTAAATGTTTACACATAAAGTTCTTAATTTGTAGGGTTTGTGCCTTTAATAATAACCAGCTTGTTGTAAAAACTGGGTCTACACAACATCATTTATTAATTGATGCTCCCATTATTGCACATTCCTGAACAAATGTTAGCAACTTTATAATTAAAAAATATTTGCTACCACAAAAACAATGCCCTTTAAAAGCTTTTTGTTTCTACTGAACTGGGTTTTTAAAGATAGATGTTAATGTATTTGTGCAAAAGCACATTTACACCATGAAAACAAGACAGATAAAGTCAGGCAATTGCAGTAGGTACCTAAAACATCCAGCTTTAGGAGTTGTGCAAACCCCCCTTTTAACGTCAGAGATGACGTGCCTGGTTCAATTAAGTGACACAACTACACATAACAATTGTCAGTCCCTAGGACTTGGTTTTTCGTGTTTAAATGCACATTTTACCATATGTACCTGAACTGTTCTGCAGGTTAAGGACATAGGGCTTCATAGCCACAACACAGCGATCCAATTCCGCATCCAATTTTTCCTTTACTTCGTCTTCACTGCTCATTTTGAAAGCACACAGAGTAACCTGCAAAATTAATGACACAGACGTAGAAAAGATAAAATACTGTTTTAGTCGTGTTTAATACTGTTTTAAAATACTGTTTTACATCAGTCTCTCTTCATCTCAGGACACACAAAGATGTGCTTGGAACAATATAGAAAGTGAAACTAGATGGGTTGTCACTTTCAAATAAACACAAAAGTAAAGCAGATTCTTTGTAAATTACAGGTACTCCGTGTCATCTACAAGAACGTGCCTGTTTAGATTTGAAACTGAACAGCCAACCACACAATAAACATATTAATTACACTCAATTTATATAAAACACCTCGAGGCGTTTGTGTGACACCGCACTCCTAACTTGGCATTCCTTAGAATCAGAGGCGGTTTTTTAAAGAGGGAGGAGAAAGAAGGGAAAACAGCAAGCGGGGGGATAGTTACAGATAGAACAGAACCAAAACTGCTGTCAGGACTGTTCGTAAGGAAGCAGCGGCGCACGGAGCAGCGCTCTTCGCTGCCGGGCCCTTCATTTCCCAGCGGAGCGGGGACTTGATTCCGGCCATGAACGCGTCCCTGGCCTGTCAGCGGAGCCGCCCGCCCCGGGGCCTGCCCTGCGCTCAGCCCCGGCCCGGGGAGCACAGGAGGGTCCCCGCAGCCCTCCCTGACCGGCCGGGGAGCACANGCGGCTCGGCCGGGGGATGCAGACCCCGGGCGCGGTGGGAGCAGGGTGGGTTCGGCAGTTCTTCCCCAGGAACGGGGAAAGCTCTTGGGATTGAGGAGTGGGAGGAAGAGGCTGCGGGGGCACCGCGGGGACGCAGCTCTGAGAAGCGCCGGGCGCTTCCCTCTGGGCACCGGGCACAGGAGGCAGGCACGGCTGCAGCAGTGCCAGGGAGGTTTAGGCTGGCTCTCAGGAAAGGTTCTTCCCCCGCAGCGTGCTGGCACTGCCCAGGCTCCCCGGGGAATGGGCACGGCCCCGAGGCTCCCTCCGGGAGAGCTTGGACAGAGCTCCAGGGATGCTCAGGGTGGGGTTGTTGCGGGGTCAGTGCGGGGACAGGAGCTGGACACGATGATTGTCGCAGTTTACACCACAAGCGACACAGACTCTCCCAATTCAGAAGGCTACAATGTCTAACGTCCCTTTATTTTGGGATGATCTCTCTTCTATACTATTTTTACACAGACCAGTTTGGTGGAACAAAGACAAACCTCTTCAGTCACATTGGTCAAACGAGGGCGATCAAGAAGCCCCTCCTATGAGAAGGGAATAAATAACATAGGTGCAATACAAAAACATTGCTCTTATTTACAGAAAATCGCCNACAGCAAGCGGGGGGATAGTTACAGATAGAACAGAACCAAAACTGCTGTCAGGACTGTTCGTAAGGAAGCAGCGGCGCACGGAGCAGCGCTCTTCGCTGCCGGGCCCTTCATTTCCCAGCGGAGCGGGGACTTGATTCCGGCCATGAACGCGTCCCTGGCCTGTCAGCGGAGCCGCCCGCCCCGGGGCCTGCCCTGCGCTCAGCCCCGGCCAGGGGACCACAGGAGGGTCCCCGCAGCCCTCCCTGACCGGCCGGGGAGCACAGGATTGTCCCTGTCACTCCTCCCTGCCGGCCGGGGAGCACCCCAGTGTCCCCGCACCCATCCCTGCCCGGCCGGGGAGCACAGGAGTGTCCCTGGCACCCTCCCTGCCCGCCCGGGGAGCACAGGATTGTCCCTGNGCCCGAAGTGATGAATGTCAGCGCAGCCCAGCAGTGCGGTCATGGCTACACCCAGTGCTGCCCCCCGAATTCACCTCCCTTTGTGGGGAGTTAGGGATCCACCCAGACACGCACGGGAAACGCCTCAGGAGTCCCCAGCAGAGCCTCGGGGAGCTGCAAGCGAGAAACGGGAGATGCCACGTGCAAAATCCTGCTCCTGGGTTTGGCCGATCCCCAGCACGAACACGGGCTGGGTGGAAGGGCTGGAAAGCAGCCCTGGGGAAGGACTCCGGTTTTGATGGGTGAAGCACTCGGGTGTCGGTGGGTGAAGCACTCGGGTGTCAGTGGGTGAGGGACTCGGGTGTCGGTGGGTGAAAGATTCGGGTGTCGATGGGTGAAGCACTTGGGTGTGGATGGGTGAAGCACTCGA
>WBMY01011600.1:190168-210717 GCA_013397315.1 Donacobius atricapilla
GGGACACCTTCCACTGTCCCAGGCTGCTCCCAGCCCCAGTGTCCAACCACAGCTGTGGCTGCCCCTGGACCCCTGGAAGTGCGCAAGGCCACGTTGGACACTGGGGCTGGGAGCAGCCTGGGACAGTGGAAGGTGTCCCTGCCATGGCAGGGATGGAATGGGATGGGCTTTAAGGTCTCTTCCAACTCAATTTTATGATTCTGTGCACTAAATTTAATGGCGTTGGTTCAGGTCCTTGATTTGCAGGGGATGGACTTGGTGCCGCGTGAGTACAGGAGAGCTGGGACTAGAAAAGTGAGGGTACAGCAGCAGTGGGGGACAACCCCAGGTTCTTTGTGATGTGTTATTTAATTCCTGCTAGCTGGATATATCCATTTTTGTATCTTCATTATGATCAACATTTGGGGAAAAATGTTTCTACTCAGAGCTTAGTGAGAAATACTTGCCACCTTGAAGTTAAAGGTCAATAAATCAGAAGTAGCTTTTGAGCCTGAGCAATGGGGGCTGGGTCCCAGAAAAATGAGTGGATAAAATGAGAATGAAATAGCAGGAGAAGGTTTAATAACTGCAGACCCAATTTTGTCCACAGCTTCTGAGTAGTATCTGTTCAAGTATATTCTTGTAGGTAATGAAGCGATTTTGAGCTCACTTTAAAATATTAAATATGCTCCATATTGCTGATGGTTTCTGAGTTGTTCATGTCCTATCCCAGGGACAGAGAACATGAGGGGGTGTTGTAGGATAGAAGAATTTTGAAGCACATGCCTGACACTTCTGCACAAAAGCCATGGGTTTATTTACTGTTTTGTAGCCATTTCAAGAAAACCATCAATTAATCCAAAAGAATTAGAGAAATCTTTCAGCAGTTCAGTCTCTTCCTGAGTGAATGAAGTGATTGTGTATGATCCCAAATAAACCCTCTGACCTCTGATTCATTCATTTCTCTTTCCCCAAAATCTGTCGTGGGCTTTGCTCTGTGTTTAGTGTCTAAAGCGCTTTTATCTCAAACTCTTCAACACTTCTGAGTTTGACTCAGATGCACATAGACATCAAACAAGAAATCCTTACATGTATGGTCAGAAATTGGCTGTTTTCTTTGATTTCTCAGCTAATCTTCAGCAGGAATGACTCCGTGTTAGGGCTCATTGGGTGATGGCTCTGACAGCTACTCTGAGTGCCTTAAACCCGCATTTGCACAGAAGCAGTGCAAAAATCAGTGATGGAGTGCTTCAACCACGGTAGAATCTCAAAAGAACATTACAAGGATGATTTATTATCTTTAAATTCCAAATTTGAAATAGTTGCCATTTGATACATATTGGAACACGGGACACTTTTCATCTCTGTTAAATCCGTGGTAGATTCTTGCGGCAGAGTAAGGCTGCTGTGTTTCTGCACATTGCCTTCAGATTTGAATA
This sequence comes from Donacobius atricapilla, assembly GCA_013397315.1. Lineage (NCBI taxonomy): Eukaryota > Metazoa > Chordata > Aves > Passeriformes > Mimidae > Donacobius > Donacobius atricapilla. The sequence goes on from WBMY01011600.1 coordinate 191,587, forward strand.
TATCTTTGTCATACTCATCACAAAGTACTTTGAAAAACTGAATTTGCTGGAATATGATCAAAAAGAACCCAAGGCCAAGCAAAATCAATGATTGGAACCGCAACTCCAGGAGAAATTCCTTGAGGGAATAGATCCAGTTTCTGGGTCTGCTTCCCAAGGCAGAGCAGGGTGGTCAGAGAGGTTGGAGCCTACCTGAAGTGATTCGACAATTTCATAACTTCTGTCCAAAAAAAACAGAAAGAAAAATAAAAGACTGAAGAAATGATTGAGGGCTTGTCTCCATCCAAAGCTGCAGCCTGGTCATGAGGAGCACTGATGTGTCCTGACTCTCCTGAGGAAATCACTGTAGACACACTGATACAGAACACAAAGGTATCCCAACCAAAATACAGAACAAATTCCCAATTTGAATTGTAAAAATATGGTCATTTAAGTAAAACATACTCAATACTCTTTTTTTCACCACATTTTACCATGTTCTCTTATCTCTTTAACTGTCTCGGCAGGTTGCCACAAGTAACATGAACACAGCTTAAGGCATTTTTTCAAACATCTCAAAAATACAGAAAAAAAAGAAGGCAGGTTTCACTGCCTCATGGCAGCTTCTGGAACACTTTGAGCTGCAAGACATTCTTTTTCAGCCCTTCTGAGCAAATCTTTCATGTCTGGAAAGTTGTGATTCACAAACACCTCACTACTTCAAAGAGTTAACAGGTCACAGATTTTTTTTTTTTCCCCTCCTCTTTTTGCTTCAGGAGAGTAGATAATAAATTCAGCATGTGAACATTGGCTCCTAAGGGTGATCCTTTCAAGTATTCCAGTGCTTCACATCCACGGAGGAAGCAGGGCCGGCTGATTTGTTCAGTCATTATCCTGCTGCTTGGGTAAGCAGAACTGGGAAAATTTCCTTCGAAAAAACCTCCGTTTTCCTGGGGCAGCTGTTTTTGTCCAACACGCAAGTCATTTCAGGGGCAAGCAGCATTTGGGTGGCAGTGAATGCTTGAGCTCACTTAGGCCAACTTCACAGGGTTTGCTGTGAAACACAAGTTAATATTAAACCGTGTTTGGTATCTCAGCAACTGTCCTGAACATCCTGATCCCCGAGATGGATCCACACCACATTTAGACTGGATTTCCAAATGAATTGGCTCCTGCCAGCTGAGCTATGTATGGTAGAAGGAGTTATGGGTATCTTGGCCTGCAAACATCAATTGAGGAGCCCACCTAAATATGTTCAGAACCAAAATATGGCACAGGCTGCACCAACAAAATACTCACTTCAGTTGCCAGCATGAATTTGTCTGTCTCTGCATTAGAAAATTAAATTGTTGCTGAGTACAAAGTACTAAATACTTAATAATAGCTGCCTCAATCTCTCCTTAAAAATAGGAGGCATAAAGGATGAATTATATCAGTCATGCTATTAAAATATTCATATGTAGCCTTACAAAAAAAGAAAGAAAAAAGATAATTAGAATATGTTCACAGTTCTTTAATGGCAGCTCTACCATCTTACAAGTAGCTTGATCTTAATGTTAAATGGTGCTTTTTAAAGTTCTGCAGTGGATTATTACTAACTGTGGAGCTCATGCTTTTTATCCAAGAAAAGGCTTCTAAACTGCAGAGGGAACCCTGTATGACTCATGACAATTTATTGTAAGTGTAGCACAAATATTTCTCTATCACTTTCTAGTATGTTGAAATTATAATTACTTTTTCTGAATGAAAATACAGACATAAGCACAAAATTTGCCAGACTGGATCATACCAGTGAGCTGCCTGTATCATAAATCAAATTAAACGTACAATTTACTTCAGAGCTACTTAATGACCAGAGATCAGAACTGTTGCTCAATCGTATACACTTCTCTTAAAAAAAAACCAAACCAAACCAAACAAAAAAACTTGAAGCAATTATATTGTGTAATATTGAAACAGAGGTAAAAATTAACAGTGGTTTAAAACAGTTTCAGGTGAAGTTAGACTCTCAAAAATATTAATAGTCTTACTAACTTAAGCAATTTTTTTTAGAAATATTAAAAACCCCTTTATCTGATGCTACTGATGTTTAAATCATGGTTGGATACTTGGCTTCTAAACTCATTTGGAAATCTCAGCCTTTCTGCTTACGTAAATTCTGGAAAATCCCAGGCTCATGACCCTCTGTCTATCTATAATTAAAGATCTATCTATAATTAAAGGTCCCCTCCCTGTCACAGGGGAGTGGTAATGGAATCAGAACCCAGTAATTACTAATGATTAAGGGCTTTTGCTATAAATCAGTCCGGAGCAAAAGGATCTGATTGATGATTAGGTAATATTAAATAAGAACACACCAGTGGCTGAAAATCACTTTATTGTAAAGCAACTGCTGTTTGAAGAAGTCATTTACAATTGCACAAACGTTGGAAATGTGGAAAGAGAAGCTCTAGTGCAGGGATTTGGAAGAAGGCAGACAAGAGAATGGAAGTTAATGGCTGAAATGATGTGCTGTAGCTTGTGGCAGACACTGGTGGGGATGGTGGGAGGGAAAAAAGCATTCACAGGTTCCAGAGTTCACCTGGAAATTCACACTTACAGGACCTGAGTTACAGTCACAAGACCCAAATTACACTCACAGGACCTAAGTTTTCCTCTCAAGTGCAGAATGTTCTGTCTCGGTAAGGCAGAAATTTAGTACTGGGTTATTTCTCTGCTTCAGGCTTCATCTTCACATGCGTTCATGTCTGAGGGGTCTTTCTTCACCAGACTTGAAAAAAAGCCACGTTCTGTTGGAGACAAGTGAAGAACTTGGGTTAAATTCTTGAAAATGACAGCTGAAAACAACAGTGAGGTGAGCAGTCAATCTTTGCATCATAGTGAAACTGGTGGAAGGAATATACTTTTATTTTCTACCTTAATAAAGCTGAGCTACGTGCATCAGAAACCAAATGTGAGGAGATGTTTTCATCGTGCATAGGCTGTGCTTCTCCTTCACTTACAAATGAAAATAAGACTTACAAGGAAAATTCTATGCAAGGAATTATGACAAAACAAATGCAAAACATTTCCTCTTGCTAACAAAGTTGGAAATGTCTGTTTATTTACGCTGAAAGCCTGCATGCCTGTGAAGCTGTTCCTCCAGCATCAATTCCTCCCACAGCTCTCAGCTGCTTTTCAACACTCTTGGTGCAAAGTGTTTTCCTGATCAGCATAAGGTGAGAATAGTTCACCAGAGTAGGAGGCAATATGTCAGGTTCTCAAACCTGCAGCGCTGTTCAGGCTTTTTATCCCTAAGGAAGGTGCTGATCCGAGGATTTGTGAAATCCTAGAATACTTGACATATGGCCTTTTCTTTGGGCTAGTAACATCTTTAAGGAACATCTTCTAGAACAGGACAGGAATTAAAGCAGGGCTTTGCGTCAGGGCTCTGACACAACCAAAAGAAAATTCTTGCTGGGCATTCTCTCCCCAGGCCATTTTCTTCCAAAATACCCAATTACTCGAATACCCAAGAATTCAAAAAGCCACTCAAGTGGGGTTTGAGGGTGAATTATGGCATTGTCCCCCACACTCAGGGAGCTGTAATTGCCCCACCAGGACCTGCTTTGTGAGCAGCCTGGCTCCTACCTTTAAAACAGGCAGGGAGGGTGAAGTTGCCATCCACACAGGTCACATCCACAGTGTAGGCACAGGATTTTTCCTTGTTCTTGCAGAAGAAGGACACAGTTTCCCCATGCAGAATGCCATCCTTCAGGTCATTCTGAACCCTCTTCTTCTCACCGTTGTACAAGACGACAGCTTTCTTAACTGGTATTTTACATGGTGCTGTAAAAAATGCAGTCACAAGGAACAGGTTTGAAAAGGGAGTAGATTAGATCTCATTAGAATTCTGTATAGATGACATTTCGGAATGAAAAATGTGTCCTACATATAGACAGAACTTCTGCTGGTATTAAAATAGTGAAGAAATTCAGGCCCTGAAGCATAGGGTCAAAAGTTTCCAGTGAAAATCCAGCCTCAGTGTAATTTCTAATGACATGAAATAGAAAGCAGAGAGGAAATACTCAGACAGAATAAAGTTACATGGCTGATTATTGAAGTCAATCCAGATACATCATGTCATACAACATTCAGTGTTAGGAGTGGGCTTAGATTATCACGGCCTTGCAATTCCATTTTTGGCTTCCTTTTGAGCACAGCTCTTGCACAGAGGAGTGACAATTGCACAGTCAGAGCAGTGGTCTGGCAGAAGAGTTCCATTTGATCCCTGGTTTCCAAGGGATGGGGTGTCACGGTAGGACACAAAATAGATTAACTACATACAGTTGTCAGAAGAGAGAGGTGGCTTTTTTTACAATACCAACAGTTTCTTTTAGAACATGCTGTGTAAAAAGGTCTATTATTTGTCGTTGTTTGACACACAGACACCAAGAAACATACAGACTTTGGTGAGAAGGCATGAACTGTTTATTATAAATCTGACTCCACTTTTATAATATTTCTACAAAGGCCAGGGACTGGAGGAGAAGGTTGACACCTCTCCCCATCCCATTGGTCAGGGCAACTGTCCATCAGCTGTCCATAGCTCTAAAACAAAGACTGTAAACCACCTTGACTTAAGGAAAATATTGCTTCTATTTGTAACACCTGTGTGTGAGAAACTACCTAAGAACTGGGAAACTGTGAGACACAAGAAGACTGAAAAATCAGGGCGACATTTTATTGCTCTGTGGCACTGACACCGCTCTCCATTGGTTCAGGAATAGGAAACAACCCCTGGGGACAGTTGTTCTGGCAAAGGGAACACTGTTTGCTGAGCCTGTGCTGAGAAATGGAGAGAGATGTTTTGAAAGGAGAAAGTGTTAGCAGCTTTCCCTTGGGAAAGGAGCTGGCAGTGGTTAGCAAGCTGAAATTCAGGCTCAGAAATGTCGAGCCCACACTGGGGTGTGCTCACCTCTGCAGGCTGGCTTTGTGGACCAGTTGCCAGTGTTCTCACAGCGGGAGTGCTTGGATCCCTCCATCACGTAGCCGGGCTGGCAGCCAAAGCTGACGCTCTCGTTGTAGTGGTACGTCCGGCGCACAGCAAACTCTATGAACCCATTCTCTATTCCTGTCGGCGTGGGGCAGGTGACCACTGGGACACAAAACCAAACCCAAAGCTTTATCAGTGTCACAGGCAAAAAGACGACTACAGACCTGAAAAATGTCTAAAAACTTCCACGGTGGTTCATTGCAGCCTCTTTCACAGGAAAACACAAGCAGGGGAAAGACAGCTTAAAAACCACAACAAATAAATAAACATTACTTGTTGTAAATACACATCTACTGCAATCTGTGGTTATAGCATGACTTAAACACAGTGTAACAACAAAAAGCAGGGAAGTTTGTAGGACTGAGGGTAAGGCTGGCTTTTTTAGGTGAATCTGAGCACTTAGAATCAAATGCTGGCTGCACACTGGAGGCCAGGCTCAGGTTCCCCACTGTGCACCATGTTTGGCAGGGTTTGTTTGTATAACCTTTACACCTGCAGCAAATATTTTGTCAGTCCCATGTTATGTGCCATGGGTTAGCAATCCCCTTGATCCACAAGCCCGAATGACTGCAGAATTCAGCTGCAGAATAATTGTACTGTATGTTGGCAATTACAGTTGTAAAAAAAAATAAAATTAAAATATCGTTGTTCATTTAGTTTTGTGTATGCAATTCTCAGGAACGTATTTGGTGTGGATAAAAGTAAGTTACTCACCCTTGCACTCTGGAATGCTGCTCCAGCTGCCATTGGCCATGCAGGTGGCTGTCTCATTCCCAATCAGGGCGAGAGGAGGGACACATTCAAACAGGATTGTGTCCAGGAAATGAAAGACATTTCCAGGATTCAGGCGGCGGTAAGAGAGGACCCCAAATTCCGGAAGCGAGAGAGGTGCACAAGTCACGGCTACAAAAGCACAGCATTCAGAAAATTAAGGCTTAAAGATCAAATAATTGAGGGATCAGAGGAGCAACACTCTTATGACTAAATGAGCCCACACAGAATCATAGCTGGCGAAACATAATTTTAATTAAATGTGTCAGGGGCCTCAGAGCGTGGATTCATGAGTTTTGCTGGATTTTTCAGACAATATTGCTGCCTTTCAGTCAAGCTTTCATAGCAAAACCCTGCATAAGTACAAAGGCATGACAATATCCTCTTTTTACACACAGGGAGGAGGAATTTGAGTGGATAAGCATCTTACCTCCAGCTGTAAATAGCATCCCTGATCCCGACCTTTTGTTCAGACCTTTAAACTGTATTTCTCTAAAACCCACACATATAAAACCAAATACGCAGTATTCTGCTTGATTTTTTCCTAACCAGCTTCTGCACAGTACTAGAGGAGACTTCTGAATAAGGGTATATATAATTCTGAGCAATGGAAAGGAATATTTCTGGAATAGGAATAAGGATAGGATAGTTCTTTTTGATTGAAACACATACGTTGACACTGTGGAAAAGTTCCAGTCCACTTTCCATCGGCCGTGCACTGGCTCGTTCTTGACCCGACGAGGTTGTAGCTGGAAACAAACAGACCTGGTTATCAGAACAGGGAGATCAATCAAAGATCTCTCATTTCTCATAAACAGAATTAAGACTCCAGCTCTGAAATCCTTCTCTGGTTTAACAATTCCTGATCTCAAAGGAAGTTTAGAAATCGGGTCTGAAAAACTGTTAGTATCCAAATATTGCAAAGACTCAAGCAGAAGGCTGGATGCAACAAGATGTTTTGTTGTTTCAAGTTCATATTCTGTTTTACATATTAATTTCTACAACTGATTAATACTATGGCTGTATGTAAATAGCAAATATTGATCTGATTGCTAATGCAAATGTTATGGGGTTTTTTGCGAGGAGTTTCCAGTTAATTATTGCAATTAGGATCAAATATTGGAAAGAACTCAGTGTTCTTAGTTACTAAAGTCACTGAGGTGCATTATTATATTTTAATCCCAGACATTTCAATTTCCATATGCACATTACATACTTCTCTCCCATCCTCTGTATTCACACTATTAACATCTACTCTGAATTTTAAAGAAATATTCATCACGTGTCTGGCATTTCAATGACCCACAGCTGGAAAGCAGTAAATTAGAATTAACAAAATCAAATCAAGTCCCATTGCTACACTTGGTGTCATAGTAGGATTTATTTATTCCTTATCTTGCTCCACTTTTACAGAAGGAGGTTGTTGAGGCTGTTGACACTTTTCAGTGAGCTCTAGGCTGTGTCTCACCTGTGACCTTCCAGGTAAGCCCTGTTTACTCATTAATTACCTGAGTACAATTAAATACCTGCTTGTATCAAATTCTTCCCTGCATTTACCATAACTATTTTTTTTAATGCATCCTTTTTTCTAAAGCTGGCGAGTAGCCCTGAGGAGAAGGGCATTTACTGCAGGTAAGTTAGGATGAGCCTCATGTTTTCATTTCCTGAGCTTGGAAAGGCATAGAAACAATTTCCAGTCTTCAGAGCCCAACAGCTGAACTCTGATGGAGATTATCCACTCTCTGCTGTAAGATTTCATCTCATGATGTAATAAGAGGATTTGAAAAGCAGGGGAAAGCAGTCCAGAATAAATTTTTGCACAAAATCTCTGCTATTTTGGTGGTTTCCATATTTGTAAGACTTTTCTTTGGAGTAGCAAAGCTCCATAATGTTATAGCCAAGACTGAACAGAGGTGGATCAACAGACAGGCACTTTTTTATGATTTCTGAAATGTAGATGAGTTTTTATCTGCAGTTTTCAATGTTCTCTGTCTTGCAGTATGGCAGTGCATGATACTACAATGTGATTTAGGTTGTTTATTTGGCATCATGAGGAAGGGAACACTTACCCTGGATCACATGAAAAAGTTACAGTACTCTGGTACTGGAACTCTTCAAAATCCATTTTCCCATTCTGCAGGGGTGGAGGAGGGGGACATCTCTTTGCTGGTTATCAAACATAAAAGAAGGATAATATTAACTCATAAGACATGAAAAAATAATTTCATTATAATGGGAACAAGTAGATCATAAAGGTTCACATTTCTCCACTCCCATGTACTACATTCCACAAGTCTGGCTGTTCTATATGTCTATCAAAACATGAGGGTTTGGGATTAAATATTTTTAACACTGGATTGTCTGAGGGATGTAAGTTCTCTGCAATGAAATGATGAAAATGCCTCTGAGGGATGCAATAAATGCAGGGGTTATCAAGCTGCAGATGTTGTTAGAGAATGAGCACTGCTGGGCTGGGGGCGATGAAGGTTCACTCTGGCCAGCTCCAATCTCCATGCCCAGCAGGAGCAGGGGCTGAAGGGCAGGTGTGGGGCACAGATGGGAAGATCCTTTCCATCACCACCCCTCTCCCACACCCCGCTGTCTTCCCACAAGTGAGGGTGTCGCTGTAGGACACGAAATCGGACTACATGACTCCGGAATTGTCAGAAGGCTAAAAAGAAGTATTTATTCAAAGTTTGACCCCCTTATATACTGGGCCGCTAAACTGATCAGTGTTAGAAGTGACACCCATTCAATCACATTGGCCAACACAGAGAGCCATCAAATGGTCTCCACCTCCAAAGAGGAATGAAAACAAGACAGAGTTAGCAAAAACATCTTCTTTTCTTTACAGGAAGTTCCGTGAGAACTGAGTTTTAGAAATCAAAACACCTCAGGCTGAAAAACCAGGGCTACATGAGGGATGAACCACGGCAGAGAGATCTGTTTCAATCCGTCCGATCCCTCTCACGGATTCTAAAAAATTCCTCCTGGGACGCGGGAGGGCGGGAGCGGGGATTGCTGCGGTTACTCACGGAGGCAGAGCAGGGTGTTGAAGGGCCACTTGCCCGTCGGGAGGCAGGTGTACTTCCTCTGCCCGCTGTTGGGCACGAACCCGGGCCGGCAGGTGTATTCCACTTCCTCACCCACTTCATACACCTTTTTGTCTACATTCAGGGTGGCAAACAGCACTTCTGGTGGCCTGGGACAGACTGGAGGAAAGGAGTTTACAAGAAATTGGGTAGAGAATTGGAGTTGTTTTTATTTCTCAGCTTGAAGCAGGGGATTCTCTGTTTTTACGAGTTATAGTATCTCCCTGCCCTGAGCTGTCTTTTTGTCTTGCTGAGGCAGCTGATGGCTGCCATAAGTATTAGCCAGGAAAAAAAATGTGGTGTTGTTCTTCTCCTCAGCAGGTCTAGCAATGGTCCCAGTTAGATTTTGTGTCACTTTTTAAACTAAAATTTACTTTTCCTTCAAAATAGATTGATGAAAGTGGTGCACAAAGTGAGTCAATTACAGTAAATTTCTTTGGACAAAACAGGGTGAGAAGGACTTAAAAGCAAACAAATGCCTTTCATTTTTAATTCAAATCAGTTTGGTGGAGGTCAGCCTGAAATCAGGTATTTTTTTCTTGTAATTAAATTCCATTTTTTTTCTGATTTTTCTGTTCACTGGGGTAGACCCTCTGTTCCCAGAGACAGCTCCGCTTCCCAAACAGCTTTAACACGGTGACAGCAGGAACAACTCATCCGCCAGAGGGTGAGAACAGGAGGGAACAGCGAGGGAGGAACGGAGGGTGCAGCCTGAGCTCCTGCTGAGGACACGGAGAGAGGCTCCTGCTGGCATCCAGGGGAGAGCCCAGAGGGACACAGAGCTGAGCATGGAGAAATAAATGGCAAACACAGGCAGAGGGGCCATGAGACAGTGCCCAGAGCCCTTGGCGCGGCGGAAAGGAGGAGAAAAGCCAGGCAGGAGCTGAGCAGGCGTGGAGGGGTGAGCAGGTGAGCAGGGATGGAGCAGGTTCATTCCTGGCACACACAGTTCCCCCCGGCACCCGGGCAGCCTGGGCCCCACAACATTTCTGCTGTTTTCCTTCATTTTATGCTTTTGTACACAGCCACTCACCTCACCACAGGGAGAGACAGAGGAAAGAATGGAGAATGAAAAGAGAAGAAAAGCTTCCAGAGAAAAGCCCTGTACAAAACGCTTGGCAGGATTATCTAGAGGCTTTAAAATCCCGGTGTTTTCTCCAGTTTCCCCCACTCCCACCTCAGGACGGGACTGTGGCTAGGAAGTGGAGGACACTCACCTTTGGAGGCGAGAGCGCAGTGGCTCAGAGCCACAAGGCACCCGAGCAGGGCCAGGGGGTGCATCCCTGCCAGTCCCCGACGTCCCGAGTGCCCCCCGGGCCAGGGCTCTGCCCTTAAAAACCCACACAAGGATGGTTACACATTAACTCTTGGTGTTTATTCCCATCCCAGTAAACAGAAGATAAAAGCTCCCTTGTGTGGCTGCTAATAAAGGCTGAAACAACCATCACATGTCGCGTTTGGGGCATAATGCAGGAATTCAGATGGCAATTTCTGTCCCACACAGGCTCCTCTCTGGTTGTTTCTGCAGGGCATCTCCTGTTGGGGCCGATGGTGTCGGAGAAAACAGCATTCTCAGCATCTGTAGAGGATGAGGATATCTGGAATGCGAAATTGGCTTGAATAGCAAAACCCGTCGCTCTGAGGCTCGTGTTTATCGCTGGAGTGTGGACATTTCTGAGTACCAAAGTCTCCTGATGGTTATACCAAAATCATTTCAAGGCAGAATGATCCATTTTGGAGTGACAATGTGCCCCCAGGGATGTGCCAACCTCATGCCAGTTTACACAGATGATGATCTGCTGTGAAACTTGGGGCTTCAGGGCCCCGTTTGATCTGATTCCTGTTGTCTTCCAATTACCAGATAACCAAAAGCAGCAGAGACAGTGCTCAGTGCCAGCACTGCAGGAAGGCTGAAATGAGGATTCCTGTTCTTATTTGCGACAAGGGGGGTCACAAATCAGATTTTTGGGTGGCATAAAGCCTTACAATGGCGCGGCAAGTTTGGGCCATCAAGTCAGGACTTGACAGGTATCAGCTGAGGTTCTGATCACTGCAGTTCTCCTAATTTAGCAGATTTTAACTGCAGGAGCATCTGAAGAGCAACCAAAATAACATTTCTGTAATGATTGTTCCACAGTTTGGTGTTTCTAATCTAAGTATCCTCCTCCCCTGCTGACTCACAGCCTGTGAGGGGGAGTGAGGGACATTTGAAGCTCTGAGAGAAGTTGGGTTATGTCAAGCTCTTACTGCTGGGATCTCCAATAGTTTGTTTTTGTTTGATGAAATTTCTCTGTTTGTATTTGAAACATGAGTTTTAGCCACAACTTTAAACAATTTGGAACATGCTATTCTCAGAAAGAAAACGCTGTGAATGTCCTGCGCAGAGTATTTACCAAATGCACCGTGCCGAAGGGCAAAGTACCACTGCTAAACCAACAGAAAAAGATTGACTTCATTTTCTTATTTACATCTGAATATTTTTCCATTTGTCACAGCCTGCTTTTTCCTTCTCTCTTTCACAAGCAGCTTTTCCCTTCAAGGCACGCTGCTTTAATGAACTTTATTGCCGCTGGCTTAAATCCTTCCTTAGACATGCCCGATATCTGGATTTTTAGCCTTTCCTGGGTTTAAAATACCGGGAATGGATGGGAACAATTCGGGAATTTCGGCGTCTCTCACACGCAGTTCCCTCCGTGCGCAGCAGGGAGCGCAACGCGCTCTGCCTTGGACGGGAAATTCCAGTTTTCTGTCCTAAAAAACCGGGGGGAAAGAGTTAAATTACCTGCTCATTCATTTCCGTAGATTTGGTGTGTGAAAACTTTACCGCTCTTAAAACTGAGACTTAAAACTCTATGCGAAAGGCACAGGGGAATGAATATTTATGTATTTAAGTGCATAGTGACTGCCAACGTTGTGATTCTTCTTGAAAACTTATTCTCTGCAAGGAGAAACAGCTGAAAGTATGTTACAAATGACTGTGCATGTTCCAGAAACTGGAGAAGGACACTGAGTTAATCACGAGGCTGGAGCCCCTCTGGAGCCAGGCTGGGAGAGCTGGGGGGGCTCACCTGGAGAGGAGAAGGATCCAGGGAGAGCTCAGAGCCCCTGGCAGAGCCTAAAGGGGCTCCAGGAGAGCTGGGGAGGGACTGGGGACAAGGGAGGGAGGGACAGGGCACAGGGAATGGCTTCACATAGACAGAAGGCAGGGCTGGATGGGATACTGGGAAGGAATTCCTGGCAGTGAGGGTGGGCAGGCCCTGGCACAGCAGCTGTGGCTGCCCTGGATCCCGGGCAGTGCCCAAGGCCAGGTTGGACATTGGGGCTGGGAGCAGCCTGGGGCAGGGGAAGGTGTCCCTGCCCATGGCTGTGGGGTGGATGAGATGATCCTTAAGGTCCCTTCCAACCCAAACCATTCTGTGGTGCGATGATCCTTTGATCCTTTGATTCTATGAAAATGTGACTATTATCATACGGATTCACCTTGTCACAGCATGAGCAGAACCGACCCAGTTCTTGCTGTGATTGCGATTGTGATTGTGTGCAATTATATACATCAGCTGATCTTCCATCAAATCCAGCCCACTCCTTTCACATGTGAGCTATTTAATATCACGGCTCCTGCAAACCAGATAATGAAGCAGAATTTTGTTTCATCAGAGACTGCATAAACACAGTCTCTACCCCAGATAATGTCCTATCGCAAGGAAAGAATGGATAGCTGCAAGCAGAGAGAGCAGTGCAGGAACACTCTGAGGGGATATCAGCCAGCATGATGTGAGCCAGAGCAGTGTCCCAGCAGTCTCACTGTTACCTGGGCTTGTGCTAACACAGCCTGAAGGGAGAGCGTGCAGGAGAGTGTGAACAAGCTGCCTTTGCACAAGCGGCGCTGCCCAGCTAAAATGTGAAGGGCAGCAAAGCGGAGATCAAGAGTGAATGTTTGAAAAGGCAGCAATTCAATGATGGAGACTGGCATTGCTGGTTGATCAGAGGGGTTTCTGCAAGGAACGGGAGAGAGGAAGTGGATAAGCCAGAAAAGGCCTTGAAAGGGAAGGTAAGAACAAAAAAAAAGGAGGAAAAATTGGAGAAAAAGAAGATAAAACTGATGATGAAAGCAATCAGTGCAGCAGCATTGTTCATTGATACCATGATCAACTGGAGCCGTCAGGACAGTAGAAAAAGACATTATAATAATCAGGACACAAGATAATAAGATAAGCAAAGGCTTTCAGACTGGAATTGGTCTCTCCTGGAGTTATTATGCAGGATGTTTTCAAGAACCAGGCAGACTGAAGGTCAGTGAGGTAACGATTCCCAGCTAATGAGCCAGATTCTGTCCTCCCTCTAACCTGTGCTTCTACTTCTCTGGTTGATGCTGTCATTTTTTGGCATGATGGGGAGTGTCACCCTGCTCCTGCCACGGACTTGCTGGGGTCTGTCCTGCCGGACAGTGAGGGCTGGCTCTGCACTGCCCTCTCTTCTCAAGATTTCATGGCTTTGCTTCAACCACAGAATGCAGCAGCGCACAGCCAGGTCAAGAGGCAGAAGTTTCTCAAATCAACAGGGATGTGTTGAGTGGGGAAGAATATTAAGGAGAGGAAGAATATTAAGGAGAGGAAGGATATTAAGGAGAGGCCTGAGCGCAGCCACGCCTGTGTGCCAGCCCCTGCTTGCTGCGGATTTCTGTCTGGCAGGAAAGCTGCCCTTGGGGCTGCCATGGGACCTGCAGTCTCATCCTTCTCCTGTAAGGATCAGATACTCAGATTCCAGCTTTTTCTCCGCTGTTTCTTTTGTTCCACCTGTTGGGTTGTCATGTCCAGCCAGCCAGAAACCAGGCTCCACTTGCAGTGTATTATTGTCTGGTGAAATATTATACACATATAAATAAATTTATCTATATTTTTATATTGCCTGGTCTAGTGGGAGGTGTCCCTGCCCATGGCAGGGGGTTGGAGCTGGATGAGCTTTAAGGTCCCTTCCAACCCAAACCTTTCAATGATTCTCTGATGCTGGAGGTAAACATGCAGTAACAGATACTAATCTGACAGAATGTCACAGAAAAAAGTAAACAGTGAGTATAGAATTCTTAATTTTTTTTTTCACTCAGTAGCAAACTTTAGGGGTAAATTGAATTCCTAGTTACCACTGATGTTTCTGAATTTTTTTCTGAAGTGAGCAAAATAATTATGTTAGTCCTGGATCTTAAATCACTTCAAGCACTCACCGTGGTTATTAAAATCCCCATTCCTGTGTGAATCTGAGATGTCAGAGGGCTGGCACTAACAGGTGACAGCAGGCCTGTATTCTCCTGCAGAGGCAGGAAGGTGTTCCAGTTTTCACATACATTAAACTCACAGTGTACAAAACCAGAGAGCATTTTACAGCTCCTTCCTCCTCTCCGCCTTCTCATTTCCTGCACAGAAAACCCGGAGAATCTCTCTCACAGTTCTGCTGTGACCCAAATATTGTGAAACAGTCTGTTCCTCTGATAAAATTATCTAAATGCTGTCTAAAAAAATCCTGTGTTAAATTTCTTCCTCAGAAATGTCTAATTATGAAGCCTCGGGGGCAAATTATTCTCTGTGAGAGTTTGAATCTGCAGGGAGCAGATCTGCAAGGGACAACTTTTGAGACACCAGTATAAAAGCACAGCATGGAGGGCACAGATTTTCTCTCCTTTTTTTTGGCTGGTGACACCTTTTTGCCTTCCCCGCAGTGCATTCCAGGGAGAAGCCACCAGAGAGAAAAGCCTCAGAGCCAGGGTGCTCTCCACACTCAAGCCAAACTGCTTCTCTTCTCCCGGCAAGCTTGCAACAAAGCTTTCGAGATTTTCATCGTTATTCTTCCACTTTCTGTTACATCAAATGCCACAGATATCCATGACAGCACATCTGACCTAATTCTAAAAATTATTTTATATCTATTTGCCTGTGGTTGTCATCTTGTTTACAAGCTGCCCGTGGCTCAGGCGTGGTCAGGATCTGCTGCAGGTTCCCCTAGGAGCACTCGGTGCTGCAGGAAAGCACTTTACACCGAGTACATCAAACTGTCCTTATCATTTCCCACCCTGTGCTCCAGCAGAGAATCCTGGCCAGGCTCACCCTGGCGTGACCCCCAGGGAGGATTTCTGTCCAGCCGTCCCCTGGCGCGGTGCCTCGGTGCTATCCCGGAGCCCAGCCACCCCCAGATTTATTTCCTGCCCCTCGGTGGCTTTCCCAAGTGATGGATAAGAGGATCAGCCATGGAGAAGCTGTTTGGGATGTTCATCCACGTTAAAACCTCCACCAAACAGCCAGCCAGAAACCAGGATCCACTTGCAGTGTATTATTTTCTGGTGAAATATTCTACGCATATAAATAAATTTATTTATATTTTTATATTGCCTAGTCTAATGGGAGGTGTCCCTGCCCGTGGCAGGGAGTTGGAACTGGATGAGCTGTTGATCGATGCCCTGTCAGAGACTTCCAATCACTCGACAGCCCCCATGCAGAGATGTCACGGTAGGACACGAAGTAGATTGATTCTATATAGTTGTTAGAAGAGAAAGAAGGCTTTATTTATAATTCCACCGGTTTTTTTTATAACATACTATGCTAAAAAAGTATATTATTGGTCCATCAGACTACCCCTTCTCTCCATTAATTAAGTAATACAAAACAATACTTAGATACAGTTATTATAAGATAGAGAACACTGTTTACTTCACCTGTTTTGAGAAACAGAAAGAGATATTTTAAAAAAAGAAAACTATTAACAGCTTTCCCTTAAGAAAGGAGCTAACAATAGTTAGCAAACTAAAATTCAGGCTCAAAAGATGTCAAGCATGCACAGAGCAATCCTGGGATCTGGAGGAACCACAGGGATCAGCTGGGAAACTCCCCCTGGGCACGAGTCCAGAGTGTTCCGGCTGATTAAATCTGCCTTCTTTGGGACTCAGTTCCCGTGCCCTGTACTCAAAAAGTGGATACTGATCTCCCTTATGCTCCAACCCAAACCCTTCCCACGCCGGTCCAAGTCTTGTCATTGGTTTCATTTGAGGCTTTTTTTCAATGGGATTTTATCAGTTCTCTAATATGTGATTTGAATCGGTTTATATGCTATAAACAAATGTACAAGATTAGGGTTTATTTCTCCCAGATTTTTATTGATCTACACAAACAGTTGGCTGAGTTTTTTCCTCATATATTTTATAATATGTAATATATATTATAATATATAACACATATTGTATGTGCTATAAAACATATAAAATAAAATAGATTTTATATATTTTTATACATTTATATCTAGTTCCTTATTTTTAAACATATATATGCTCGTATTCTTAGCAAGTTACTCCGAAGGGGGAGATTCCTTATTTGACTGTTGACTGATAAACCTGAAAAATCTAAAAACACAGTCTCAGAACTGAAAACTCCGTGTTGGATCCAGAGGGAAGACCATTGACTTTTACGAGCTGGTATTAAAGAGTGCTCTTGAATATTTAAACATAAGTGGATGAGTTTAGAGCTAATGCTGCAGGTTCGTTGTGAGCTAAGAATTTTTCTAGAAACGTCGTGCTGCTGTTGAAGCTTCTCCTCCACCTCTGGGGTGAGGCTGTGCCCGGTGCTCGTGGCATTATTCTGTGTCTGGATCCTGTTACAGACCTGTGCTTTACCACAGGGATGCTTCTTTTGTGCTGGGGACCATTAGGAAGATCTCAATAAACTAATTTTGCTTTGTGCCAGCCTCTAATCTGCAGCCATAAATCCAGGGGGAAGCTTTCCTAAGAGGAAGCAGATTTTGGAGGGGCCGGTATCAATAGCTGGAATCAGATTTTCTGAAGGGCTCAAATCCTATTTGGACAACAAAATGAAGGCCATGCTTTTAAAAGTGCTCACTTTATTAAAGGGCATTTTTGGTGTGTTGATTTCTTCAGAAGATGCAGTTCTGTCTTGTGGTTTCCAGAAGGCTTTGACAATCTGGAAATCTTTGACTCAGCTGCTTTGACAATCTCCACATGTGTGTATATCTCTAAAACTTCTGATTCTGTGGTGTAATCTGCACCATCAGCAAGCCAGGCTCTTCTTGGAGCTTTGAATTTATTTTGTAATCTTCTGTAAAAATAACAAAAATAAATATCAGAGGTCGTTTTTCCTTTATTCATTGCACATGGAGATTTTTTTCGTTGCCCAGGAAGACAGAATGGTGCTGCCAGCATTTTGGCAACAGGAATGAAATAAAATTGCAATCGTTCCAGCATTTCCAGGACTGATATCAGTGACATGCTAGTAAATTCAAGTTTTGAAAGGAAAAGATGTCCAGATGTTTTGGAAAGAACAGATCACAAACACTTTACAAAGTGAAGAATATTTATTACAGAAGTTGAAAAAGCACCGAAAGCACAAATATGTTTGCTGTGTATTTTATTTCTTTTTTTTGTTATTATTTCTAAGAAAAAAAACCTCATTTTTCTCCCTCATGTCATCTAATTATGCAGTCATTAATGATAAGGACATTTTTTTCCCATGGTTAGCAGGCTATAGTCAAGTTAAACGGCATTATTCCTCTGTACAAGTTGGTTCAACCTCTATTCAAAATCTTTTTAAACTCAGCTGCCCAGCTCTTGTCTCACAGGCCCAACACATCTGAAATAAAAGCCACTGGCACTTTCGTATGCAATGCCCTGAGTTGCCTTTCTTTTTCCTTAACAGCATTGTGGGTGAGATGTTCGATTTTTAAAATTACATTTTCTGGAAGAAAACTATTTTAAATGCAATTCATGTTGAAAGCTGTAAATAATCTGTAAATAATCACTAATTTTATTTACATCCAGATGGAAATTTTGGTCTGTTGAGGTCACAATAGCTTGTGAACCTGAAGGGCAGCATGAGGCTGACTTAGGGCGGCCTGAGGAGATGTTCCCTCGTTATGATATGTATTAGTCTGCTAATCTTTCCAGTCTTTAATCCACAATACTGTATTAAAAGACCAAAAATAGTCTCCACTGTTGTTAAGGGACTGTTTCTGCTTTTTTTTTTTTTTCTTAAATGTAAATTCTAGTGAGGAATTAAATGACTGCTCAGCGCTGACAAACAGATCCTTCCTCGCCTTCCTTCCCTGTGGCACACACAGGTTTTTCACACTTCATTTTTCACCGCTCTGGACTTCGGAAATGTTTTTTTGAAATTAATGTTAGCTTGTTTTGTGTGTCAGTGTTGTCACTTCTCAGTCCTTCTAAATGAAACAAATGTTTCAAAGCTGTGTTTGTCCAGCCAAACTCTTGTCATTTCAATTATTAGTGTTTCCAGGAGTGTAAACACTTGTGCAGAGCACAGACGGACGTGGTATAATTGGAAATCTTAGCATTGGAAATGGCATTCTGCTTTCCCTGCGTCACCATGTCATGATGGAATGGTGGCACAGGAAAAGAAGCAACTATCCTGAATATTCCAGCTGATACAAGTTTGTTTTTCTCTAACATTTATTCTCTGAAATAAACAAAATGCAACATGNATTTATAATTTCACCGGTTTTTTTTATAACATACTATGCTAAAAAAGTATATTATTGGTCCATCAGACTACCCCTTCTCTCCATTAATTAAGTAATACAAAACAATACTTAGATACAGATATTATAAGATAGAGAACACTGTTTACTTCACCTGTTTTGAGAAACAGAAAGAGATATTTTAAAAAAAGAAAACTATTAACAGCTTTCCCTTAAGAAAGGAGCTAACAATAGTTAGCAAACTAAAATTCAGGCTCAAAAGATGTCGAGCATGCACAGAGCAATCCTGGGATCTGGAGGAACCACAGGGATCAGCTGGGAAACTCCCCCTGGGCACGAGTCCAGAGTGTTCCGGCTGATTAAATCTGCCTTCTTTGGGACTCAGTTCCCGTGCCCTGTACTCAAAAAGTGGATACTGATCTCCCTTATGCTCCAACCCAAACCCTTCCCACGCCGGTCCAAGTCTTGTCATTGGTTTCATTTGAGGCTTTTTTTCAATGGGATTTTATCAGTTCTCTAATATGTGATTTGAATCGGTTTATATGCTATAAACAAATGTACAAGATTAGGGTTTATTTCTCCCAGATTTTTATTGATCTACACAAACAGTTGGCTGAGTTTTTTCCTCATATATTTTATAATATGTAATATATATTATAATATATAACACATATTGTATGTGCTATAAAACATATAAAATAAAATAGATTTTATATATTTTTATACATTTATATCTAGTTCCTTATTTTTAAACATATATATGCT